>CM033720.1:56258118-56608858 GCA_019671005.1 Hibiscus mutabilis
CAAAGGAGGGCCTGTTTCTGAAAGTAAGGAAGCATTTAGCAGATTATATAGACTATAGGTTGCAATAAGTTCAATATCTTGATCCTTTCTATACCTGATTAAAAAGAAAAGGAAAAGGCTTTATAGTCGGTGTTGACAACTAAGTTTAAGAAGATATGAGATATGTTAGTTCGTAAATATTTGCTAATGCACGTGTTCAAAATATAGAAACTCCAAGTGCTACATTATATAAAACTAGTATACACCATATGTACAGACTACAACAATGTAATCTGTTCTTTGAAACACTGATGGTTAAATTTAATCTTACAACTCCAATATGGTAGGGACAAGTCTTGGTATAGCTGCCTTTAGATGTGAGCGGGTGATAAGACCAACCATCTGGCCTAAGGCTTCCACAGAAGATACCCGAACCTAAATAAAATAAGAAAACAGTAAACGATGGGCAACAATTTTACTTTAGATCCAAAATATAGGGCACAACATATTAGGACATTTAGACATCATTATAATGTTTTCATCTTTACCAGAGATAATTCCCATAAAACGAAAGTTGCTTAAAGAATTTTGTATTCAGATAAATTTTACGTGCTTCTTGGGATGAGCATAGGTGAATTAAGAAACATACAGTGTAATCAAGTATGTGGAGAATTTCCAAAATCAAACAACAATAAGGTCATAATTAAACAGTAATAATATTTATAATTGTTAGGTTTCTGTATATGTAAATATATAAAGAAATATCTTGACTTGGCAAACCTTAAGATCTCGTGAACCAGCCCAAACTCTCAATAAAAGTTCAAAAGCAGAATTTAAAAACGACCTGCAATAAAAACAAAATTTATCTTTAGGCATTACATAAATGAAATCTGATACAAGGAATCAGCAAAACGACACCAGTAAAATGTGTATCACAGAATCTCACATGACATCACCATCGATAGGGGAGTCTGAAGGGAAATCAATGTTATATTGCCATACTGCTTGACACCAGCACTTGAAAGCTAAGATGGTAGAAAGGACATATTATCATGGGTTAGCTAGATATCAGAAGAAATGCATAATGCATATGTACGATCTACCTACAACAAAATCATCAAAATAAAAAATAGGGTGAACATTAAACACACAGTTTTTTTATGTGGAGAAACATAGAAAGAGGAAAACCAACATAAAGAAACATAAATGAATAAACTTTGTTCAAAGAAAAATACTCAAAACTAAAAAAAAATGTCTTTCACCAGCTACACTCCCATATCAGAGCAGATATTCTGATAAAGATAAACAATTAATAATTTCAAATACTGAAGAAGGTTATGAAGCCAAGCAACATAGAAGGAAGCTTCAATTGATATTGAAACACACAAGGACATATTGTAACATGAACTCTAACATAGAAGCAAAGATTGAAACACAAACTCATTATAGGATTTCACGAGATCAACAAGGCCTAAACTACTTGACTATTAGAAAAGTAGTGAGGGCACATATATACCATTTGCATATATTGGCCTGTGGGCATCTCTTCCATTTCCAATGATAGGTAGAACTCGTGAAAGTACACCTTTCAAACGTGGAGTGAACTGCAAAGCTTGATTGTGTAGAATAAAATGAAAGTACAAAAATCTTCCGTTAAACAAAGGCATTGCAACAACAAAATAGATAATTGAAGTTCAAAAAGAACCACAGGAAAGTGATTAACCATCAGCAGAAGCAAAGTCAGCAAGTATTTGAACCATAGCTGGCAAACCAGAGCTTGGCCCTGACAAATGAAGAAATATTTCTTCCATCATCTGCCGGAACAAGTTAAGCCATAGTTAATGACCAACTATAGATAGTTTAAGCAATGAACTTGGTAAGAAAGAAATGGAAGAGGAGATAATAAGGAAATACTTTTCCTCTGCCAAACATAAAAGTAGATAAAGCAAAAATGAAAACTACAAAGCAAACTGCAAGCAACAAACTTACAAGGTCGGGCAGATGTGAGCCTATAGAAACAAGTAGACCTGCTGCTGCTCTTTGCCAATCTGCATTGAGTTCCTATATAAAAATAAGCAAAACAAGCAAAAATCATAATCAATGAACTAATTGCTTTGGATTGGTGAGACACCCACAAAAGCAAGATATATTGTTAGCCAATACAAACTAATATTTTATTTTCCAAGGACTGAGGAGACTTCTGGAGGACTCAAGTTACAGCCACTGAGAACACTGTCATTTAGAAGCTTACTGAAGGAGAACCTTTGATGCAAGCAGTAGGAAAAACAGTAAAAAGTGCCCATGTTACCCAAAATGGTTTGTCCAACTACATGCATGCTCATTTTTTTTTCAAAGTTCACATCTTTGGAGGATCATACTCCTTTATCCACTTACATATATGTGTCGAACAAGTGTCAAACAAGAGTACTTTTGGGGAAATGAAGTGTGTAAGTGTCTTAGAGAAGCACCATAAATTTGTGATAAAATATAATGTGTGTGTGTGTAATCCACCAATAGAAATATTAACTCAACAGCAACAATGAGTAAACCCAAAATATCCAGCCGCGATTCTCTGAAATGCAAAAGACCATGTTTAATTACTTTTTTCTTATCGTACTACAAGAAGTTAAAGCCCATAACCAATCCAAAGTTGCAAAACCGTCATAAGACAATATACGAACAGCTGGCAACCTAATTTGCAACTTTCATGTTATTAACTCTTATGAAACAAAAGAACCAAAAAATGAATATAATATACACACCTTGAAAGTGATAATCTCGGCAGTGGCAATTTTGGCAAGCTTCGCAATATAAGAAGCATCAATGTCCTTTTTATCCAGAGCTCGAACTCCGAATGCCATCACTTGAAAAACTCCAGCCATATTACCAAATCTCTACAGATAAGGATCCCATAACTTTAAACACTAAACGATTCAATCACTGATCACACTCCAGTTTTCTAAATCGAAATAGCAGAAATAATAATAATTACCCGACGGCCACTTCGAAAAATAGCAGAACAACAGTCGAGAACGAGAAGAGGATTCCTAAAACATAAATCAAATTAACAATGAAAAAAAAAACTGAATCATATGAAATTGTTTCAGAACGGAAAGAAACGTACAGTGGAGAAATGTCTTTGAGAGAAGCCATGGAGGCTTCTCTGACCATCGGTGATTCATCCGCTAGCGATGAGATGAGAACTTGAACGGCCTCTGCTTTTGAAAAAAAAAAAAAACAATATGAATCAAAACAGTTTTTACGAGCAAAACAATAGCGGGAAATGAACGTACCTGGAGCGGGAATTGAGCTCCCGAAAGAGCTCGAAGAAGCCATTGAAAATCAACAGAAATGTGAATGGATCATCGAAATTGGGAGAAAATGGAACTGAATTTTGAGAAACAAGGAAGGTGACGGACAGGGTGGTCGTTAAGGCTTTTTCCTCTTGCTTCTATTTCAATAATTAATCGAGTTTTGGTTCCATCTCCATGTTGATTTATTCATTTGCTTTCGTCTTCCTGTTTGGGTTTCTAATCACCAATCAGATCCAAACATGATTTTAACGAACCAAATTTTATAATCCAATGGACTCTGCTCTGTATAATTTCAAAGACCCAGATGTTAGTTATTTCAAATTGGCTTATTATATAAATTGGTACTTAAAGTTAACAATTTTTCCAAACTGATGCACGACCTTGGGAAAATAGTGTAAATTGGTACATGTTACTGACTAACATTTCAACGACAATCAAATTGTGATATGTGACACTTGATTATATTAAAATTTTGATATTACATTATGGACTAGTTTTTATTTAGAGTGCCACCAATTTATATACATATATTCGAGTTTAGATATCATTTTCAAATATCAATTTATATATTGTGGCTTAATTTTTTTTTGTTCCTATATTATTTTGGTTGGATTATTTTTCATTAAGTTCGTATATGATAAACCAACGATAGGTAAGTTCATCTAATATCAATGAGGAGGAACATTATAACTTGCTTAATAAAGGAATAACTTTGATACACAAGCTGTAAAAGTTTATATAAGCTTGCTAATTTCATGATTTATAGTTTAAGTTTATAATTTAGAGTTTGGATTTAGGTTGTAGAGTTTAAAATTTATGGTTTATCATTAGAGTTTTAAGTTTAAATTTTAGAGTTTCAGGTTTAAGATTTTAGATTTTAAAGGAGGGTTGTGTAATTTTTTACACAAATTTGTGTTTCAAAATCTAACCCATAAATATATATTTTTTTACAATTGAGGCTTCTGGTTTATCAAAATTTGAGATGGAGTTCCACTCTAAAGTTTTAGCTCGATCCAAGATAATTTTTTAAAAATTACTCGAACTTAATTGAGTAATTTTTTTTCTGACAAAAATGATTGATTTCTACATTTGACTTCAAAATCAAGTGTTTATATTAACTATAGGTTCTGTGTTTGTTTTTCAAATAGTATTTTTTATTTAAAGACTAAATAACAACATAAAAGTAAAAAAAAAAACATTCATATACTAATATTAATTATTTTTTTAAATAAAAACAATTTAATAATTTTTTGATTGAATTAATGTTGAATTAACATACCAACTCAATCTGTCATTTTATATATAGTAAAGATGCTATTTTACTAAAAGTAAATTCATTATTTTTAGGTTCCTTTTCTTCTAAATTTAGGGTTTAGGGTTTAAAGGATTTTTAATCTTTGAGATCCATTACAACTTTGTAATATTTTTAGAGTTAATTGTACCGTACGTTCTCAAACTACAACTTTCATTTTAAATCGGTCTTAAATTTTTAAACGTTTTAATTTCATCCTTAAATTATGCACCCATTCTGATTTGGTCTATAAACCTTTGAACATTACAATTTTCATCTCAAACTATGTTTCTCATTCGAAATTAGTTCCCAAACTTTTGAACATTTTAATTTCATCATCAAATTATCGTTTATACTACATCATATTATTACATAACGCACATCAATGTTTACATGACAATTAACAATTTTTATAGCAATTCTATTAACATTATATATGACTAATATATAGTGGCAATTTGAGGATGAAATTATAATTTTCAAAAGTTTTGGGACCAATTTTGAATGAAGATCATAGTTTAAGGATGAAATTAAAATAAAAAACTTAGAGGTCAATTTAAAATAAGAGTCATAATTTGAGCACATGAGAATGTGGTAAAATTGTTTCATATTTTTATGTAATTTCATTATACTTTTTGTAATTACACAAATTTATTAATATTTCAATTATATTTTTGTAATTTTGTAGTGTTAAATAAATATATAATTTTCCTTAATGAATTTTCCATTAATTTCCAATCTGAAAAATAAAATCAAACCTAATACTATATTCTACCATAATTAAAAAAAATCAAAATTCGATTAAAACTAGGATTTATGTTTAATACAATTGCAGTAGAAACCAAAAATTTTCACAAGCCTAAGCGCTTTAGTTTAGGATTAGAGGTTAAGAGTTTAGAATTTAAGTATATTGGTTAGAATTTAAGGTTTAAAGTTTAGGAAAATATAATTAGAAATTTAAGTTTTAATCTATAAACCTTAATTTTAATCTCAAACTTTAAATTCTAACCGCAATCCATCAATTCTAAACCACTAAATTTAAATTTCTATAACAAACACTAAAATCTAACTATAAAATTAAGATCATTGCGAAAACTTTTTTTGGTTCTGTGTATTGAATAATTACCTTAAGCACAAATCGTTAGATTCATTCCCAATTTTCTCAAATAACTGCAACTGCAAGTCCGTTTCCTTGTGACCCAAGGCCCATCATGAAAAAGGTAAAGCCCGATGATGATGGCGGCGGCGGCGGCATTTGTTTCCATGGGAGCAAAGCAAAGATGATGATAGCAGCGAGAGTGTAAAACCATGAGGTATGGCAATGCATTGTTGTTTATAAATCTACGATATTCGACAATTTCCGAGAAGAACCCCGAATCAAATCACTATTCTAATATCAAGGTAAGGCTAATTAGATTTGCTTTACGTTTTGTAATTCACAATCATTGAATTATTAGGCAATGTAGATGTTAAGCATCCTTCCTTTTTTATTTTTACACAGTGAGTTGCTGTGAAGTAGAATCGAAATGTAAGTGCAAATTCGGTTTGAATTTCGACCATTTACGAAGGTTTAATTATGTTTTTCAGCTGGTTGATCATGGCTTGAACTGAATTTAGCCCGTAGGCTTGTAAAATTATTATCCTTTCCTCTAGCTGCAGTTAATCAGACGACTTTGGAAATCAAAGTTTACTCTCTTTTTATCCATAATGAAATCAAAGGGTGTCTTTGTTTTGTTTTTCATAATTTAAGCAACAATTGTCAATGTGGGCTCCATAATTGTAACCGTGTTGAATGTATCCTTCATAGAATCCTGTGTTTAATTGACAAGTCTCCCTCTATCATTTTCTCATACAAGAAACCTATGTTTTCTAACTAAAGCCTCAAATACATCATTTCTGGTCTATAACCCCAAACTTGTTTCCTTGAAAAATTGGTCTTTTTTTCTCTCTCTTTTTATGTTCCTATACTTTGATTGTTTATAGTTTCTTTCTGGGTGTTGGGAGATCTACTTGTTTATAGTTCCTTCTCATACTTCATCATGTTATCATTACATTCAACTTCATCATCTATTTCTAGAAGGAAATTCGATGTTTTCTTGAGTTTTAGAGGTGAAGATACACGCAAGAACTTTACAGATCATCTCTACGATGCTCTAAAACGGAGTCGAATTGTCACTTTCAGGGATGATCTAAAGCTGGACGCTGGTGAAGTGATTGCATCGGAACTCTTCAGAGCCATCCAACAGTCGTGGTGCTCGATAATCATTTTCTCGGAAACCTATGCCTTCTCAGGTTGGTGCTTGGAGGAGCTTGCCGAGATTGTTAAACAAAAAAACAAGAAAGGACATAAAGTGTTTCCAATTTTCTACAACGTGGATCCTTCTGATTTAAGAAAACAGAAAGGGAAAGTTGAAGAAGCCTTTGTCGAACACGAAGAGAGATACTAGGAAGACAAAATCTTAAGGTGGCGAAATGCATTGACTCAAGTGGCAGACATCAAGGGATGGCATTTAAAGGACAGGTAACTTAATGATTACAAAATTTTTGTTTTTTGGATTACATGTTATATATCAACTAAAGGGCATGTGGTGAATTTTGATGCCTTAACAACTTCTGGCATCTTGTTCTTGCTTTTTGTGAGCTCACTAACTATATTATGTTTCAGGATTCATTGAAATGAAAAGAAAAGAAAATCATACAGAAGATAGAAGCAAAATATTTATTTAAAAGATGTAAATTTTATTTCTTTGTAGGCACGAATCAGAATTTATTGGAGACATTGTTAGAAAAATATCAGCGAAGTTATGTCAAACATATCCAGTTGTTCATGATGAGTTGGTTGGAATTAGTTCACGCTTGGAAGAGTTGTATTCGAAAATAGAGATCGGGGAAGATGACGTCCGCATTATAGGAATTTGTGGAATGGGTGGCATCGGTAAAACAACTCTTGCAAGAGTTGTTTGTGACCAAATGTCATCTCATTTTGAAGGTAAAGGCTTTGTTGCTGATGTTCGAGAAAATTCAGACAAATTTGGACTTGTTTCTCTACAGAAACAACTGCTTTTCCAGATCTTGTCTGATGAAGGTTTCAGTTGTTTTAATGTTCATGAAGGGAATGCCATAATTAGCCACAGGTTGTCTCACAAAAAGGTTCTTCTTGTTATTGATAATGTGGATAATGTACAACACTTGAAATGCTTGGTTGGAAGGCGTGATTGGTTCGGTTTAGGAAGCAGAATCATTGTAACAACAAGAGATGAACATTTGCTCCAATCTTATGGAGTTGATGATGTGTATAAGCCTACAACATTGAATGACAGCGATGCACTTAGGCTTTTCAATTTGAAAGCTTTTGATAGTGAGACACTACCGGAAAATGTTTTCATTGAGCTTTCTGAACATGTTGTAAAATATGCGAGTGGCCTTCCCTTAGCTCTTGAAGTTTTGGGTTCGTTTTTGTGTGGTAGATATGCAGCTCAATGGAAAAGTGCAATCAAAAGACTTGAAAAAGATTCTAACAAAGAAATTCTCGACAGGCTTCGAATCAGCATTGATGGGATTGGAAGAGAGGGAGAAGAATATATTTCTAGATATAGCGTGCTTCTTCAATGGGGAGGAGAAAGATTTTGTAATGAAAGTATTTGATGGTTGTGAGTTTTTCCCTGACATTGGAATCGTTGTTCTCATTAAGAAGTCTCTACTAACAGTTAATAAAAACAACAAATTGTGGATGCATAACTTGCTACAAGAAATGGGAAGAAAAATTGTTAGGGAAAAATATATTGAGGAACCTGGAAAACGCTGTAGACTGTGGGAGGAAAACGATGTCTATCATGTGCTAACGAAAAACACTGTAAGTCATTCCACATGAATTGCATATTATTTATCTTCTTTTACTTACAATCTCTACTTAGTGTGTGTGTGTGTATAACATAGTTTGAGCACAATAAGTATATAATCAATTTTGAGAGGTTATATGGATTCAATATTAATAAGACTTTTAAGATATATATAAAAAAGTATTTAATTTCATTGAACCACTTAAGTTAGAAAACTTTTTAACATTGTTGGAAATGCTTTATTTACTATATTTAACCAAAAGATTGTAACAATGTTAAAGACAAGAATGATAAACATAAATGTAATTTACACAAGTTTTACCATATAAATTACCCCTTCTGTTTTGTGTTTTCTTATGTTTGCTTTTGATTTTTTAGGCTACAGAAAGGATTGAAGGCATGATCATTGACAGTAAAAGGTAGGAAAACGTACATACATATGTATTGATGTATAATATTCATATTGTTACTGCTTTTTTTGGGGTAAAAAAATTTCTATAAAAGCCAATGGCAGAACACCTTTAAATCTTAATATTTCACTTTTATATTTATTTTACAGTGTTAGAAAAACATATGCATGTGTTCAATTTTTTGAAGTTTGTTTTATGTCATTTGAAAGTCCTTGAAGAATGATCTCTAAATCTGTATTCGGATATGTATGAGATACAAGTGATTGACAGAATAAATAAATTAAGTTTCGGAGGCAGCCTTGCTTTTAGGTATTGATTGCTTTGGTATATTTTGAAGTGAATTTTTGTTCTTTTACCTATGGTTATCAGGGAATCGAAGAAGACGCTCCATTTGAATGTGGATGCCTTGTCAAAGATGAAAAACTTGAGATTGCTCAAAGTCCTTTGCCTCTTAAATTGTGATGATCTCAAATATCTTTCTAATGAGCTACGGCTTTTAGATTGGACAGGATATCCTTTAAGATTCTTGCCTCCTATCTTCCAACCTGACAACCTTGTTGCACTTCTGTTGCCATACAGTCGCATCGAACAACTATGGAAGGGAAACACTGTAAGAATTAATTCATGTGATCATTGTTTTCTAGCTTATTTGAGAAGAAAAATTAAATTCTAATTAGGATAGAATGATAAAAAAATAATTTATCCGATTGCTTTCTTGATCAGGTTTTTCTCTTTTTATCTCTAATTTATTATTGTTTTCAACAGCCCTTGTATAAGTTGAAAGTGCTCAACCTCAAAGGGTCACAAAACCTGATCAAGACTCCGGACTTCACAACAACCCCAAATCTGGAAATTTTGATCCTGGAGGGTTGTATAAGAATATCAGATGTTCATCCATCCATCGGAGTTCTTTCGAGGCTTGAACTTTTGAATTTAAGAGGCTGCAAAAATCTTAGAAATCTTCCAACCAAAATAGGAGGGTGTAAATGTCTAAAAAGTATTGATCTTTCTGGTTGTCATAGAGTTGGAAATTTGCCCAAGAATTTGCAGCAAGTTGAGTTTTTGGAAGAGCTTGACTTGAGTGAAACAGCCATAGAAAAACCACCACCCTTCATTTTTCATTTTAAATATCTGAAAGTTCTGTCTTTGAATAGGCGCAAGGGACCGTCATCTAAGTTAGGAACAAATCTACCTTATCTTTTCCAGGTTTTCAAAAGAGGAAGCATAGTGTCCATGCCTCTAATGTTACATTCATTGTCAGGTTTGGCTTCATTAACTAGCTTGAAACTAAAGGACTGCAATCTTTGTGAAGGAGATATTCCTAGTGATATTTCTTGTCTATCCTCTTTGACGGTTCTTGATCTCAGTGGTAACAATTTCGTCAGCATACCTTCGTCTCTTACTCTACTTTCGAAACTTCAATATCTTGGATTCTCAAATTGCAAGGAGCTTCAATCATTGCGTGAGCTTACAAGTACAGAAGGTGTAAACATAGATGGTTCTGCTTCTCTGGAACTAGTTCCTAATCCCTCAAAGGTATGCAAACCAGTGCTTTGGGCACGGTTTATGGGTCTTCACTGCTACAGATTGGTTGAGAATATCAATGTATCAACATCACTGAGAGAACGTCTTAAGGTCGATTAATCTCTCTTTCGCACTTACAAAATCTCAAGCTTAAAGAATTTATAGTATTAGTTACTAAGCCACATAAGTTCTATCCTGCAGAACTTTGCAAATTCAAGAAAATGGTTTGATGGTGTTCTTCCTGGAAGTGAAATCCCAAAATGGTTCAGCCATCAAACAGTTGACTCATCAATCAGGATACCACTGCCTAACAATATTCAGAATGATAGCCAATGGATGGGAGTTTCTTTCTGCTGCATTTTTGCCTATGATGATGCTTCGAGGGATGAAGAACTCACATGTGAATTTGTTATCCATCATAGAAAATCTGAACAAGCTAGTTGTGATGGATCTGTTTCTTGGGGTAAAAATCCTCAACATGTCATATGGAGATGCTGGATTTTTAATAAAGAATATATCCAACCCATAAAAAAGGACCACTTTTATCTTACTCATTTGTCACGTCACGTATTATATCCATTTTTCTCGGAGGATAAATGTAGTGAAAGCGTAATTGAGGATTCACTGACAACAGATCATTCAAATCAGGTATTCGATGAACTTCAATTGTCAATCATATCTGATGATTGTGCCAATTGTGTTAAGGTGAAAAAATGTGGGGTTCGAATAGTGTATCAGAAAGATTTGGAAGATATCAATGAAGACTCTGCTGCAGATGAATCAATAGCTAATAGCCCCCGTATAAAGCGAAAACACAGTGTCTACAAAGAGGCTGAGGCTGGGCCACAACAAAAAAAGATGAAGATTTTCAATTTTGTAATGGGCCGACCGGGGAAGAAGCACTAGTTACGGTCGGTTTTATTCACACATTTTCAATTTTTTTAGGCTATTTATTTTTAATATTTGTACTTAACTGAGTTAGGTTCTTTCAAATCTTTGAAAAAAAATGTCTATGAATGTATTGAACATGAACTCATCCTAAATTTGGGTAATATAGCTTTTTTAAGTTGTTTACCATTAAAATACGTACATACCTATATTTACAATCTTTACTCAATGTGTGTGTATTGCATTCTAATGATCAATGAATTTTGAAATTCAGGTGCTGTCTAAAGTTGTACGATTCTCCTTTGAACTCGCCAGTTGAAGAAGAGGATGATGTAAATAATAGAGGTTTTGTAGCAGAAAATAAATGTTTTCTCTGTTTTAATTCTTAATTTACAGAAAAGAAGTGAGTCATTTTTATAGGACTAAATTACAACAATCCTAGCTAAGTTAGACTCTATCTCTATCTATTATTAAAAATATTAGAAATTTAAATTTAAATTTAGATAAGATAAGATTTAACTTATCACTAAGTTAGATAAGACTTAGCTATTTAGTTATTTACTAGGATTAAAATACATAGAAATATATTTACAATCTATACTCCTCCTCAAGCTGGTGAGTATATGTTGTAGAGTCCCAGCTTGGATGTAAGCTTGTCAAAGGTAGTTCTTGGAAATGTCTTGGTGAGTACATCAGCTAGCTGTTTGTGAGTTGGAGCAAAGTTGAGCTTGATTGTTCCATTAGTAACCTTC
Organism: Hibiscus mutabilis; assembly: GCA_019671005.1. Taxonomy (NCBI): domain Eukaryota; kingdom Viridiplantae; phylum Streptophyta; class Magnoliopsida; order Malvales; family Malvaceae; genus Hibiscus; species Hibiscus mutabilis. Next base: position 56,270,116 of record CM033720.1, read on the forward strand.
TCTGAGATGAAGTGACGGTCTAGTTCCACGTGTTTGGTCCTGTCATGGTTGGCTATCACAATGAAGTTCAAATTGTTCGCTGTGATTCATTTGTAATTCGGTCAAGAGTCTTTGTATCCAAATTCCTTCACAAATCCCAAGTGTCAATGCTCGAAATTCAGCTTATGCGCTGCTCCTTGAGACCACTGATTGTTTCTTGCTCCTCCATGTCACTAGATTTCCCTAAACTCGAGTACAATATCCACTAGGGGATCTTCTACTAGTCAGTTCTCCTGCCCATCTTGCATCTATGAAGATTTTTACTTTTTTGGACTCATTCTTAGAAAAAATCAGTCCATGACTTGGTGTCGTCTTTAAATATCTCAAGATTCTGGTTACTGCCTCTAAGTGTTCCTCTCTAGGGTCATTCATGAATTGACTTACAATGCTAACAGAATAAGCAATGTCTGGTATTGTAAGTGACAAGTAAACTAGCTTACCTATCAGTCTTTGATAGTGTTCTTTGTCCACTGGAATTCTTTTGTCATCAATTCTGAATTTCAGATTATACTCCGTAGGTGTCTCAGCTGGCTTGCACCCCAACATTCTAGTTTCTGAAAGCAAGTCTAGAATGTATTTCCTTAGATTGATTACAATTATGGTACTTGATCTAGCCACTCCCATTCCTAGAAAGTATCTCAAGTAACCCAAATCTTTATTTTCAAATTCAGTTGCCAAAAACTCTTTTAACTTTTTTATTTCCATAGAATCATCACATGTGGTGATTATATCATCGATATAGACTATTAAGATAGCCTTTTTGTTCTCAGGAGAAGTTTTGACAAACAAAACATGGTCAGTTTGACATTGTAGATAGCCAAATTTTAGAATGGCTTTAGTAAATCTATCAAACCAAGTCCGAGGTGATTGTTTAAGGTCATATAATGATTTCTGTAGTTTACATACCTGACTAGAATTTGAGTATTCATTTAAACCAAGTGGTTTTTGCATGTACACCTCATCTTCTAGAGTTTCATTTAGGAACACATTTTTGATATCAAGCTGGTAAAGTGGCCATTATTGATTTGAAGCAAGAGATAATAAAACTTTAACGGTATTAAGTTTTGCCACTGGTGCGAATGTCTCTTGGTAGTCAATCCCATAAGACTGAGTGAATCCCATAAGACTGAGTGAATCCCTTCGCCACCAGTCTAGCCTTGAACCATTCTATGCTCCCATCAATATTATATTTGACTGTAAATACCTATTTACAATCCACTGCCCTTTTTCCAGGTGGTAAATCAGTCATAACACAGGTTTTGTTCGCTTCCAGTGCCTTGATCTCATATTCTACAGCCTTTTTCCATTTTGGATCTTTCAAAGCATCATGTACAGATTGAGGAATATGCACCTTATCAATTCTGGCAATGAAGGCTCTAAATGAAGGCATCAGCTTCCCATAGGCCACATACTTTTGTACCGGATGACTGGTACATTTCCTGACACATTTTCTTTGAGCAATTGGTAGATCAGATATGTCAATTGAAGGGATAATAATATCATTACTCACAGATTCCATACCTTCTTCATCCTCTAAGGATAATGGAATTGGTTTCAGTTTTTGAGTAGTCCTAAGTTGTGTAGTTTTCAGTGAAATAAGCCTTTTCTTCCTTGTATATACACTTAGTTCCTTTGTCCCAAGTTGAGTTTCTAAAGAAGGTTTATGTGGAGTTTTAGGTAGTGAATCTGGTATTGGAGATGTGGGTTTTGCATGGAGTATTGGAAGAATATGATCTATTATAGATGTATGAATATTTGTGGTAGATAACGAAATGTCTTTGGTACATATAGGACTGTTTATGGTGGATGTAGGAATATATAAAGGTAGATGGACTGGTTGTGGCTGACATTCATCTAAACTCCCCCTCTTGGATTTCAGAATCTAAGAAAAAAAAGTTGTAATTCATGAAAGGTAACATCCATAAAAACATAAAATTTACGAGTGACAGGGGAATAACATTTATAACCCTTTTGAAGAGAAAAATACCCAAGAAAAATACACTTGACAGCCCTTGGATCCAATTTACTTCGAAACTGCTTATGGATATGAACAAAAGCAAAACACCCAAATATTTTAACAGGTAATGTACATGACATAGGTTTAAAAGAAGGAAACTGTTTAAGAAGAACTTCCTTGGGAGTTTGAAATTTTAATACTTTACTGGACAGTCTATTAATGAGGTATGCAGCAGTAAGCAAGGCTTCCCCAAAAAAATGCTTAGGAACATTAAAAGAAAACAACAATGATCTAGCAACCTCTAAAAAGTGTCTATTCTTCATCTCAGCCACTGCATTTTACTATGGAATATCTACACAAGAACTAATGGTATAATACCTCGCTCTTGAAGAAAATTTCCCAAAGTAGTAGTAAAAAATTCACTCTCATTGGCAGTTTTTAAAATTTGAATTTTGCTGCAAAATTGAGTTTCAATCATCATATAGAATTTTCTAAATTACCATCAGTTTCAGATTTATCCTTCATTAAATACGTCCATGTAGTTTTAGAATGATTATCAATAAATGATACAAGACATCTACTCCCAGTAATATTCTTAACTTTAGAAGGGCCCCAAATGTCACTATAGATGAGGGAAAATAGTTGAGATGATGTGTAAGACGATTAAGGATAAGGGTTTCAAATATGTTTTGCAATCTGGCATATATCACAAGTAAAAGATGCTAGATTTTTATGAATGAATAATTTGGGAAACAATTTCCGGAGATAAGAAAAATTAGGATGTCCACGGTGAAAATGCCATAACAAAATTTCATTGGAACTTAAACCAGAAATTTGGGAGGAAAAACAAACAGAATTGGGAGTGCAACTTGATAGGACTTGTCCCTTGGGAAGTGTTTGGCCTTCAATGATGTATAGTCCACTACACAGCTTAGCACTGCCAATTATTTTCTCCGAATCCATTTCCTGAAAAATATATCAATGCAAACTAAATTTAGTATAACACTGCAAATCACTACACAATCTGCTAACATATAAAAGATTGCATTGTAAATCAGGAACATAAATGACAGAGTTTAGCACAATATTCTTATTAAGAAAGACTATTTCAGTCCCTTCCACCTCAGTCAATAACCCATTTGCAGTCTTCACATGCTTCTTGTGATGCTGTTTTGTAAGAGTCAAAAATACATATTTGTTTCTTGTCATATGATCAGTAGCACCAGAATCCACTATCCATAGAATTTAAGTAGTATTAGAGAGAAAAGAAATACTACCATGCGGAATATTGGATGTTGTAGGCTGATCAACAAGACAAACATTTAGTTCAGATCCTGAGCTAATTTATGATGTGGAAGTGGTATGCATTGCGTAAGATTTTAGAGGATCTAAAAAACCCAAACTGATACCATGTAAATAATAGAGGTTTTGTAGCAGAGAACAAATGCTTTCTCTGTTTTAATTCTTGATTTACAGATAAGAAGCGAGTCCTTTTTATAGGACTAAATTACAACAATCCTAGCTAAGTTAGACCCTATATCTATCTATTATTAAAAAGATTAGAAATTTAAATTTAGATAAGATAATATTTAACTTATCACTAAGTTAGATAAGACTTAGCTATTTAGTTATTTAGTAGGATAAAATACATAGAAATATATTTACAATCTACAAATGACACATTATAGACCCCATTTGAGAAAAAAATGGAGAAACAGAGAAAGGAGGAACGAGCTAAGAAAGTATATCATCTTGTTTTGATTATTCTTTGGCAATAACACTTTGAGGATTTCATTCTAATTCGGCTTACTATTTTTAGAGGCAGAGAAGAAAAAGTGCGGCTATGTTTGACAAAGTCCTGGATCTTCGAAAGGCACTGCTCGGAGCCCTAGAAGAGTTGTTTGCTCTTCCTTGAGGAACAAAAAAACTCTATTTCTTACAAGCCCATTTGTGGCTATTATGGTGTTGCAATTGGATTATTGCAGGTAAGGTTAAACGGTCAGTTGTCTATGTCTTATCATCATCTGTGATGAAGGGAAACAAGGTAAGATACAAGATTTGCAAAGTTCCAAAAATGCTTGTAGATGTCCAAAATGGCTTGCTCTTCAAACCTTTTGACTACAAAAAACTTTTGGGACTTGACCCTACCAAGGTCACTCGATGAGCTTTTCTGAGATATGGTTAGTCTTATTGCAGTATCTAAGATTTAACCATAATAATTCATTTTTTATAATTTTTTTCGTGCTATGACACTTGTAGGATTTAATGAATTTTATGTGTTTTATATATGTAATTATCTTGGATCTGTGTTTTCTTTGAAGGTTGAAGAAAATGTTTTCAACTTGAAACAAATATGTTTCAGGGATTAAAAGCTTCTAAAGTCGCCTTCTCTGGTCTCACCAATGTCATCTTCAAAGCTCCAATGCTTTTTTTTGGTTTAACTCCGGTTGGGAGGATTCTGACCCGAGTAAGATCGAATTGCCTAGTCCATGTATCGGGGCCTCAAGAATGTTTTTGAATAGTCACTGCAACAATATCCAAAGCATCATGTAAATGAGATGAGACAGATCGTGAGCTACTCAAACCAGACTCGGACAAAGCTCGACTCGATTGGACTAAACTCGAGCTAGAACTCGGCTCGAGTTTTTAACGAGCCGAGCTACTTGATACTCGACTCGAAAGGCTCGCGAGCTACTAAAAAATATAATATATTATTTTTTTATTTTTTATAATTTAAAATATAAATTCCTAAACTTAAAACTTTAAAATATAAACCCTAAACATAAGTCTTAAACCCTAAAATCTAAATCATAAATCCTAAACCCAACAACCTAAACCCTAAAATTAACAAGTTTGAATTTACATAACTTGTGTGTACCAAAGTTTTTTTTGATAGGGCTTTAAATGAGACATGATAGATGGCGAGCTACTCGAGTCTAACACAGTCAAAGATAGGTCAATACTTGACTCGATTGGGCTCGAATCAAGCTCTAACTCAACTCGAGTTCAACTTTTCCAGGCTAGTTAAAAATTACTCGACTCAAAATCTTAATGAGCCGAGTCAAGCTCAGCACTACTCGAGCTCGAATCGGCTCGTTTACACCCTTAGCGTGGACTATTACTATAACGACCCGAACTCTGGGTTAGTGAATCGGGTCTCGAACCCAAGTATTGGTGTAACCCTCTCGACCCGGCCTAGTCGCAAGACCGAACCGAGCGAGCTACATTAGGTTTACCGAAGTAAACCAGAAAGATGAAACCTAAAACGCGTCTATTTTTTTATCTTGTCTAGATGCATTATTGCTTTCCTACATTTACATACTGACCATAGGTGATAACTCAACACAATCGGGAACCGAAACAATATCTAATTGAACACAAACACAACTTAGGGACTAAATTGTAATTCAATAATATACAAGGACTTTTCCTAATTTTAATTTACCAACCATTAATTAAGTATATTTCAGGCTTATGTGTCAAAAATCAGCTTGAAACGATCATCCATGCTCATTCAATTGATAAAACAAGATTCAAGGACTAAAATGAAAAAAACCAAAACTGCCTTTCCATGACAGTAACAGAAATAATGGCATCCGTATTGATACGCGAAGTCCTGTATCGATACGGTATTGCAACCATCGTTTTGATACGATAAGCATCATACCTGTACGCTACATCAATTTCAAAATCCCTTTTAATTTCATAAAACTCCGTACCGATACGGTCATATAGTGTTTCGGTACGCGGGCTCATTCCAAAAAATGGCATTCCAATAGCATCATACCGTATCGGAACACTTTTACTCGTACCAAAATGCCCTGCCCAGAATTGCCAAGTCGTACCGATACGGTCCCCCGCGTATCGGTACACCTAGGTCTGTACTATCAAGTTTAGCTCGTTTTTCACTCGAATCTAGATGCATTTGGGTTCTAGCAACTTGCATACATGCGTACAATCAACCATAAATATATAAACTCACATCTATGCTAAGATTAAACAACCAAAGCAACTCCATGCTATCAAAGGATCACTCTAGATGCATACTTTCTAAACCACTTTTCCAAACATACCAAAATGCGCAAATAGGTCATTCTCAGCATAAGCAACATGCCAACACAACGAACACAACATAATAAACTTGTTCAAAACATCACAGCATGGTAATCAACAAGGAGGCTCTAGATGCATACCTAGGCAACCAATCATCCACAACTAAAGTAAGGGTTAACATCAAACTTGGTAACATTAAACCATCATCAAAACCCAACATGGAAATATACTTAAAATCTATAAGAAAATAGAGTTACAACTCCTAAAAATCAGGGCTAACGCATTTCCTTATTGACCAAAATATAAGCCAAGTTCATACTCAAACTTGAAAATGTCCTCAGATCGCTTAACCTTGCCTCTTGCTGCCCCCTAACGCTTTGCATCATTAGGAAAAAGAGAGCGTAAGCACACTTGCTTAGTGAGGATGCTCATATAACAATGATGCACTAAAACCATTTGAAAACTATATGCTTGTTTTCCAAAACATGCTTATAACCAAAACATTTTTCCACGATTCCAACCGAATCAAAGCATAATAACCTTTATGCAACAACATGTACATTCCATGCTTAAATCTCCAAAGCATTAAAACATAAACCATGCTTAAATCTCCAAAGCATTAAACATAAACCATGCTTAAATCTCCAAAGCATTAAAAGTAGGTTCAACACATGAACTTTCTCATATATTGGCATTTATAGTGACCCGGATAGACTACCTCTATCCTATACATATCGGATACACGGATCTCTCATACCATGCATAGTTAAACCACATGATATCCCAAATCTTGCCTAGTTAAACCGCGAGATTTCACCCTTGCCTAGTTAAACCACAAGATCACCATCAATTTGGGTTACCTAGTTAAACCGCATGCCCTAAATGAGGTCCCCAACAGTCCGAGTGGCCTTGTTAAACCGACATACCTCAAGGACCCATGGCCACGATCGATTTTGTTCATATTTTATAGTGCACTTTTAATCCTATGGCATGCCAACTATATCCGATTATTTTCTCACCATGTCACATAGCCAATATATCATTTACAAACCATTTACTTACTGTTTTACAGTACATTAAACAAAACATCACATATGCAAATCTCATTGCCAATGCAATAATACCATTCCCAACCGGAATGAAAACCAATGCCCATTAGCATTTAATTTACTTTTATTCCCCTGCATATGTACTCAAAATCATGTATTTCCAGTAAGTAAATCATACTATGTTTATCACCAAAACATGCAAACAACATGCTCATATCCAAGCCGATATTCAAGAGCAAAATAAGGGAAACCTACTTCCGAGCTTAGGTAAGAGTTTCACGCTTACCCTAAACTCCCAACAACATTTACAAACCTTTGTAAAGCATTTAAAACAGTTTCCACTCACTGATACGCTTCGCATTTCTTGCCAACGCGATGCAAGCTCCCGGTAAGAAACAAAACAATGTCAAGCTTCTTCGCCTTGATTATCCCATGTTTTAAACACATAAAACCATAGGATAAATGCATCATTATGCATTCAAACCACTGCCTCAAAGAAAAACCCCGCAACTCGCAGGTTGCCCACTTAGAAACCATCTGAAACAAACTGAAACATCATCAAACGTTTTCGAAACTTAACCCAGCCATAAAACAATGATTCAACTCATTAATCAACATCAATTATCATCCAAAAACCCTTTCCAAACATCATTTCACTTCCAGCAAAGATTAAACTCGAATATCATCTCAAAAACTCAAATCTAATAACCTAAACAATTAGAGATCCAAGAGTTTAGGGATTCTATTGATAAAAACAACTTATCAACAACATAATACATCCAAAATATGTATTAAATCAATCTTAAACACTGAAAATAGATCCATTTCAAAAATTACCTTGTTACATCAATTTTACCAAATTTAATCAATCAAGCATTGATAAATCATTAAAATCAGTTTACAATCAATAAATCAAGGATCAAATACTTGGTAATTTCAGTAAATAACCATACAATAGAGGAGATCATGGACCTTACCCCTATTGTGAGATTTCTCCCTCAATTGATTTGATAAAAGCTAAGAAAACACAATATTTAGATGAGATTTTGTAAAAACAATATTAATTAATCAATTACCAATCATAAAAACAAGTTAAAAGACTTCTCACCTATATATTTTGATGAAAACTTGAGTGTTTGGCTGAGGAGAGAGTGGAAAGAAAAGTTACGTGAATTTTCTTTAAAGAGCTTAACTAACTTTTAACTAAAATTCCTTTTTAATTAACTTTAAAACACATGTTAAAATATCTTTAATTAAGGGAGAAACCATAAAAAACTTGGTAAAATAGCTCCTTAAATATTCTAAGAATTTAACCCTTTCAATTTTAGTCACCTTTAAAAGCAATTTTCAAAACTTGCATTTTGGTCACCAGCCCAAAATGTCTGATTTCCAAATCTTATTTTCCAAAATTTATTGAACAATTATCCTTAATATAATTAATAATGATTTTAGAATATTTTTCCTAAATTTTATCACCTTCAAAAATATTTAATCCAATTAAATCCCGAAACTGACCCGAACTCTAACACCGGTCCATCGGACCATCGAACCAACCTTTAAAACATCTAAGCCCAAAATCAGGGTGTTACAATTGGGCCTTATGTTGGGAGCCCAAATAAGAAAAAATGGATATGGGCTTTATCCAAGTTGGAAGATGGATGTTGTTGGTGGTGTTTGAATTTAAATATGTGTGGTTGAAAAGTGGGGGATGATTTTATGGAGGAGAGAGAAAAATCAAAATAAGGACAAAGAAGAGAGAGTTGAAGGAAAAATAAAGGTTTTAAAGAGAGAAAATGTCCAAGGGTTGTTTTACCGCCGTGCACGCCGCCACTCACCTCACTGCCGGCATTATCAGCTTTGCCTGGAGGAGACGAGTCCAACGGTGGTCCCTGGGCCGCCATTCACCGAGTAGAGGAAAAGAAGGTGTTGCTTAGCTCAAAACTCCGTGCTCTGTTGTCCTTCACCAAAAATCATCACCACAGCATCGGCCAAAAACAAGTGGTTTTGGAGCTCGCCGCCGCCGTCCGGCCACCGGAGCACCCCTCATGCGCCCCTATGCACTGCCCCTACGCATGGACGAGGTCCTGCTATATTGGGCAGCTGTAATCGGCTTTGGATGAGCCATTGGGCCAACTTGAGCTGACCCCGAGCTAGCCTGTCAGCCGCAAGCCGAGCCGAGCCAGCCGCCTGCCACTTTGACTATGCTACCAGCGGTTGTTGACCGGCATTAACTTTTTTCAGGGACCTTACCTGGGGGTTTCTCGATGTTCTAAGCTCGCTGGCGCAATCTGTTTCGCCAAATTCGAACTCAGTAAGTTATTTTTAAGAGTTTTATCCCTTAAAATAGTTTGATAATGTGAAATAGCTTATGTAGTTGCATTTGTTTTATCCGATGAATTGATGGACTCGAATATTGGATTCAAAGAGATGATTGGAGGGGCTTGGCTGGGGATTTATCGTTTTGGCTTAAGGTTAGTACACCTCAAACTCATATTACTTCATGAGCATCATAAATGTGATTGCTTTGTGTGTTAATGTCTGCAAAATAGGTAGACGATAAATAAGCATGTTTAGAGACCGGTAATCATGAGACTGATATTTATGATAGTTATGTGTATGGGATGTATGATGAGTTGAGAATATTCGAGACTTGTAAGGGCTTTAGAGATCGCGTTTGAATATCTGTATATTTATCTGATCGGTTAATTTACATGTTGTATTTCTTGAGATGTGAATTTGACATGTTCGATGGAAATTACACTTGAATGACTGATAATTGATAATATTCGAATAAATGATTATGGAACCGATAATAAATATTAATTGGGTGAATGCGTTAGTAAACCAACCTTAATGACTTTTATAAGCTTTAGAGATCGGATAAAGCAGTGTAATATTGTAATTTAGGGAAATTGTACGAGCCCGTGAATAGGGTATCAGTACGAGCTTGGTAGTACCGACACGCGTTTGGGGGTCGTATCGATACGGGTTGACTCGCCGGTACTTGGGGAGATCCATAATTTTTAGTAAGCAATTTCAGTATTGGTACGCGTGTGAGTACTGATGCCCGAGGGTACCGTGTCGATACTCGTGTTCGAGTACCGGTACCCAATACGCTAAGTAATCTATAAATGCAAATTAAGGAGGGTAATTGATGTGAGTGTTGATAATTGAATTATGCCTTAATAAATGAGATAACGGGGATTAATGGAGACAATAAACGAGATTTAGTGTATACTTCTTCATAATGTATTAGCAACTCGGTAATGTAAAATAAATAATGTGATAAAGATTAGCAACAATAGGGGATCCTTGGGATCGCGTTGCTTGCATGTCGGGTAGGCATTTGATTGGTTGTGTTACCTTTGTTTGATAGGTTCTGGATACTCAGTGAAAGAGTGTTGCAATACCATGATTAGAGATTTTGAATGTACGTTCCTGTTGTCACTGATTTTTAGCTATCTTTTATTTTTTATTTTAATTATTTGCTTTATTTAGTTAGTTTAATAAGAGACCAAAAAAATAAAAATAAATAATGAAAAGGTCTAATTTAATAAAGGATCCAACTTAAATGAAATAAAAGTCTATTTGTTAATTTTTAATAGCCCATTTGGCCCAAATAATAAACACCTAATTAATTAATTTTTTCCCATGTGCAGTCAATTATTAACTGTTGGATCCAATTAAGATCCAAAGGTTTAGATTGGATCAAGAAGAGGGCAGCTCCACATGTGCATGTGGCCCCACGCTCAACCCCTCCATTCCTCCTGCGCAGTCTTCAACCTGCATGCAAAGGGAAACAGAATCAATTGAATCAAAATTGAATCAAATTGATTACCACTGCCAACTACAAATCACGCAAGAATGGAAAGAAATCAAGGCTTGGTTCGAATATAGAAAGAAAAAAAGAAGAATCAGCCCCAAAATCTGCTCAGATTCGAACCAAAATTAGGACGAAATCCTCGGGTACCACATTTTAATTTAGTCAGCATTTTTCACAAATTTAGTTTTATCTTTGTTTTGTTTTTTCAAATTTGGTTACTTTTTTACTTTTTGTCAATTTTTTTATTTGTTATTTAAATAAAATAAAATAACAATATATTTCCCTATTAATTGAGTGTTTTTAAAGATTTTTTTAATAATCTTGTTTTGCCTTTTTATTTGTGGTTCATTTGTATCTATTTAATTTTATGTATTTTTCATAGTTGTTTTTTATATTTAAAAATGCTAGTTTTTTTAATTAGATTTTAGTTTAGGTTAAAGCCTCTATGATTAAGTTCTTAAAAACTTTAGTTATAGCCTTAAAGTTAAAAAATAAAAAACTTTCTTCACATTTAAAATTTCATAAAACACACTTAATCATATTTTAACCCTAACAGGTAAAAAATACTTAGACAATTCTTAGGGTTAACAACCACTTTAGAATAATAAGAGTTTCAACAAACTAATAGTGTTTGATTAAAATGCGGTGTCCTACCAAAAGGAGGTAACGGGTTAGCGCCAGAAGTGTTGGCGATGATTAGATTTTACTATCCGAATGGTCGGGCCGTTAAAATGAAATCATATTCATAAATGGACAATAATTTAAATTTTACACGAACTTGCAAATTCCGACATTAAAACTTTTTATAATCGGTTAGGTACTAATTACTGGGCGCTGTTGGGGTGCTAACCCTTCCCTACACATAACCGACTTCCGAACCCGTTTTTGAGTTTTCGCAAACCAAAACTGCTGTTTTAATAAAATAAAAATGATTTTATTAAAATGACGTTTTTAGGTGATCCAATCACACCTTTTAAAAGATTGGTGGCGACTTTGTTGCTTTGTCTTTTATTTTAAAAAAATTCGTCTAGACCTTTCTAAAAAAAGGTTGCGACAGCTTGGCGACTTCGCTGGGGACGTTTTTGTTTTTTACAAATAGAGAGTCAGGCCACAAGCCAATTACACTTTGTTTTAATGTCGGAATTTGCTAAGTTCGTATAAAATTTAATTTAATTGTCCATTTATGAATATGATTTCATTTTACGCATGTAAAATTTTAAGCTTTACACCCGAGTTTTGTCTCGTTTGTTTAAGTGAGGGGAAAACGCTATTGCTCTCGTGGGAATACTGATTCTCCGTATGGGCCTAGCAAGTACCTTCGGGGCTCATATGGCCTATGTCTTCGTGAGGATACTGATCATTCGTATGGGTACAGGAAAATGAGTCCACCTGAATTGAACTTGATTCGTTTGAAGCCTATAATGTGTGAGAATTAGGGGCCTTGCTACCCTTACTAGAGGACAACGAATACAATTCGAGAACCTTTTAGAACCAAACCATGTGTGTAAATCTAGAAACCCACCTCGTTAGAGCCATGCGGAAAACCCTAGGCTTTATTTTTGGTCAAAATTATTTCGTAAGAATAGTCCGTGGAGACATGTCCAGAAGTGTTGGAATGCGCTGCCCAGTTATTATTCGTACAATGAAATTATTTTGTACCTTTTATGTTTTTTGAAGTACTAATTCTTTCTTTTCCTTGTTTTGTATTATTTTGTATATTTTTCTTACATCCACATCTCATATCTAGAAGGGGTCGATTCTAAAGCATATTGCTCAAGTAGAAAATAGTTTTTCACGATGGATAGAAGACTTCTTCAGAAAGAAGACGATAATGCGAGTATATGTCGCTAGTCCGAGGTCAACCAACAGACACATGGAGAACAACATTTAAGACAAAGATCTTGGTTCTTGAAGATACCAATGAAGGGGGCAATGATTACTAGTCCACCCAGCTTAGGGACAATGTTAGAAGGTTCCAAGAGCGAGATGAATTGGTCCAGATTTAAGAAGTAGCCAAGCTTGTGATAGTGCTAACTAAGGAAGCTACTATTGTTCGTTAGTGTGTTAAGCCATTATAGAAAGTGGGACTGAGACTCTTGTGGTTGATCTAAGAGATAAAAGACTTGGTACTCGGATTGAGATGTACTCGTAGAAAAGTCAAAATCTTTTGTAATAAGGACTTTTGGCATCCAATAAGAACTATTTCTAGAGCAATTATCTTAATGGAATCGATGGCCCTTCGTCTACATTCATGTATTTGCATTTTGTTTGTTTATTGTTTATTTACATTGGTTTATGTTTTTTTACATTTTTGCATACATTCATACATAATAAAAGAATCAATTATGGTAAAATTTGAAAAAACTAAAAAAAAGTTTCACATAAACACGATACCCAAGAAATGGTCATTAAAGACATGTCGTCAGCTTCAGAGCTAAACACAATAATACACGAGCTTGTTGTTACCCAGATATTATTCATGTTAGGGTTTTGGGGACCTATATAAAGAGAAAGCAATTGATGGCATCGAAGCCCTGCTAGGAATTGCCTACGTTCATTTTGGAAATCAAGGAAAGAAATATGACGAGTACCCTGTAGCCTGGACAACTTCAGCAATAGAATCTCTTAAGGAAGTAGATTAGTCGAGCTTTGCTAGAATTCACCCATGCTTTCCCGGAATAATGATCAATAATTTTCCTGGAAAATGGTGGAGTCATACCTAGAACCAACCCTTTTGCTTTTGCCCGCAAGCATTAAGGATCTTCTGTAAGGGTCTCTAGGTTATTCTACTTGTGTAAAAGATGCATTCCCTTTAATTTTCTCAAGGGGAAAACATTTTATTTTTTCATTTTGCACCTATTTCTCTTCCAAAATGTGTTCTATTGGCAGAGCCCATGTTATTGATTGTATGAATGATTCTTGGATCTAATTTCGAGATAGAGGGGTAATAAAGTGTGTTCAAGATTAATGGGAAATCCCATTCTGAGTGAATTTACCTCTTAGACATTGTTGTTTAGGGTTTTTGAATAAGGTGATAACTCTAAAACATCTACCAACTGGAGACTGCTTCTCTTTGATGATATTTGTGTGTGAAATGACATTTGGCATTCATTCATTTCCCTTATCAAATAAGAAAATGAAAAAAAAATCCTTTGTTGTCCCTTTTTGAGCCTGATATTTTTCTTGTGATTAAACCCTAACCAAAGATCACTCTCCACGCTAGGGAGCAAAGAGGATGAAAGGTTGTTTGCAAGTGAGCAAAAGGTAAAGCAAATCAAACTGAATGTCCTAAGTTCAAAATCAAAAGGACACAAAAAGGGAGAAAAATAAAGAGAAATGGGAAAAAAATGAAAGCTGAAACACGAAACATGAAAGAAAAGAAAATTTGAAACAAGAGAAAGACACGCACGAAATCCTTCAAGTGAGATATATTCCAGAAAAGGAAATGAACTCTAGGGTGAAAACCCAAAATGGGCAGTCTAGAGTGATCCAAAGAATAAAAGAATGAATACTTCATCAAGAAAGATTGATCTTTGGTTTAATCACCCTTAAGCATGTATTTGGGCCTATATCATTTCTTTGTAACCCGAGCCTAGCCTCTATTACAAGCCTTTAAAGATCATTTGGATCACACATGAATATCTGAGAAAATGAGTTTGTTTTCAGAACACATTCCGCCTAATTGAGTTAACCTTTCTTCAGGGACCTCAAAATTTCTAATGTCTGATTGAGATTAGAAAAGTGGAAAAATTAAAATTTGTGGAGTTGGTGAGTTAATGAGTGCCACCTAAAAATGGGATACTATCCGGTTGATGGATTCGTGAATCATTCATACTATAAATTTTGGGGCATATGACTTTGCTCTTTTCAATGTTTGCCATGACTTTTTCCTTTGAACCCTCTTTTCTCGCCTTTATTTATGATCCTTTGTCTTTTTTTAAATCCTCATTGCCAACTCTTTTCTTGCATCTTACAAGTGAAGTAACATAGATTCATGAAAAAAACAAAGGTTTCTTGGTATTGATTCCAAATCCAGGAGTAATTGTTCACCGACGCATTAGAAAATAATAGGGGCAACACCGTCTTCATTAACTTGTGGGATAGAAGTTGTGTTGCCAATCGACGTTGGAATTCATTATTTTTGAGTATTGATAGAAGCAAAACTACAAGAAGAAGAATAGGTTCAAGTAAGCTATGACCAGTTAAACCTATTCGATGAAGAGGGGTCGAATGTTGTTTGCCATGGTCAAGTGAATTAGAGAAAAATGACACAGGCCCACAACAAGAAAATTCATCGGAAAAGATTCTAAGAAGGGGATTTCGTGTTAAGGAAATATTGCCAATTCAAAGAGATTCTCGGGGAAAAATGAACTACTAACTGGAAGAAGGCATTCTCAAAAAGAACATTGATCTTGGTGAGCTTCATAATCTGATGAATTTAGAAGTTTTATGCCTAAAAAAGAAGATGAAAAAATAAAAAGAAAAAAAGAAAAAGAAAGACAAAAGAAAAAAGAAAGAAGAGAATAAAATTATCGAAAGGTGAAAACCCGCAAAGGGTGCCTTAGATACAGAAAGAAAAAAAAGAAGAAAATGAGGGTTCAAGATGAAAATCCAAAAGGGGCGTCTTAAAACCAAAGTAGGATTCGAGTTGAAAACCCGCAAAGGGGGCTCGGATAATTTACGGACTAGGCAAGTAGCAAATGAATCTCTCAAAAACTTGGCATCTTAGAAAGAATTTCATGACCTCATACATCATCGACTTGGCAACACAAGGCAATTTCTGGTGTTCCTACTTAGGAAGTTTTGGCTGGTGGGGCACGCCCAGAGTGGGGCAATTTGCATTGGCCAAGGATGTTAGTCCGTCAACGTTAATAAGCATAAGAGGAAGATAAGAAAATGCCAGTATCATTCGAAGACATTCAAGGTTGAAATTAGCTTTGTTGCAAGGATTTACAAGCAAGCACTTCAAAGAGCCCTGCAGGGGCAAGCATCTGAGAACTCACAACAAGCATTGAGGATGCTTGATATTATTTTAGGAAAACAGGATTGTTAAACCTTCTCCTACATTGAGAACAATTTTACGGACATTGGAAGAGATGTACAGTGATGTTAAAGCTTTCATTCAAGCTTTTGGGAGGATGTGAGAGATTCTATTCTCTCAACCAGACAAAGAAAAAGAGTGTTGAAGAATGTGAGGTTCTTCCAACCAAGAATACAAGATAACTGGATTGAGTGAGCAAATGTGCAAAGCTCATATGTTTTCTCGAAAGTAAAAAGATACAAAGAATAAATAACTAGCATGGTAGTCTATCTGGGTTGAATAAGCAAATGTGCATGGAAGCGAAGAGGAAAAAACCCCAGAAGAGAGAGAGAGAAAATAAAGAAAAAAAGAAAATCTAAAAAAGAAAAAAACACGCATTCATGTGTTAGGCATCTCTAGGAGCATGCTCATCATAATAATAGCATTTGTTTGGCAGGTATGAAACTGCTTATCTATTCGAGCATGAGGAGAATATAATCTGCTTATCTATTTGAGCATGAGGAGAGTGAAACCTGCTTATCTATTCGAGCATGAGAAGAATAGAACCTGCATATCCATTCGTGCATGAGGAGAATGTAACCATTTTTTGAACCTGCTTATCTATTCGAGCATGAGGAGAATAGAACTTGCATATACATTTGTGCATGAGGAGAATGAAACCCTTTTTTGAACCTGCATATCCATTCGTGCATGAGGAAAATAGAACCATTTTTTGAACTTGCTTATCTATTCGAGGATGTGGAGAATAGAACCACCTATCCATTCAGGCATGATGAGAATGGAACCAGCTTATCTATTCGAGCATGAGGAGAATAGAACCCGCCTATCCGTTCGAGCGTGAGGAGAATAGAACCTTACTTTCATGGCCATCAACCAATTTGCAGTATGATTAGCTAAAATCAGTGTCTTTTGTTCTTTGCTCTATTCCTGTTTCACCAAAATAAGCAAAGAGGGACAATTGTTTTCACTGATTTTTAGCTATCTTTTATTTTTTTATTTTATTTTAATTATTTACTTTATTTAGTTAATTTAATAAGAGACCGAAAAAATAAAAAAAATAATAATGAAAAGGCCTAATTTAATAAAGGATCCAACTTAAATGAAATAAGAGTCCATTTGTTAATTTTTAATAGCCCATTTGGCCCAAATAATAAACACCTAATTAATTAATTTTTTCCCCATGTGCAGTCAATTATTAATAGTTGGATCCAATTAAGATCCAAAGGTTTAGATTGGATCAAGAAGAGGGCAGCTCCACATGTGCATGTGGCCCCCACGCTCAACCCCCTCCATTCCTCCTGCGCAGTCTTCAACCTGCATGCAAAGGGAAACAGAATCAATTGATTCAAAATTGAATCAAATTGATTACCACTGCCAGCTACAAATCACGCAAGAAGGGAAAGAAATCAAGGCTTGGTTCGAATATAGAAAGAAAAAGGAAGAGTCAGCCCCAAAATCTGCTCAGATTCGAACCAAAATTAGGACGAAATCAGCCCCAAATCATTTCCAAATCTGCATCATATGAAAACGAAAGAGTCACCCAAAATTTGGGGATTTTTATTCCGAATTTCTTTGTAATTTTGGTAGCAAAACCACTATATAAACCA
Source organism: Hibiscus mutabilis (assembly GCA_019671005.1). NCBI lineage: Eukaryota > Viridiplantae > Streptophyta > Magnoliopsida > Malvales > Malvaceae > Hibiscus > Hibiscus mutabilis. The sequence continues at coordinate 56,287,685 of CM033720.1, forward strand.
CTCATCCTCTTGTAATTTTCACCAAGAGTTGTCACGAAAATACACTGAAATTGGAGAAGTTTTATCACCTTTTGTATCGATTTTTCAAGAGAAATACAAGAAGCATTCAAGCAAATTTAGGTATTTCTTTATTTTCTTTGTGTGTTTGATTCGAATATATGTTATCTTAACTTTGTTTTTTGAGCCTTAAAATAGAGATTCGAATCTCATCGGAAAATTTGAGTTTTTTTCGTCGTCGGTATGTGGCGGCCGGAGGCGGCGGATGGTGGCCGGCGCGGTGGTTGTTCTTCGTGTTCATCATCCATGAAGAATATGGATGAACACTTGAGAGAATTTTTAAAAGTGGGTGTTTGATCCAAAAAACCTAAAAAGAAAAATAAAAAGGTATTTTTAAAAATTTTATACCCACATATTTTAAAACAAATTGAAAAAATTACCTTTATTAAATCCCTCAACCCAACCACATTTTGCTTCTCAGTACCATATTTTTATCCATTTTAATTTAGTCAGCATTTTTCACAAATTTAGTTTTATCTTTGTTTTGTTTTTTTAAAATTTGGTTACTTTTTTACTTTTTGTCAATTTATTTTTATTTGTTATTTTTTAAAAAAATTAATACAAATCTATTTCCCTATTAATTGAGTGTTTTTAAAGTTTTTTTAATATTCTTATTTTGCCTTTTTATTTGTGGTTCATTTGTATCTATTTAATTTTATGTATTTTTCATGGTTGTTTTTTTATATTTAAAAATGCTAGTTTTTTTAATTAGATTTTAGTTTAGGTTAAAGCCTCTAGGACGAAATTCTTAAAAACTTTAGTTAGAGCCTTAAAATTAAAAAATAAAAAACTTTCTTCACATTTAAAAATTCATAAAACACAATTAATCATATTTTAACCCTAACATGTAAAAAATACTTAGACAATTCTTAGGGTTAACAACCACTTTAGAATAATAAAAGTTTCAACACACTAATTGTCTTTGATTGTTTGATTAAAAAGTGAAACATAATTAATGCGGTGTGTATCAAAAGGAGGTAACGAGTTAGCGCCATAAGTATTAGCGGTGATTGAAGTTTACTCTTCGAATGGTTGGGCCGTTAAAATGAAATCATATTCATAAATAGACAATAATTTAAATTTTACACGAACTTGCAAATTCCGACATTAAAACTTTTTGTAATCGGTTAGGTACCAATTTCCGGGTGTTGTGGGGGTGCTAACCCTTCCCCACACGTAATCGACTCCCGAACCCGTTTTTAAATTTTCGTAGACCAAAACTGTTGTTTTAATAAAATAAAAATGATTTTATTAAAATGACGTTTTTAGGTGATTTAATCACACCTTTTAAAAGAATGGTGGCGACTCCGTTGTTTTGTCTTTTATTTTAAAAAATTTCATCGAGACCCTCCTAAAAAAGGCTACGCCGGCTTGATGACTCCGCTGGGGACGTTTTTGTTTTTTACAAATAGAGAGTCAGGCTACAAGCCAATTACACTTTGTTTTAATGTCGAAATTTGCTAAGTTTTTATAAAATTTAATTTAATTGTCCATTTATGAATATGATTTCATTTTACGCATGTAAAATTTTAAGCTCTACACCCGAGCTTTGTCTCGTTTGTTTAAGAGAGGGGAAAACGCTATTGCTCTCGTGGGAATACCGATTCTTCGTATGGGCCTAGCAAGTACCTTCGGGGCTCATATGGCCTATGTTTTCGTGAGGATTTTGATCATTCGTATGGGCATAGGAAAATGAGTCCCCCTGAATTGAACTTGATTCGTTTGAAGCCTATAATGGGTGAGAATCATGGGCCTTGCTACCCTTAATAGGGGACAACGAGGACAATTCGAGAACCTTTTAGAACCAAACCATGTGTAAATCTAGAAACCCACCCATTAGAGCCATGCGGAAAACCCTAGGCTTTATTTTTGGTCAAAATTATTTCGTAGGAATAGTCCGTGAAGACATGTCCAGAAGTGTTGGAATGCGCTGCCCAGTTACTATTCGTACAATGAAATTATTTTGGACCTTTTATGTTTTTTGAAGTACTAATTCTTTCTTTTCCTTGTTTTGTATTATTTTGCATATTTTTCTTGCATCCATATCTCATATCTAGAGGAAAAGAAAATGAGAGACTCTATGAGAAGGAAGGGGGTGCTTTTGGTGGGTTTAGAACACATGACCTAAAGGAAATGTGGAAATAAAGATGAGCAGCTTGACCAACCGGACAAATATGTTGCTCAAGCTAATATATTTTTGTATGTTCCTTAAACATTAGGTGGGATATAAAATATGGAAGTAATTCTTCCTGTCTAACTTCTTTAATTAACAATGATAAAATTTAAATTTTTAGTTTTATTTAAAAAAAACTAACGTATCCTACTAATAAATTAATTAATGGTTAGCCGTCATGAGTTTATTAGCATTATATGTCGTTTTCTAAAGTTCCCTCGAATCAAAAGTGTGAAAATTTCTAACCAAGATTTTGAAATAGGATGCAGAGTTGGTAATTATCATTTGACCGATCACCTTAATCAAACCCTTTTAGTTTTGGCAATGTGGTTTGGGTCAAAATCACTGCATGAGAGATGAAATGTGTCTATTCGATCTTTACCTTTTTACAAGTGTGAAAATCAGTGTTGATTGCGACTTACAATCTCAAGATTTTTTTTTGAAAATTGCCTTTCGGAAAACACTCCTTATATAAAATCTTTTTAATTTTTCGTAGAAAACGCGTCCAGTCAACCACACCTTATGTTTTTCGAATTAAATTAGCACGTAATCTAAATTGAAGATCCATTTACGTGACCAAAATGAGTACTATTTTGCTAAATGACTTCTTTTAAGTGCTTATTTCGTTTATTAATTCTAAAATAAGGTATATTGAAGTAAATTTACCATGAAATTATAACATTATCTTAAACAGTGAAACAAACGTTTTGATTAGCTCATATGTATAATCCAACCCGCACATATGTAAATAAATTTTTTTTCAAACAATGACCAAAATTTAAGCCAATTCAGTCTAATCTCTACTACTTTTTGACAAAATGTAACATAAGAAGTAGCCCCACTAACTTTATAAATTGGAGGATCATTAATTCATTATCTCCAAGATACGTATGTGCCAATTGACAAACTTGCTTGAATATTTTTGATTATTTATTAAGATGACAAGACTTCAACTGTCACAATATTTATAATCTTTCAACGCATCACACGGACCGATATATTACATCGGTTTCGGTCAGATTTTTAGATTTTTATTTTATTTTTTTATTTCTTTAGCGCTAGCACACACAATGACGGACAACATAAAAAAAATAACATAATTTTTATTTCTAAACTTGGTGTTTTTTTTCAACTTAGTTCATAAACTTTTTTATCCATCTTAATCCTAGAATTTGAATTTTTAATAAAGTGTTACCATTATATTTTTTATTAAGTAATGCAATTATATATTTAAGGTAAATGTCAAAATTCGAACTCATTCAAAATAGGACAACATAAAAAAATAAATAAATAAGAGTTTATCAACAATTCTCGAGGAAGAAACGAATCAATCAGAATAGAAACGGGAGAAAGGCGAAAGAAAGATTGTCGAGCCTGCAAGCAACAACCAACAACGGCTGAAAAGTCATTGCACGCTAGCTTATAGTTTAGGGGTATAGTAGGTGTGCCCATTCTAAAATTTACATTTTATATAAGGTAAGTTTTTTTTTTAGAACTTTAGCTTTGGAGTTTTCCCCAACCTATACCTTACTAATATTACTAAAATAGAGGCTTACGTTCTTCAGCCGCATCGCATTTCCGCATAAACAATGGATCCGCTGGGCTAGATGAGCAACCTTCTCTTGAAAAGAATAGTGAAAAGCCATGTCACTTGGAACGGAACTAGTTGCTTACTTACTTTTAGTAAGACCACTTTGATAAGCAAAATTCGATTAGAACCACTCCGTCCATTAAATGGATCATATGACTCAATATCCGAGTGTCACATCATCAAAGAGACTAAAAATGGTAAAAGTTGCCAAGTTTATGAACTGAGGTGAAGTAAAAGAAAAAGGTCAAGGATCAAGGTGGGAAAATATGTCAAGCTTAGGGACTAAAAGATGTTTTACCCTAAAAATAATTATAGGATTGAATATTTTAGTAAATTCAAAAAAAAAAAATCACAACGTTAAAAGCCCTGTTACTTCTTCCTTTTGAATTTTCCGCCAATTCAGTCAGTATTCACATTTTTTTGAATCATTCAAACATATTCACTATTTTTCATTTACCTGACAATTTGCTGAACAACATACTTTTTTTTCTCTGTTAGTACCCCCGTATTCCAATTCAATACGTCTTTTGAAGTGATTGGGTGCTGAGAGATTGTTTGGAACAATGTAAATCTCTTTTCAAGTTATGAGTTTCTGAATTTTCTTCCTTCTTCGTTTCCTAGCTGTTTTCCTACGTCTTTAAATATAAGCTTCTGAGGAATGGATCCCAAGTCTGCTGCGGGATTGGGTTTTCGTGGCCTGGTTTGACTTTGATCATTTATGGAAGAATAATTGAATCTGGGGTTGAGTTCGCTTCGTTCGTTCAAGTTTCGGTCGTTCAAGTGTTTGATGAAAGTCCTGAGAGAATCAAGAGTGTAATATTGGGGAAAATTATGATCAAAACCAATCTAGCTATAAAGAAAATACAGGGTACCTTCGATTTGAAGTTCAAAATTTAAGAAATAATTGTCAAATGTGGGGCTCCATAACTGTGATCCTGCTGAGAATATCCTCCGTAGAATGCCAGAGTTTACTTGACCAGTCTCCTTCCATCAGATTTTCTGAAAATAGACCATAGAAGCCAACCCCAAGTAGACACGTTGAACTAGAGCATTACCCATGCAAATTTGGACAAATTGACGGCAGACACAATACGATAGCATCAGAGTTCTAAAACTATTTATTTTCAACTCTACTTCTCGTTGATGAACAAAGCCGAACAAATACATCATTTCTGGTCTATAACCCCAAACTTGTTTCCTTGGAAATTTGGCCTGTTTTGCTCTCTTTATTTGTTCCTATACTTTTATTGTTTATAGTTTCTTTCTGGGTATTGAGAGATCTACTTGTTATAGTTCCTTCACGACTTCATCATGTTATCGTTACCTTCAACTTCATCATCTATTTCTAGAAGGAAATACGATGTTTTCTTGAGTTTTAGAGGTGAAGACACCCGCAAGAACTTTACAGATCATCTCTACAATGCTCTAAAACGGGGTGGAATTGTCACTTTCAGGGATGATCTAAAGCTGGACGCTGGTGAAGTGATCGCACCAGAACTCTTCAGAGCCATCCAACAATCATGGTGCTCCGTAATCATTTTCTCGGAAACCTATGCCTTCTCAGTTTGGTGCTTGGAGGAGCTTGCCGAGATTGTTAAACAAAAAAACAAGAAAGGGCATAAATTATTTCCAATTTTCTACGATGTGGATCCTTCTGAATTAAGAAAACAGAAAGGGAAAGTTGAACAAGCCTTTGTCGAACACGAAGAGAGATACAAAGAAGACAAAATCTTAAGGTGGCGAAATGCATTGACTCAAGTGGCAGACATCAAGGGATGGCATTTAAATGACAGGTAACTTAATGATTAATTTTTGTTTTGTTTTTTTGGATTACATGTTATATATCAACTAAAGGGCACGTCGTGTATTTCGAAGCCGTAACAAATTCTGCCATCTGATTCTTGGTTTTTGTGAGCTCCCTAACTATATTATGTTTCAGGATTCAACTGAAATGAAAAGAAAAAAATAATTCAGAAGATAGCAGCAAAATATTTATTTAAAAGAACTAAATTTTATTTCTTTGTAGGCACGAATCAGAATTTATTGGAGACATTGTTAGAAAAATATCAGCGAAGTTATGTCAAACGTATCCAGTTGTTCATGATGAGTTGGTTGGAATTAGTTCACGCTTGGAAGAACTGTATTCGAAAATAGAGATCGGGGAAGATGACGTCCGCATTATAGGAATTTGTGGAATGGGTGGCATCGGTAAAACAACTCTTGCAAGAGTTGTTTGTGACCAAATGTCATCTCATTTTGAAGGTAAAGGCTTTGTTGCTGATGTTCGAGAAAATTCAGCCAAATTTGGACTTGTTTCTCTACAGAAACAACTTCTTTTCCAGATCTTGTCTGATGAAGGTTTTAATTTTTTCAATGTTCATGAAGGGAATGCCATAATTAGCCGCAGGTTGTCTCAAAAAAAGGTTCTTGTTGTTATTGATGATGTAGATAATGTACAACACTTGAAATGCTTGGTTGGAAGGCGTGATTGGTTCGGTTTAGGAAGCAGAATCATCATAACAACAAGAGATGAACATTTGCTCCAATCTTATGGAGTTGATGATGCATATAAGCCTACAACATTGAATGACAGCGATGCACTTAGGCTTTTCAATTTGAAAGCTTTTGATAGTGAGACAGTACCAGAAAATGTTTTCGTTGAGCTTTCTGAACATGTTGTAAAATATGCGAGTGGCCTTCCCTTAGCTCTTGAAGTTTTGGGTTCGTTTTTGTGTGGTAGAGATGCAGCTCAATGGAAAAGTGCAATAAAAAGACTTGAAAAAGATTCTAACAAAGAAATTCTCGACAGGCTTCGAATCAGCTTTGATGGATTGGAAGAGAGGGAGAAGAATATATTTCTAGATATAGCATGCTTCTTCAATGGGGAGGAGAAAGATTTTGTAATGAAAATATTGGATGGTTGTGAGTTTTTCCCGGATATTGAAATCGATGTTCTCATTAAGAAGTCTCTACTAACCATTAATGAAAACAACAAATTGTGGATACATAACTTGCTACAAGAAATGGGAAGAAAAATTGTTAGGGAAAAATGTATTGAGGAACCTGGAAAACGTTGTAGATTGTGGGAGGAAAAAGATGTCTATCATGTGTTGAGGAAAAACACTGTAAGTCATTCCATAGAAATTGCATATTATTTATTTTATTTGATTTATAATCTCTACTCAACGTGTGTCTATAATGTAGTTTTAGCTCAATTAATATTAATCAACTTGAAGAGGTTATATGGATTCAATATTAATAAGACTTCTAATATATGTATAAAAAAGTAAATAATTTCATTGAACCACTTAAGTTGGAAAACATTTTAACATTGTTGAAAATGCTTTATTTACTATATTTAACCAAAAAGATTATATTAGTGATAAAGAGTAAAGACAAGAATGATAAACATAAATGTAAATTTTCACAAGTTTTATCATATAAATGTCCCCTTTTATTTTGCGTATTCTTATGTTTTAGTCTTGATTGTTTTTAGGCTACGGAAGGAATTGAAGGCATGATCATTGACAATAACAGGTAGGAAAACATGCATACACATGTATTGATGTATAACATTCATATTGTTATAGTTTTTTATTGAAGTTTTTTTGGCTAAAAAAATTCTATTAAAAGCCAATGGCAAAACACCATTAAAGCTTAATAGTTCACTTTTATATTTATTTTATTTTTCAAGCAATAAGTTCAATGGCGGAAGATAGAGGGGGGCAGTGGGGGCCATGGCCAGGCAAAAATATTAAAAATTTAAGTTGAGACAATGGTAAAATTGCTCATTATCCCCCCAAAATAAATAATTCATTGTTGGCCCCCATAAGTTTAAATTTTTAAATTCCCTAACGAATAATGTTGAGTTACTCATTTTTTTAAAAAACAGACGTATGTGTTCGTGAATATTAATTCTAGTTTCTTGTTGAGTATGTTTTTCAAACTTGGTTCTGCATGTTAGAAAAACGTATGCATTTGATATTATTATGTTCAATTTTTTGAAGTTTGTTGTTATGTAGTTTTTTTTTTGAACAAGACAAGCCGACATTTCATTGAAGAAGAAAACAGTTTTTATGTAGTTTGAAAGTCCTTGAAGAATGATCTCTAAACCTGTATTTGGATATGTGTGGCATACAAGTGCTTGACAGAAAATAAATAAATAAGTTTCGGAGGCAGCCTTGCCTTTAGGTATTGAATGCTTTGTTATATTTTGAAGTGAATTTTCTTTCGTTTACTTATGGTTATTAGGGACTCGAAGAAGATGCTCAATTTGAATGTGGATGCCTTCTTGAAGATGAAAAGTTTGAGATTGCTCAAAGTCCTTTGCCTCTCAAATTGTGATGATCTCAAATATCTTCCTAATGAGCTACGGCTTTTAGATTGGACGGGATATCCTTTACGATTCTTGCCTCCAAGCTTCCAACCCGACAACCTTGTTGCTCTTCTGTTGCCATACAGTCGCATCGAACAACTATGGAAGGGAAACACTGTAAGAATTAATTCATGTGATCTTTGTTTTCTACCTTATTTGAGAAGAAGAATTAAATTCTAATCAGGATAGAACGATAAAAATTAATTTATCTTATTGTTTTCTTGATCAGGTTTTTCTCTTTTTATCTCTAATTTATTATCTTTTTCAACAGCCCTTGTATAAGTTGAAAGTGCTCAACATCAAAGGGTCTCAAAACCTGATCAAGACACCAGACTTCACAACAACACCAAATCTGGAAATTTTGATATTGGAGGATTGTATAAGAATAGTAGATGTTCATCCATCCATCGGAGTTCTTTCAAGGCTTGAACTTTTGAATTTAAGAGGCTGTAAAAGTCTTAGGAATCTTCCAACCAAAATAGGAGAGTGTAAATGTCTAAAAACTATTGATCTTTCTGGTTGTCATAAAGTTGGAAATTTGCCCAAGAATTTGCAGCAAGTGGAGTTTTTGGAAGAGCTTGACTTGAGTGAAACAGCCATAGAAAAACTGCCATCCTTCATTTTTCAATTTAAATATCTGAAAGTTCTGTCTTTGAATAGGCGCAGGGGACCATCATCTAAGTTAGGAACAAATCTACTTTCTCTTTTCCAGGTTTTCCAAAGAGGAAGTATCGAGACCTTGCCTCTGATGTTACATTCATTGTCTGGTTTGAGTTCATTAACAGAGCTGAAACTAAGGGACTGCAATCTTCGTGAAGGAGATTTTCCAAGTGATATTTCTTCTTTATCCCATTTGAAAAAACTTGATCTTAGTGGAAACAATTTCATCAGCATACCTTCATCTCTTACTAGACTTTCCGAGCTTCAATATCTTGGATTGTTAAATTGCAAGGAGCTTCAATCGTTGCCTGAGCTTACAAGTATGGGTGTGTATGTAGATGGTTGTGCTTCTCTGGAAATAGTTCCAAAATCAACAAGTTGGGCACAGTTTAGGGGTCTTCATTGCTACAAATTGGTTGAGAATATCAATATATTAACATCTCGGAGAAGACATCTTAAGGTCGACTGATCTCTCTTTCGCACTTACAAAATATCGTTCTTAAAGAATTTATAATATTATTAGATACCAAACAACATAAATTTTATTTTGCAGGAGTATGCAAATTCGAGAAGAAGGATTGATCTTATTATACCTGGAAGTGAAATCATAAAATGGTTCAGCCATCAAAATGTTGACTCTTCAATCAAGATACCACTGCCTAACAATATTCGGAATGATAGCCAATGGATGGGAGTTGCTTTCTGCTGCATTTTTGTCAATGATGATGCTTCGACAGATGAGGAACTCACATGTGAATTTGTTATCCATCATAGAAAATCTGGACAAGCTAGTTGTGCTGGATCTGTTTCTTGGGATGAAAATCCTCAAAATATCATATGGAGATTCTGGATTTTTAATAAAGAATATATCCAACCCATAATAAAGGACCACTTTTATTTTAGTTATTTGCCGCGTGACTTATTATATCCATTTTACTCAGAGGAGAGTGAAATTGAAGATTCACCAACAAAAATTCGATCTAATCAGGTATTTGAGGAACTTCAATTGTCAATAACATCTGATGATTGTGCCAAATGTGTTAAGGTGAAGAAATGTGGGGTTCGAATAGTTTATCAGAAAGATTTGGAAGTTTTCAATGAAGACTCTGCTGCTGGTGAATCAATAGCTAATGGTCCCCTTATAAAGCGAAAACTTGGTCTCTATGAAGAGGCAGAGGCTGGGCCACAACAAAAAAGGATGCGTAAGTTCTTCAATTTTGTAATGGACTGACTGGGGAAGAAGCATTAGTTAGTGTAAATTTTATTCACACATTTTCAATATTTTAGGCTGTTTATTTTTAATATTTGTACTTGACATATATTTATATGTGTTAGGTTCTTTCAAATCTTAAAATCTTGCATTCTGATGATCAATGGATTTGAAATGCAGGTGTTGTCTAAAGTTGTACGATTCTCCTATGAACTCACCGGCTGATGAAGAGGATGACACATTAAAGACTCCCTATGAGAAAAAAGAAAATGGAGAAGAAGAAAAAGGCGGAACGAGCTAAGAAAGTATATCAGCTTGTTTTGATTATTCTTTGGAAATAATAACACTTTGAAGATTTCATTCTAAAGCGGCCTACAATTTTAGGAGGCAGAGGAGAAAAAAGTGGCTATGTCCAACCAAGTCCTGGATCTTCGAAAGGCACTGCTCGGAGCCCTGGAAGAGCTGTTTGATCCGCCTTTACGAACAAAAGAAGTCTGTTTCTGACAAGTCCATTGGTGGCTATTATGATGTTGCAATTGTGGATTATTGCAGGTAAGGTTAAACGGTTGATTGTCTCCGTCTTATCACCGCGCTGTGATGAAGGGAAACAAGGTAAGATACAGGATTTGCAAGGTTCCAGAAGAGCTTGTTGATGACCAAAATGGCTTGCTCTTCAAACCTTTTGACTACAAAGAACTTTTGGGACTTGACCCTGCCAAGGTCACTCGAGCAGCTCTTCTGAGATATGGTTAGTCTTATTGCGTTGTCTAAGATTTAACCATAATAATTCATTTTTTACAATTTTCTTTTCATGCCATGAAACTTGTAGGATTTAATGAATTTTATGTGTTTTCTTGGATCTGTGTTTTCTTCAAAGGTTGAAGAAAATGTTTTCAACTTGAGACAAAGATGTTTCGGTTGGGGATTAAAAGGCTTCTAAAGCCTTCTTCTCTGTTCTCACCATTGCCATCTTCAAAGCTCCATTGCTTTTCTTTGGTTCAACTCCTGTTGAGAGAGTAAGATCGAATTGCCTATTCCATGTTTTTGAATATTCACTGCAACAATATTTATCATCTTCCAAAGCATCGCTTAGACTACTACATCCCACATAGATCCCATTTCTGTTTCTGCGTGCGATTATCTTTGGTCCAATTGATCTGTTTGAAGGTGAGTTGCTAGTGATAAAGACTGTTTTGCAGGTGTTTCTGTAGAGTCATTGGAAAGGGAAGACGAATATGAGAATGCTGTGATATATGCAAAGAGATTGGTTCTTTTTGGTACTCAGTTGTACTGTGTTCGAAAACAAAAGAAGACGAAAAGGTACAGTGGAGATATGTCTTTAAGAGAATGTCGGCGATTCATCCGCTAGCCGTGGGAGGAGGTCGGACCGTCGGCGATTTATCCGCTAGTGATGGGTTGAGAACTTTAACTATCTCTGCTTTTGGAAAACAAATAATACGAATCGAAGCAGTTTTTGCGAGCAAAAGTACAGTGGGAATCAATTAGCAGGAACTGAGCTGCAGGAGCTTGAAGAAGCCATTGAAAATCAAGTTCATCGAAAATGGAAAGGATAAACTATGGTTTTGGTCACTCAACTTTAACCATATTTTTATTTTAGCTACTCAACTTTAAAAAATTTTAATTTAATCACCCATCTTTAAAATTGTTTATATTTTAATCACCCAAAATGCAGCGTTTTGGGTTGATTTTATGAAATTTTCCTAAATGCATATCCTTTTCTTTTCAATGATTGGAATCATTCTCCACCATCATTAGACTATCGTTGTAGTCCATCATTTGTAATGTAGCTGGTACCAAAAATGTTCTCCTCTTTCTTTCGTTTTCAGATTGGTTTTCCTTAAAATCCCTTTAGAATCAACTAGCTCTAAGTTAAAACTTTGATTTATCTTAATCTGTTCTACAATTTCTATCGTCCATTTAGCATGAAATTGAGATATATTATTTCTTCCTCCACGAGTAATTTACATATTTCAGCATAAGTAAATTAAATTTTAATAAGAAAATTGCTTTTATAATGAAGAAAAAAATTAAAAACAAATTTAACCATAACATTTTTAATAAAAAGAAAAAATAATTTTTGAAAAACATTAAAAACAAGAAGCTGCAATTTGTTTATGTTTTCTTGTAGTGTTTAGGCCGCTGCAGTTGTAGCTGTTTCATTATTTTCTTTTGGGTTAATGCTGGAAAAGGAACATCAAACTAAGTTTTATTCATTCTTCTCGATGATTAATTAACAGAGAGGATTGTTCAAAGAAAAAAAGATTGTGGGGAATTCACAGTGTGCTTTTCAACAACAGCCCAACTTGATCTTCATAATCTTTAATATTCCCTCTCGGATTCTCCTCAAATCTTCCTATCCTGAACTGCTTTAGCTCAACACCTTCTGCCGCTCCGGTAAGAACCAAATCAGCCAGCACCCTCCCAACGGCAGGCGACATCTTGAAACCGTGGCCGGAAAACCCACCTCCGATCACCACATCTTTCCCAAACTCCCCGCCCAGAAAATCTATCACGAAATCTTCATCGGGTGTCATCGAGTACACGCACAGTTGAGTTGCAGCAGGTCGACTCGAATCGACCAACCCTTTGAATCTCTGATCGATCCATTGCTTCAATGAGTCGGGTACAAGTCCGGGTCCCCATGGCCTTTTGTCGGGGTCGCACTGGTAGCCACCGTGCACGGCTGCTTTAATCAGTCCCGGGTACTCCAACGACGGTGTTCCGTATATGTATGGCTGGCCGTAGCTAGCGAATGTTGGGAAATCAGTCCCGATTGAATACTTTCCCTCGTGTCCTTCCTTAATTCTCCAGTAACATACATTGGTTTCCAGTGGTTGAATCGGCAGTTCAATTCGGCTTACTGTTTTAACCAGCTTTCTCATCCAAGCACCCGCCGTCACCACGCATTTTCTGCCGTGGAACTTCTCGCCGGTGCTGGCGGTTACCACCACTCCTCGGTCTCCATCTTTGGTTATATCAACCACTTTGATGTTGTCTCTAAGGAATGCACCATTCCTCGAGGCGAGCATTTGAAACATCGACACCGCCTTGGTGGGTTTGATGACACCGCCCAGCTCACACGACACGCCTATCCAGTCGTCCGGTATGTCGATCAGGCCGGAAAATCTTTCGTCGACTTGCTTTCGGTTGAGAACATGGTGCGGGACGGCGTTGTTTCGACACGAGTCGATGACTGCGAGGAGACTCTTGGCATCGGCTGGTCCCATGTCCAAGTGCTGGGCCTTGAAGTAAACCCTGAAGCCAATTTCGGCTTCAGCCTGCTGCCATAACCGGTAGGACTCGTTCACCAGGCTGAAGTAGTAGTCCTCCGGGTACGTTGCTCGTATGGTTCGGGACTCGCCGTGAGAAGAGCCACGGTGGTGCAGAAAGTCGAACTGCTCGAGAAGCAGCGTTTTCTGGCCTCTTTTGGCTAGCTGGTACGCCGTGGAGCTCCCCATGACGCCGGCGCCTACTACTATAACGTCTAATTCATCACCGGAATATTCCATTTCTCTGCCTCGCACGACTCACGGTGTCAGAAAATAAGCTTTAGCAGTTCCTTTCAGCTTCGTTGGATATATTTATTTCATGAAGTACAGGCATATATAATATAGTAAGCAAGTAGCTGTAGTGTTATAAAATGAAATGCTGATATAAAAACCGACAGCCATTGATATGGAATTTCATTATTGCCATCGGCTCTGGTATTTGTCTTCCTGATTTTGGTTGATATTTCCCGTAATACATACGGAAAGTTCACTGTTTGGCACCTTCTGTCAATGTCATATGATTAGGTGCGCAAATCAACCGGGTTTAAACAAATAGTAATACCGTGCTTAAATTCTTTTATTTATTTTTAAAGTTGTTTATATTTATATTGGATTCGTTTGTTTATTTTTTTTTAAATTGTTTAAGTCCGCTTAAAATTTTAATATAATGTTTGAACTCTATCAACTTATTATTTGCTGTGTTCAGGTTTGTTTCATTTAGCATTCACAAACATATTCATTAAATATTCGCAAATATGTATATTTATATTTTCGCAAACATGTTCGTTTAATGTTTTACGTACATATCTGTTAAAATTTCGTGAACATATTTATTTATATTATTATTTATTTCAATCGAGTAAAACATTTAGAGCATACTGTCTATAACTCGTTTTTGTCAAATTATCAATAGTGGTTGCACATATAATATATATATATTATATTAAAGAGTTAAAACTTAAATATAAAAATAGAGGGAGATATTATTTTTAATAATTTTATAAAAAATAATTAATAAATAAACGAGCGTGATCATAAATAAACCTTTATTTATATTTATCCATATAAACCAACATAAGTTTTTATTTATTTATTAACATTATACGGAAAGTTAACAAATAATTTATTTAACATTAGGCTTGGTTAAGAAAGGGGTTGTAAATGATAAGGCAAGCTGAGGATATTGTCAGGTATGACTTGGCAAGCTAAGATGTATTATGAAGGGGCACTTTGCCTAAAGAAGGAATTTGAAAGGCACTTTAGCAAAAGGAGGAGCTGAAAAGTAGAGCAGGTTTAAAACGTGATGGTCTTTAGTTAAGTTTTTCTCTTATACTTAAAAGGATTGTGTTTATCGTGATTATGGACATAACGAATACTATTATAATTATGGTGAGTATTACAATCATAAATTTTATAGTAATATATGTTATTACAAATATAACAGTTATAGGTATTATAGTTGCAAATGATGTCGTTATAGTTATATATCGACCGCGATTACTGTTACAAATCACTATTTAAACTCCTAATAATGAATGTTTTTTATAGCAGATATGGGAATTATCATCTGGAAACTCAGTAAGGGAATAGGAAACTCCCTTTGTTGGGAGAGTATAGAAGGAAATTATCCTCATGTCTTTAAAGCACGATTTTTTTTTATAAATCTTAAATCTAATTTTAATCCTAGAGGGAAGGAAGAAAAATGTTCCTAGTAAGTCTCGAACCCATGACCTAAAAAAATAGGAAGAAATAAAGATGAGCAGCTTGGCCAACCAGTCAAATGTGTTTGCTCCTTAAAGCATAAGTTAGTAGCTATAATATGACTATTACTGATAATTAAAAGAAGTATCAGTAGATTCTACAGATATATATTCATTATAAATCTATCGGTTTTTTCATATAATATTATTATTTAATTTATTGATTAATTAATTTAAATAATATTATAACATATTTTATTGACAGTAAGAAGAATTTTTTTGGTCATATTTTTTTATAGAAGCCGCTAATTTTATTATAAAAAATATCTTAATTACAATGAGGATTTACAATCATAATTATAAGCGTAAACTAAACACATATTTTAGACATTTTTCAATAACCATTAACATAAAAAACTAGCCGCTTTATATCAATACAGGATCATACAATAAAAATGTTAAAAACCCAATCAACAGACTCGAACAAAGGATAGATACGAAAGATCTGACTACTTCGACAAACGAACTACAAAAGGAGATCAAACTACCAAAAGACCACAAACCATAGACAACTGCAAATCAGAGCCAAATATCGTGAGAAACCATCCACAAACGTAAATCGTGTATCCATATTCAATTCGAGAGTCCATAACAGGGGATGTCAGCAGGATAACCAAATAAGCGTTATCTTATCAGTCGAAGCGATGTCAAATCCAACCTTAAGAAAAATAAAAATAAAAAGAACGATCAAACGACCGTCAATAAAAACAACTAACGTGCCAAAAGACTGAAAAAGACATATCACAAGACATAAAAAAAATTTACCACAAAAACAAAATTATTCTTAATAAAAAATTAAAAATAAATAAAAATTAAAAATATAATATAATAATATAAAAATTATGCAGTCGATAATTAATACTAAAATTAATAATTTCGCCGCCATCTAAATAGGAAGAAAAAACAAAGTTGCGGTTATATACATAGTTGCAGGCTTTACATGTGCAACATGGCTCGTTTTTTTGTCCCATCCATTTATCTTATTCTCTATGATTAATTGATCTTTCGCTTTCTCCAATGACCCACCCTTAATATTATTATGTACTTTGACATAGAAAAACAAATATGAATATGTAATTATCAAGGTTCAATCAATGAAATGATTAATATATATTATGGCAAAAAGAAAGGGTTAATATATATTATTTATGCTTGAAAATGGACTTATAGTTGTTTTTTTCATGCTTTAGTCAGCACTACTTATCTAATGTCGGCTTGATTAGGTCTTGAGCCTATCCAAATGTGAATACTTCATTTTAAACACAAATTTTGTGGCACAGATTTAAAACAGTCGGTTTAATATTATTGCTGTCATTGAAAATGTACTTGAAAAACACGCTGTAGTAGGCTTTTTGGTGTGTTAAAATATAAAAAGGAAAACATTTAATTTTAGTTTAGGGATTACGGGTTATAATTCGTGTTTATAATTTATGGTTTAAAGTTTAAAATTTGAGGGGTTAAGAATTTAAATATTATGATTTAGGCTTAAAATAGAGGGATTGTGTAAATTATACACAAACTTAAGTATTAAAATATTACTTGTAAACAGGGATGGAGTCAGGATTTGAGAGTGGGGAAAAATAAAATTTTAAAGGTGGGGACAAATTCATAATTATTCTTAATTTTTTCAAAAAAAAAATACAAATAATCAAAGGTAAAAAAAATCCTCTGTCGGGGGCAACAGCCCTTCCCTTTCATGTTGTAGATCTGTCACTGCTTGTAAAAACCACTGTTTTGCATTGTTTTTAGAGTATTTTTTTTATATATGTGATGTATAAAAAATTACACAAATCTACATATTTATTTTTTAAAAATTTAAATTTAAATCCATAATCTTAAAACTTAAGCCATAAACCCTAAATTATACATATAAACCATAAACCCTACAAACTAAACCTCCAAATCATAAACTAAATCTTTAATCCTAAAATAGAAAATGGTATAACATTGTGCAGTCTTTATTATACAATACGTATACCGAATAATTTTCTTTGTTTTTACCGTCGGAAAAATCGTTTTGAACAACAAAAAGTTAACGTAAATACATCCTTGCTCCCATGCATGTTAGTTCAATATTTAGCGGGAAGAGTGTGTGTACATTAACTGGGTTGTCTCAAATAGGAAGCAACATGAGCTCTTGTTTAGGAGTCTATTTTTTATCTTTACAATTTTAATAAATTTTTAAGTGGTAATTCTATAAGTTAGTGCTTGTTCTTTATTGTTTTAATTGTATTTAAGGTGTTT
This sequence comes from Hibiscus mutabilis, assembly GCA_019671005.1. NCBI lineage: Eukaryota > Viridiplantae > Streptophyta > Magnoliopsida > Malvales > Malvaceae > Hibiscus > Hibiscus mutabilis. The sequence goes on from CM033720.1 coordinate 56,305,045, forward strand.
TCTAAATAAAATAATAAAAATAATAGTCTGTTAATGAAATATTATATAATTGTTAAAGTATTAATATATGCTTTCATTTTACAAAGATCATTTTTAACTTTTTGCTCAAGCTCCCAAAAATGTTAGAGACAACTATATATATTATTCCCTTCATCTCATTTAATATGTTTAGTATTAGTTTTTTTGTCAATTTTTTTGAATTTTGACCATTATTACTTTAATTTTATTATTAATAAAAATATAAAAAATATTTTAAAAACCTTTAATTAAATAGTTTAAAAATATATTTTATAAAATTTAATTAATTAAAATATTTAAAATAATTATAATAAAAATTAACTAAAAATCAATAATATATTGGTAGTTGGGAAATTAATAAGGTGGGATCAGTTTCAGACATATTCCACAACAGGAATGCATCGAATCTTTCTGAAATAAAAAGGTGTTAGCTTGCGGCTCAACATTACAGAGGTAGTGGATGATGAGTCAGACATGAGTCAGACTCAACGATGCCAGCCAGATTCCTTTGTCCTTTGGTGCCAGGTTACGCAGTTCACGTGGAAATACCGTTAATATCGAAGTATTTCTCCTACGTCGCCAACTAATAAAATATATTTATTTTATAATTTTTTATCTCATCTTTTTATCAAGCGAATTTTCATTTAGTAAAAATTATTTTTAAATTTAATTTACAGTAAGCATGAGTGAATATTCACTTGATAAAAATGAGATACAAAATTAATGAAATGAATGCATTTAATTAGTTGGTCTCATAGATGACGTGTTGGGAATGACTCATCGTTAATATCAAAACCTTTTGTATGTATTGTTGGGAAACTCTTGGATTCCACGGCTTTATCATTACGGGTCTCTAAAGGCATGGTACGGTACGATTACGGTGTGACACCAACAAAAATATTATAAAATATGGAACTTAAAATTTTACCCACAGACCTAAAATGTTACATTTTTAACATTTTAGGTTGGGGTTAAGTATCGATACTTACAACTTTTGATAACATTTTAGGTTGATGTAAGTATCGAAACTTTGTTTTTAAGTATCGATACTTGTCGTGAGACCACTAACCTAAAATATTATCAAAAACTGTAAGAATATTATAGGTTGGTGAATAACATTTTAAGTTTCGTATTTTATAATATTTCGATTGGTGTCGTACCGTAATTATACTGTATCTTGCCGCACCCATTACCGTTGCTTGGTTATTTGTGTTACTTTGGAGGCTTACCCCTTACCAGCTTTTGATGTTGAGTTGTTCGTCTGGTCTATTGTGTTGGTAGTCCACTTCTCAAAGGATGCGTGTGCGATGTCGAAAAGACGATGCCCACCTCGTATTCTTTCTCATGTCTCTCTTTAACTCTTTGACGTTTTAAGACTGTCTCGCATCTGTCTTTCAGCTTTTGACATCAACTTATCTTCAATCTTCTCAATAAATTTATATTTTTTCTTAACCATAAGTCGAATAGACATCGATTCACCACGAATTCACAACATTAGACAGACCAAAGCCCATCGTCCTTGCGTTCTGCAAAGTATGAGTTTATTTGTAGGCTTGGTCTCATTAACTCCCAACACGTCCTGCATAAACTCATATTTTATGAGTTTATTTGTTATTGTTGTTTCTTCTCAATTCTTTGAGCTGTTCGTTTTTTCCGCAAAAGAGTGATGTTATGTTACTCTAATTTTAAAATAACGAGAAATCGTGATTTTTTAGGGCTGTAAACGAAATGAACGTTCAATAAACCGCTCGGCAAGAAGTTCGTTTAACGAACATGAACAAGATTTTTTGTTCGTTTAATTAAATGAACGAACACGAACAAATGGCTCTTTCGTTCATTTATGTTCGTGAACGTTTGGTAATCCGTTTGTTTATGTTCGTTCGTTTATGTTCACATATGTCTAGGGGTGAACATTAGATCGAGTCGAGTCAAATTTTTTTTGATTTATTCGAGTTGACAAGTCTCTATTTTATGACTCGTTAAAAACTTCCTTCTTATCGCTAGGGGTGTTCATTGTTCGATTAAACTGAACTAACCGAACGAACCAAAACAAAATTGGTTAATCTGTTAGATAATTTTAGGTTTTGGCTAATGATAAAGAGTTTTTTCAAATTTCAATTATTTAATTCAGCTTAAAATCGGTTAATTAACTGGATTAATCGAACTAACCCAAAATGTTAAATATTTAAAATATTATATATATTCATTTGTGTTTGGTTGTGTTCGTTTATGTTCGTTTATCATTTTAACGATTGAACATGAACGAACACGAACAAGCTATATTCCTTAACGAACGAACATGGACAAGAAATTATGTGTTTGTTTATGTTCGTGTTCATTCATGTGTTCGATTAAAGTTAAACGAATGAACATGAACACACCCTCTTTCGTGTTCGTTCAGTTCATTTACAGGCCTAGTGATTTTTCATAACTTTTTAATTATAACGAGTTTCGTGCTTAGCAAATATATATATATATATATATATATATATATATATATATATATATTCAAGCTTTGTTTGAATTTTTTTCTAATTGAGTCGTGTTTATAAATTTCAAGTATAATCGAATATATTTGTTCAGGTTTTTGTTCAAATTTAAATGTGATTGTTTATAATGTTATGTATTGGTTGATTTCAATTTGAACGACTCTTTCTAACTATTTCTTTCACATGCGTATGTAAGATTTATAATATTATTTTAATAAATCGAATATCATCTAAAATTATATAATATATTTAAAATAATATTTTTTAAAGAATGCATTTTGAGGAGGAAGTATTGGTGGCAAGATAAATGAGTCAAAAACTTGACGGGAAGAATGAATTTGCAAAAATTTATAGTTAGAAGACCAAAATGAATAAAATGTAAAGTTGAGGGGTTAAATTGTAAAAAGAGAAAAATTTATTGTAAAAAAACTGAAATTACACATGTATTATACAGTGGTTGAGAAACACATGGTCCAAATTTGGTAAAAATGAATTTGAAATAAAATATTAATCGAAGAAACAAAAAAATTAGGTACCAAATCACAAAATAATCAAATTATTTAGCTATAGATCAAAACGACATTGTTTTGGTTTTTGATTTTTTCTGTTATACAAACTTTAAAAATTCAAACTCAACTTGAACCCTAAATCCAAACAAAAAATTCAAGTCAACTTAATAACTCAAAATTATAAGAAAAAATCATTTTTTTCAGTTCTATTTTTTCTAATGTCAAGCAATCAACTTGTTTTATGAGAAAAAGAGGACATGAATCTCAAACATGAATATTAGTTCAATATTTATCTAAATTCAAATTGATTTAAAAAGGAAAATACTTTGATACACAAGCTTGTGAGTTTACACAAGCCTTTCAATTTTAGGGTTTAAGGTTTTAGGTTAGGGTCTAAGATTTAGGGGTTTAGTGTACAGAGTATAAAATTTAAGGTTTATGGTTAGAATTTAGAGTTTAAGGTTTAGGGTTTAACATTTAGGTTTTAGAGTGTTAGGGTTTAGGATTTAGGTTTTAAATTTTATAGAGAATATTCATAGAATATTAAATATATTGCGTAATTGATGAATTATTTAAAGCAAAAATAAACAAAGGGTTGTTTGAGTGTCCACCATTTTCAAGAAGCGTGCATAAATGAATCAGCTCAACGATCGTCGCATTCAAAGCAAGCAATCAAGAAAATAAACAAAGGGTCGTATGAGCGTCCACTACTTTTAAGAAGTGTGCATAAAGGAATCAGCTCACCGATCGCTGCTTCCAAAGCAAGAGAGAGCAGTTCCTAGAAATGCAGGAAATGATGAAGAGCATAGAAGAATCTTTGTTGCTTTCAAAACAACAGTATGAGCAACAACAAAAGCTCATGCAGGATCAAGCAGAGCAGCACAAAATCACGGAAGAGAAAAGCTAAAGACTAATCAGACAGTTATCCAGAAAGAACATAGGTAAGGCGATCCAAGAGGAGCATTTAGAGGAGTAGGGTTTTCCCCAACAAGAATCTCGGGGTAACAACCTCAAGAGCCGGATGAAGACTATGAAGATTCAGAGGATATGAACTATAGTCCTGCAGAAGACGATGAACAACATGCGCTAAGGGCAAAGATGGAGCAATTCAAGAAGAATTTCTAAAATATTCAGAATTTTCAAACATGACGATCTTTCTAGGAACTCGAAGGTGCAAAAATGAACTCTTATCTAAAAATATTCTGAAGCATCATGTATCTACGTCTTTCAAGGTCCCGAAGTTAATGTACAATGGGAAGGGCGACCCTCAAGATCACCTGTCGCACTTTCTGAACCATATGGATTTGTATGGTGCCTCCGATCAAGTTAAATGTCAGACATTCTCAATGACTCTGCTCAATGTTAGTATTTCCAGCTCCCAGCGAATTCAATCTCCAGCTCTGATCAACTGGCCGATCTATTTATGAGTCATTTTTTAGCAAATAATGTATTAAAAAGGTCGCTAATGTATTGTATGTCTATCATCCAGAGGTCGGGCAAATCTTTGAGAGACTTTGTCCAGCGGTTTCATATGACAACTATGCAAATCAAGGAAGCTTCCAATGATTTTGTTATTTATGCTTTCATCAATGGTACTTCGAATCAGCATCTTAAATATAATTTGCTAGATCAACCGCTCCGACAACACTATCAGAATTATATGATAAGATTCAGTCGTACACTAAAAATGAGAAGGCGAACAATATGAGGGCTATGGCACATGATTCGCAGCGGAAAAGCGAGAGGCAAGATAATTGTGGTTATAGATACGACGGAACCCCTTTTAATCAGGGAGTCGATAAAGGAAATCAACAACATCGTCGCGGGCCACAGTATATTCAAAGTAGTGGTTAATCGCAACGGTACCCACAAGATGGCGAGCAACAAGAGTCATCTTAAGAAAGGCTATCTACGTACATAACTTATCACAAGTTAACAGAGTCGCCTTTGCAAATATTACACCAGATTAAGCACACAGGAATTTTGAGACCGCCGCTACTGATGAGGTAGAGAGAGTATAGGGAGCGTTTCGGGCGAAGGTGCGAGTTTCACAAAGCTCAATGACACTCTATGGATGATTGTGTACATTTGAAGAACGCGATCAAATCCGCGGTGAGAAGAGGGCAATTGGAAAGATTCTTAGTTTTTCGTTATCGACAAGTCAAAAATGACAGGGAAACTCAACAACCAAGACCGCAAGATAACAGAAAAAATAATCAGGGTAATAAGGGTACTATATATATGATAATCAGAAAAGACGAGGGATGAAACCAATCAAGCTCTAAGAGCAAGGCGCATATGCAAGGAATAATGTTAGTTTCGGCAAGAACGATGAAAAGGCTGAAGTATAGGGACTCGTGGCGAGTCTCATTCTCAGAAAAAGAAAAGGACGATATTGTGGATGAGGAGAGCAATGATCTAATCATTGTCATAGCTATAATAGCATGATTCACTGTGAAAAGAATTTTGGTTTATACGGGTAGTGATGTGGAAGTGTTAGGTTGATTTTTTTAATACCTATTATTAGAGGCTCATTTTGCATGATATTTGTTATTAGAGACTTACTCTTAAAATTTAATTTTCAATATTTGTTATTAGGGATTACTCTTAAATTGACTTTTTTAAAAAATATTTATTATTTTGGGTCCTATTTTTTCAATACTTGTTTTTAAATGCTCATTTTCTCAATATTTATTATTTTGAGCTTATTCTTAAAATTAAAATTTTTAAATATTTGTTATCCTACTTTTAGAATTCATTTTCAATATTTGTTATTAGAGGCATATTCTTAAATTTTATTTTTTTTAAATATTTATTATTAGGGAGGGACCTACTCTTAAAATTTATTTTTTTAATACTTATTATTAGGAGTATAATTTTTTGTTCCATCTCGACCTTCAAAATCTCATGACTGGCCTTGAGTCTAGTTTAGGGCGTAGTGTTTAGATAAATGCGAGAGGAGCATCTCCACCCGTCTCAGCTACTTGACATCCCTAACTGCAATGCTTTTCTTTGATTCAACAATTAACTGTGTTATTGTGTTTGTTTCTCTTCGGTGTTTCTAAATTCAGCTGAAAATTCCATCGACGTAGAAGATAATGGCAACGCGGAAGGTGGTTCAAGTCGAAAGGTTAAAATTGGATATTACAGAACGAGATTCTCCCTTATATTTTTATAGGGTAAACTACATAAATGGTCACCAAACTTTTAGGGCAAATTCATTTTGGTCATCGTACTTTTAAAATATTCAATAAGGTCATTCAACTTTTAGTTCGATTTCAATATAGTCACCGAACTTTTAGGGCTGATTCATTTTGGTCACCGTACTTTTAAAATATTCGGTAAGGTCACCAAACTTTTAGTTTAATTTCAATATAGTCACCAAACTTTCAACTAAAAGTTAGGTGACATTATCGAATATTTTAAAAGTACGGTGACCATAATGAATATGCCCTAAAAGTTCGGTGACCATTTATGTAGTTTACCCTTTTTACTTACAAAGGAGGTTGTAACTTTGCAGTCGGAGAACAAGAGATTGTATGCGTTAGGATTTAAGGACGGAGCTAGAATCAAATTTTGAGAAGTGTAAATTATATAAATTCAAAATAATAGGGATTCATTAAGTATTTAATCTCAAATTTTAAAGAAAGTAAAAGCTTAATTTGACTGAAATTTAAACTAACAACGACTTAAAATATTATTAGACCGATTTTTTTTAGAGAAACTTTTATGTACATCCATCCCTGCTTGGATTCGAATCGCACATCTATTATAGTCATGTTCCAAGATGACTACACTGATTATTCCCAGGGGCGTATCTACCTAGTGATCCACCATTAAAAATTTGGATAAACTACATTAAAGGTCACTCAATTATTAATAAAGTTATAATTGGGTCACTAAATTATTAAAAATTACAATTAAGTCACTCAATTAAAGTTTTAGTTAATATTAAGTCACTCCTCGTTAAAATGAATACAAACATTCATTTAACAAAATTTGGTATAATAATAGTTTTAGTCCTCAAAATTTATATATTCTATAAATTTAGTCATAATTCAAAATAATTCAGTAAACTTAGCCCTTAATATTTAAAAAAAAGACATCAATTTAGTCATTTTCTTCCCCCCAAATTGCATGTATACCCTTGTTAACACTAGAGTACTTCATTTAAAATCATTAATTAATATACTACATAAATTTATAAATGTAAATATATTTATAATTATTTTTTAAGGTTAGATTTATAATTAATATCTATATTAAAATTAAACTCATTGAAATCTATTTAAAATTATTTATAAAAATCTTCAGTTTTAGTTATTACTACCCCACAATTTTCTACAAAAGTTAAGGTTTTCGTATTACTGTACAATTTTCTTAGTAATTTCATATTTTTTGAATGAATTCATTATTTCCATTTTATTTTAAAATAAACTAATAATTAAACTTTTTAAATTACTGAATTTTTATTATTAAACATATTTCTTAAATTTTTAGCAAGTTTGTGTATTTTCATTAAAAACGTTGTATAATTTTTACTATATTTAAAATTTTTGTTTTCATTTACAAAATTACTAATTATTAAGCAATTTTTATTGTTATAAAAATTATTATAAAAAGTATTATTCGATATCTTACTATCTTCTCATGCCTGCACTTGTAAAAAGAGTAAAGAACCCTTTTAACCAATGAAAATCAAAGGTTTTGTTGCTAATTTACTTACAAAGAATAATTGTTATACAAAAAGTAAAAATGAGAGCTTTCACTCTAAAAAATTAACTGTATAATAATGATGATGATGATGATGATGATGATGATGACAAGTTAATAAAGATTTGGCGATAAAGATTAATGATCATTCATATTGAAGTGTTGAAAGTTATTTTAGATGGTTTCATTTACTTATAAGTAATATAAAAAGTTTTGTATTCGGAGCATTAGTTGTAAAAATTGATGTTTTGGAATGGTTTCGCTAGGGGGATTCCTTTATACATGTGTTTTATTAGAGAGAGTTAGTAACTTAATCATAGTGGGCCTCTTGCATATATATTTAGGTGTGATTGAATGGTCTTTTGTCATGTCAGATATGAACATCTTAACTAATTTTTGATGACTTATTCAATTTACTCTTATCTTACATATGATTATATTTATTGTCGGTGGGTGAACTACCTAGATCCGCCCATTATTGTTCCATTTTTCCTTTTTTATGTCTTCATGTTCAATGGACAGGTTTGGATCTTTCTCATTGCCAACTTTGCGATAGAGCTTCCATCGGCGGCTTTCGACGAGCTTGCTTCCGTGCATAAGCCGGAACACACCTTGTCAGCAATGATAGTGGCTCTCGTAGGTTTGCTCGGAAGCATGATGGAGTTAACTTTTAAGGGTGCAAAGGAATATGCGAGATGGAGATGGGATAGGGAAATAGTACCATGGTTTTATTGTCCGGCAGCTCCTCCGACAAGTTACCGGCGTTTCGGTAACTTTGCCGACATATTCGGGTCGGTATGTGCCTTACTCCAAAGTATTGCAGCAATTGTGGCGTATGCATTTTATAGTCAGCATTTGGGTAATCCGATCAAGCTGTCGTATTTGCCAATTGTCTTTGCCATTTGTCTATTGTTCTCTCAATATCTAAAGGATCGAAGTCCGGAGGTCACTATGAGTGTTCATGAAGATTAGATTGTAGACCCTTTTCTAAGTGCATGTATGAGTTTCATTTCATGATTAACGACATGTTTAAAATGTGGTCCGAATTATTCTTGTTTATCCAATTAAAATTCATTTTTTTATTTTTATTTGAATTTCAGAAATTGATGGTGCACCAAATAATTATCCTTCTTGATTATCCATTGTTAGGTTTGAGTTCATCAAGAATATTGTTGAATTTTAGGGACTGCAATCTTTGTAAAGAAGATATTCGTACTGATATTCTTAAATTTACAATAAGTAGGGCGAGTAAAATTCAACACGGATTGATTTGATTCGAATTGTATTTTAATAAATTTGATTCAAAATTTTCTAAATTAAGTTTGAGTTATAAAATAGAAATTCGGATTACTTGAAATTCTTAGTAATTAGTAGATCGATTTTAAGTCTGAGTCAACTTCCTCAACTTTGTCTAATATATGTATATCACATATGTAGAAATATATATGTACAATGTATATGATTATAGAATGTCGTTTAAATTAGAACTAATTAGTATCATAACATTATAAATATTTTAATTAAATTTGAACAAAAACTCGAATAATCCCAAGTCAAAAAAATTCAAGTGAAGTTTGAGTTATAAAATATGGTTTGTCAACCTCACTATTGATTAACTCGAAATTTTTTTACTCAACTCGACTCGATCGAAAACTCATTGTTAACAATAGAAACACTTATTATTATTCTATTATTGTTTGCGAAAAACTTTTTTTCCATTAATAGTGCACGGAATAATTGTCAACATAATAAAATAATTGATTAGTTCATGAATTCACCCTGTTGAAATTCAAACAATAACATAAATCCGACACGATTCGGTTCGGTCCGTAAACACGACTCTAATGGTTTTATGAAGGATAAAATGTAACATCATAAGTAGTCCCACTACATTTTGTAGATTGGTGGAACGTTATCTCCAGGTTATTGTGCCAATGGACAAAGTTGGTTGAATGTTTCTTGAATAATCATTAGCCTGCCCAATAAAGCTTCCAGTGCAACAATATTTATCATCTTTCAGCGCAACACATGGACTATTACATCCCACATACACCCCATTTGTGTTTCGAGCCACCAATGGTGATGGCACACATCTTTCACATTCTTGATGCAGTCCACCAATGGTGAATACAGAGATGTCGAGGGACTGACACAAAATTTTATGTTAAGATAATGAATCTATAAAATTTTAAGAGGTGAATTTATACAATTTTAAGGAGGCGAAAATAGATTTTCAATAAAAAATATAGAGAAATTAAATAAAAAATTATATATAAATTTTAAAATTTTAGAGGGACGACTACTCCTTTCAGCTCCCTCCGAATCCATCCCTGAAGAAGTCTACACCAAATTGTCATCCATCATATTACAAGTGATCTGTATCTTTTATTTATTTTTAATAAAACTCGAATTTAAAATTATTCCCGCAAGGGACAAGTGATATGTATCTTTTATTTTAAAAATTATTCCCTGGAGAAGTCTACACCAAATTGTCATCCATCATATTTTGCATTTTATTCTTTTTTTAATTGCATTATTTACAACAATTATATTCTGTTTATCTTTATTCATATTATATTCTCATTCGTGCTATTGTTATTTTAAAATGACTAGATATTTTTTAGAAATAGTTTTTTTTTTCAAAAAAAATAGTTAAACATATAATGTGTAAAAAGAATTGATGAAATAATACTATGTAAATTAAATTGATGTCAAAATTAATTAGATATCAATTTAGCTGAAAATAATTGAAAAATAATTTTTAGTAATAATAAATATCATTATAAAGATATTTTTGTCATTCCAAACTATATTATGATCTTCAAATAAAACAATTAAAAACTAGTCCTTAAGAAATTAAGTTTAGGGGACATCATTAGCCGGTTTAAATCAAGAAAATCGACTAGATTGACACGTTTAATAAATTCAGTTCGCTTTGGATGGTTTGGTTAGTTTTATAGTTACGAGTACTAAATTTGATCGGAGGTTTGTGTAAATTATAGTCAGTTAAGCCGGTCCAATTGTATTAGTTTTTTAATAATTTAAAATAAATATATATTTTTAACATGAACTATTGGCAACGTTAATTTTTTTTGATAAATTTTAATTTTAATTTTAATCTTATCTAGAATGGAGGGAAAAAAGACTGTAAGAGAAGGTATGAGGTATTCTTAATAGATCTAAATCACATGATTTAAAAAAATTAAGAGAATAAAAATGAGTAACTTGATCAACTGGTCAAATGTGCTTACTCGAGAATATTAAAAATTAATATAATTTAAAATTATTAAAATTATATAATAAAGTTCAGCACTATACAAACATTTGCACATGCACTGGCCCCACCACCCATAGTGCTTCCACAAATGCCAAAGGATAATGCCACCGGTATTTATTGTTTTTTATCCGATCACCACATTAAAATTATTTAAAAAATGTAAATTTCACGTTATATTTTGTAAAATTTACAAACTTTTAGAGGAGTGGTTGACTATTTTTATCAATTTATTTGAGATTAGTTAATATTTATATTCAATTTTAAGTCTAAATAAATTCACACACTAATTTAAACTATTCAACCTCCGGATAATTTTACAGTAAATGCTTTGTACTGTAATTTACTACTATTCATATGTAACGTAATATATTATTAACTGTTTTAATTAATTTTGAAATTTTAAGGACCGAAAGTGTTATTATCTCTTTTTAGAATAATTTTTTAAATAATTTTATTACTTTTTCAGATTTTATTTTCTAATTCAAAAAATAATTAAATTTTTATTACTATAATAATTACTAAATTCACTTTAATTTAAGGGTAAAGTTCACAAATGGTCACTAAACTTTGATCAATTATTAAATTTGGTAATCAAGCTTCCAATTGCTTCAATGTTACTATTAAACTTTTAGTTTTGTTTCAATTTGGCCACTGACCCGATAATAAACGTTAAAAAAATGATGTGGCTGTTAAAATATTTTGTATAATAACACACTTAGTCATCCACATTTACACATTCAAACAATTTAGTCCCTATTCGAAAGAAATAATAAATTTAAGGATAAAGTTCACAAATGGTAACTAAACTTTGGTAGATTATTCAATTTGGTAACCAAACTTCTAATTGCTTCAATGCTACCATTAAACTTTTAGTTTTGCTTTAATGTTACCACTGACCTGTTATCATCAGTTAAAATATTTTGTATAATAACATTTCAGTCCTTCACGTTTATACATTCAAACAATTTAGTTTTAATTCGAAAAAAGTAATAAATTTACCCCTCATTATTTAAACCCTACACCATTGGTGCAAGTGCAAGTGATGCTGGACGTATTGGTTGCTTGGTTCTTCCAAAAGCATGTGCTGAAGTTGATTCTTATTCCATCATCCTACCCTTGCAACTGATATTTGTTTACTGCCTTGTTTCATATCAGTTAAAAAGGAGAATGAATTGGAGGCTTATTTTCCTCCCATATCTCAACCAGAGGGCCTTCCCCTAAGAACTCAAGATGTAAAGGGAAAAGAATGGGTGTTTCAGCCTAATATTTTTTGGCATAATAATGTTCGTATGTTTGGCTGTTCTGGTGCACTTGGCTCATCCTATCTATTTGACCCGTGAATTTTTTTTCATATTATAATAGAAGACGTACTAATAGTAAAGTTCATCCCAATTTTCAGTAGAGTAAAACATTGTGATTGCAAAGTAACATTTTATGCATGTTTTTTCACATAGGAACCTCCAGTTTCTGGCAAGACGAGTATCTTTGTTGTCCGTTCAACCGGGGGGGGGGGGGATCGTATGCCTTTATTTTTAAACCCTAGTCTGAAGGTCAACGCTTTCGCAGGAGGAAAAATTAGGAATAACTGGTGCTTTTTCCATGACCAAGCCCGAACTTATAAGGGTGCTTTCCTCTGCATTTCCATTTTTTCATGTCTCTGTTTAGTTCCTTTAGAATCTGAAAAATAACTCATCCAAAATTCAAAAATCATAAATTTCACGCTCATAATGATCTGTCACAAGTTATACTGAAGGCTCATATGTCTGTTCCACTGGAAATTTTGGAAAGATCGGCTCTATTTCATTCAATAAAGCAACTTGTTTTGTCTACAAGCATTTTGTCTTCTGTTACTGTGTCGAAAGAGTCTATATGCTTCTCAACTAAATTGTTTGAATGTACAAATGGGACTAAATTTGGCCACCTCAAAATTTTTATTCATATTAAATTTCAAAATTTTGAATATTTTTAATTAAATTTTCTCTTAAAATTTTTAAATTTTTTTATTAAATCTCCTAAAATTATTAAAAATTTTAGTTAAATCCTTAATTTTTTTTTAAATTTTCGTTGAAGTCTCCAAATTTTTTAAAAATTTAAATTGCTCCCATCAAACTTTTACTCTAAATTCCGCCACTGCTCCAAATAAAAATATATTTTTAAATTCTTAATAATATCGTTGGTTTAATGTTAAAGAAATATGTATAATTTTATGTTTGTGATCGATAAATAACTAAGTTAAATTACTGGTAAAGCTACCCCTTTGGCATGCGTTGAAGGACAATGGGTGGCCGGCAATGTTTATTAATAATAAAAACATATAAAATTATTTAATACACATGTAACATTTATAGTTTATAAATTTTGTTTAGAGTTTAAAGATTAAGAGTTAAGTCTGTAAATTTATAGTTATAATTTAAGAATTTAAATTTGTTTTCTGAGAGTTAAATGAATGTTTGTGCAATTTTTTTTATCCAATATATGTTTAAAAATTCTTTATAAAATGTTACATTTTATGATATAATTAGTGATATCAAATTCAATTATAAACTAATTCGAGTATTGTATCTGACTACTATAAAACTACTTTTTATTCGATTGACTACCTTCACTTAATTTACTTAAAAAATTTAATATTTTGTCTAGGGGTGTTCATGGTAGGTTAACCGTACCGTTTAGCCTAAACGGTCGGTTAACCGTTATAGCGGTTATTAAATTTTGCTAACCGTAACTTAACCATTAAGAAATGATTATCCGATAACTGTTAACCATTAAGACGCGGTTATAGGTTAACCTGTAACCTGTTACAATTTTTCCTACATATTCACTATTTTTTTTAGAGAATAATATAATTATATTTTCTATAAATATTATATTAAAATATTCATAAAAATACTTAAATAAAGATATTCTAATCACTTACGCTATAATTAAAAAAAAAACTTACATACTATAAAGTTTTAACATAAGACAAAAAACACAAGCTTCATAATATTTTAAAGTTTAAAGTTTCAAAAGTTTGCAGAACATAACAATAACATTGTAGCAATACACCATCAAAGTTCAAGACATAAAAACCATCATCAAAGTTTTAAAGATAAATCTTTAACTACCATATAATAATCGTAAGGTAAATGAAACATCCACCTTAGAAATAGGGTTTAGAATTAAAAAAGGGTGTGTATATTTGATTTGTGAGTTGATTTTTTTAAAAGTTATTTTTTATTTTAAATATATATATAAATAATTTAATAACGGTTAACCTATATGTTAACCATTAGTCAAAATTCGTAACCGTAACCATCATTTTTAACGGTTCGATTAACCGAAACTGTTTAACTTTAACGGTTTGATTAATTAATCTGTAAAATATAACGATTATACCGGTTAACGATTACGGTTAATTATGCACACCCCTAATTTCGTCCTAATTGATCAATTAATATTGATAAAATATAAAAATAATTAAATATACGACAACTAATTATTTATATAAAATTACACACTTGTGTTAAAATAATAATTTAAAATTTTCCAATTTTTATATATTTACGTAGTAATATTTTTAACGGCCGAATCAATTTTCTCGATTACCCAAAATTTCCACAATGGAATCAGAGCTTCACTTCGTTTTGATTCCTTTGATGTCCCCCGGTCACCTTTTACCGATGACCGACATGGCTCGCCTCTTAGCCACTCACGGCGTCACCGTTTCAATCGTCACCACACCTCTCAACACTCCCCGATTCACCACCGTCATCGACCGCGCCGTTGCGTCCGGTCTCCGCATCCGTCTCCTCCATCTCCAGTTCCCGGCGACCGAGTATGGGTTACCGGAAGGCTGCGAAAACATGGACCAGCTCCCTTCCCGCAACTTGATCAAGAACTTCTTCATGGCGGCCGCCGATTTACAAGAACGATTCGAGGAGCTTTTCAACGAGTTAAAACCCAGACCGAGTTGCATCGTCTCCGGCAAGAATCTGCCATGGACGGTTCAAACAGCCAAAAAATTCAACATTCCCAGAATTTTCTTCGACGGAATGGGTTGTTTTTCATTCGCCTGTACTCATAATCTTGAGCTTTCTAAGACCCATGAATCGGTTTCCAAATTCGATTCCTTTGTAGTCCCTGGTTTGCCTCACGAGATCAAATTGAAAAAAGCTCAGTTACCGGAAAATTTAAGCCAAGGCTCCAACGATTTGAAGAATGTGCGAGATAACATTCGAGCGACGGAGCAAATTAGCGACGGAATTGTCGTTAATACTTTCGAAGAGCTCGAAACCGAATACGTGAAAGAGTTTAAAAGGGTTAAAGGCGACGACAAAGTGTATTGCATCGGCCCGCTTTCCGCCGTCAACAAGCTGAGCTCCGACAAAGCAGAAAGAGGTTCAAACCGCTGTCGTTTAGATGCCAAACTGAAGCCATGGCTTGACTCGAAGGAGCCTGGATCAGTGATTTACGCTTGCCTCGGAAGCATATCGGGTCTCACAAAACGGCAACTCGTGGAGCTTGGATTAGGCTTGGAATCATCGGAGAAGCCATTCATTTGGGTGATAAGAGAAAACCATAAATCAAACGAATTGGAAAATTGGATTTCAGAAGAGAATTTCGAAGTTCGTGTTGAAGAACGAGGGCTTATAATCCGTGGTTGGTCGCCACAGTTATGGATCTTATCACATCCCGCCATTGGAGCTTTTCTGACGCATTGCGGATGGAATTCGACGATGGAAGCCGTCTCCGCCGGCGTGCCGATCATCGCGTGCCCGTTGTTCGCCGAGCAGTTTATCAACGAGAGGCTCGTCGTCGACGTGCTCGGGATCGGCGTTAGCGTCGGCGTCGAGGCTGCAGTGACGTGGGGATTGGAGGAGGAGTTCGGGCTGCTGATGAAACGCCAAGGAGTGAAATCGGCCATTGAAGAAGTAATGGAGGAAAACGATGCCGGTGAAGAGAGGAGGAGAAGGGCTAAACGGCTTGGGGAGATTGCAAACAAGTGCATTGAAGAAGGTGGATCTTCTTACCGGGACATGGAAATGTTGATTCAATTTGTGCTTACACGAACGAAAGAGGTGTCTCAGACTAGCTCTTAATTTATCTTAGGATAAACTACGTCAGTGTACACTGAACTATAATTTTTTTTTTGGCCATCGAATTATTTTTTTGACAAAAATATCACTAATGTTATGTATTTTTTATTTTGATCACCGAATTATTTTTTGGTAAAAACATCACTAACGTTATGTTTTCTTACTATTTTGGTCACCAAATGTTTTGTTGACGTGGAATTTTATTTTATTTTTTTAAAATTTTTCATGTCATTTTTTCTCTCTCCTCGTAAGCAATAAATGTTATTTTATAATATTTTTATTCAAACTAACAGGATGATGACACATGTAACTGTTAGGATGATGACACGTGTAACTGCCTATTAGTCGAATCTCTTTGGTTTGGTTGCATAAGGGGCTTGATTTTTCATTTCTTTTATTCCACTAATAGGCAGTGACACGTGTCATTATCCTGTTATTTTGAATACAAATATTATAAAATAACATATATTGCTTACGAGGAGAGAGAAGAAATGACATGAAATTTTTTTAAAAAATAAAATAAAATTCCACGTCAACAAAACAACCAGTGACCAAAATAGGAAGGAAACATAACGTTAGCGATGTTTTTGCCAAAAAATAATTTGGTGACCAAAATAAAAAAATAAATCATAGTTCGTTGACTACTGGTGTAGTTTACCCTTTATCTTTTTGTTGTCTGATTCCGAATTTTGTGGATGAAAAATCAGTTTCGAAAGGAATTACTTTGGTTAAAAGTTTAATTTCATTCGACTTAAAAACATCACGACAGTTTAGAATAATACTAGTTTGTTCAACAAAAAAAAACTTTTGTCTTCAAAAGTATTTTTCAAACATAATTTTTTAACAATTATTTATTTAATATTTTTTTGGCCTCTAAAAACTTTCTTGACCCCAAAAGTGTTTTTTTATAAGTAATGCTAAATGGGGTCTTAATATGATTATCGGATATTTCTAAGTGTAGAGAGGCCTCGTCTTAGTACTTGTGGTACTAACCTATTCGGAATAATACTTGTCATATCAAAATTTCTTGTAAATTTAATTTTTGTACCTTTAAATGATGGTTTAATGAAAACTTAAACTTTTTTCTCTCAATTTTAGAAACGCGGCAGATTTCTTTCTTTCTCTTATAGTGTTTAAAGTTTATGTTTAGGTGCTAAGGTTGTATAGTTTAGAAATTAATATTTAGGGTTTACAGTTAGGGATTTATGTTTAGTAATTTAAAATTTAGATTTTAAAGAATAATTGTGTAATATTTTTTTTTACAATTTATGTATTAAAATATAATTTTATATAAAAAGGGTTATATTTTACTACACAAGCTGTGTAAAAAAATTTACTCCATCAAACCTAAATCATAAATTCTAAATTATAATCATAAACCTTAAATTATACACCATATAAGCTAAACTTTAACCTAAATTTGTAAACCTTAAAATTAAAAGACTTATGTAAACTTATATATCAAAATATTTTTCATAAAAAAAATTATTTACACAATTGAACTATAAAGAACTTTGATGTTTAACGAACAGCATATTCTTGTTGAACTTCTTAATCATTAGTGATGAATCGACCTTACTCGAGCCGTTTAATTGCTAATAAAAAAAATATTGAATAAATTAAATTTGTAATATTTGAATTAAATAATTTTTATTATTTAGAGTTTTTATTTTGGATTAGACTTTAAAATTTTTAAAATATTATAAAAAGAACACTCTGCTCTTTTCGGAGTTCATTTCTATGCCCAACACTAAAAAATATTAAAAAAAATTTAAAGCCCTAAATTTTAAATCTTATTTAAAGCCCTAAATTTTAAATCTTAAAGCCTACACCCTGCTCTAAATTCTTTAAAACCTAACTATAAACTCTAACATTAAACCCTAAACTTAATTTTTAATATGGAACATAAATAGGGGCACCGAAAGGGGTATATGATTTTTTTAACAGTCTAAATATGATTACAAGGTAGTATATGTTCATACATATTATTAACCTTTTGTCAATGCTTATACACCCTGTAAACAAAATAATTTGAACTCATGTCTCCTAGGATAAATATCATCCACTTTTCCACTGGGACACTTGTTAGCAGGGGCGTATCTACCATAGGTCAAGGTAGGTCACTTGACCTAGCATAAAAAAAATGGATAAGCTACATCATAGGTCACTTAATTATTAATAAAGTTACAATTGGGTCATTCAATTATTAAAAGTTACAATTAGGTCACTCAATTAAAGTTTTAGTTACGCTCGGATCACTCCTCTGTTAAAATACGAACGAACATCTAACAAGATTTGGTATAATGATAGTTTTAGTCCTCAAAACTTATATATTCTACTAATTTAATATTAATTCAAAATAATTCAATAAATTTAACCCTTAATACTTAAAAAAGACATCAATTTAATCATTTTCTTCTCCAAATCACATGTATACCCTCGTTAACACTAGAGTACTTCATTTAAAATTATTAATTAATCTAGTACATAAATTTATAAATGTAAATATAGTTATAATTATTTTTAATGTTAGATCTATAAGTAGTATATACATTAAAATTAAATCCATTGAAATCTATTTAAAATTGCTTATGAAATCCTTCAGTTTAAGTTATTGCTACCCCGTAATTTTTATAAAAGTTAAGGTTTTCATATTATTATATAGTTTTCTTAATAATTTTATATATTTTTGAATGACTTTATTATTTCTCTTTTATTTTAAAATAAATTAATAATTAAACTTTATTGAATTTTTATTATTTAAAAGATTTCTTAAATTCTTAGCAAGTATGTGTATTTTCATTAAAAAAAGTGAAGTTGATAAAGATTCGGTGATAGAGATCAATGATCATTCATATAAAAGTGTGAGACGTCATTTTAGATGTTTCAGTTACTTACAAGTAATATAAAATAATCTGTGTTCAGAGCATTAGTTGTAAAAATGATATTTTGGAATGATTTGATTAGGAAAGAAATTGTATAGACTAATGTGAATTCCTCTATACATGTGTTTTCTTAAAGAGAGTTAGTAACTAAATCATAGCGGACCTCTTACATATATATTAAAGTGTGATTGAATGGTCTTTTGTCGTGTCAGTTATGAACATCTTAAGTAATTTTTGATGACTTATTCAATCTACTATTATCTTACATACGATTGTATTTATTATCGGTAGGTGAACTACCAAGTTTAAATACGTAGATCCGCCCATGCTTGTTAGGTTCAAAGAGGTAGATGATTTCTATTCAAATATTATACTAAACATGCATAAATATATGGATAAGCTAAGTTTGTACAAACGCTTTTTACCTCGATCAACTCATTTTTTAAAAAGAAAATTATATATTATAAAATATTTATGGATTAGATTCACTTACACTATATAAAATATACAAAAATTTACACTAATTTAAAAGGAAAATTATACAACGCTCGATGAGCACCGCTGAACACCACTAACGATGAATACCGCTGAACACCATTAAATTAATTAATAAAGATTAAAAATCTCAAGACTAAACATATAATTATAAATTATTTAAACATATAATTATAAAATTACTTAAAATAAAATATTAATTAAATTATTTTTCATATGCATAATTTTGTTAATCTTTTTTTTTTAAATAATTGGATCAAATACCAACCCCTAAGCCCTAAACACTAAACCCTAAACTCAATGTTTGAATTTAGGGTTTAAGGTTTAGGGTTAGGATTTTTATTTTTAAATTGACTAATGTTGGTATTTGATCTAATTATTTTTAAAAAAAGATTAAAAAATATTATATATATGGAAAATAATTTAATTAATATTTTAATTTAACTAATTTATAATTAATATTTAAATAATTTATAATTATATGGTGAGTTCTTTAGATTTTTAATTTTTTTAATTAATTTAATAATGTTCAGCAGTGTTCATCGTTAGTGGTGTTCAATAGTGCTCGTAGAGCGTGGTAGACTCATCCAATTTAAAATCATAGAACTAGTTTAAATTAATAGTTGAGGTTAAAATCTTTATATTTTTAACTTTTAATTTCAATCATTAATTTAAACTCATATAATAATTATAAAATATTGTAAAATTAAAAAAATAGTGTAAGAAGACATGTATCAATATTAATATTTATATATTAATATGAAAGTGCGAAAATATCTTCCAATTTTTGTTATATTTTATGCACTAATAATGCAAATAAAAGGTTTCTCTAAACGTTTTAGTTTTAGTCTGTAGTTATTTAATTTAGGGATTTGGTTTAAGGGTGTATAATTTAAGAGACATGGTTAGAATTTAAAGTTTTAATCTTTAAACCCTAAATTTTAACCTATAAACCCTAAATTATAACTACGACTCTTTAGTTCTATATCCTAAACTTAAACCCTAAACTAAATCCATAAACCCTAAAACTAAGGACTATAAAAACTAATTCCCTAAACTAAATAATTACCAACATATAAGTTTGAATGATGATGATTGATAATGCATGTGCAAACCATGATGCATGACGACAAAACATTTTTTATGATTTTTAACCATTAACGTTTCCAACTTTTGTCGTTTTGACTTTTATTCTTTTTTGAAGATAAGTTTGACCCCCAACCTATATATTTTTGTTAAATTATTCATTTTTAGCTAGAATGTTAATTAAACATTTAAATAATTAACATAATGACATGACACATACAAATAACATACTACATTTTAAATTACATGACATTTAACCTATCACATTCTTATACGTGGAATATAATTTTATTTTAATTTAAACTCTAAACAACAATTAAAACTCAAATAAAATATTTAATAATTAAAAATGAAACAAAAAACAAATATCGGAAAGAACAGAGGGAATTGACATTTTGTAGTTTCCAAACTCGTTAACTTCGACGCTTAACAACAATAAACCAGCAAAACCCAACTCTTTTCTCTCTATTGTTCCCCATTCGACCATTCCTGGTCATCAATTTTTCTTTCAAGCCACTCTTCTGTAGTTGATATAAACTTCAACTTAATACCCAGAAAAAGACTACAACTTGACATTTCCTCACCAAAGAAATAAGCTGCTACTTTCGCTATAATGCCCCTATTAGCTGTAGTGAAGAGCTATCTTGACATTTTGTCTTTTCCAAACTACAATGGTTGTTGAATGGAATTGAGAGTTTCTATTTGAATTTTTCAATAAACAACAGAGGGAAAACGATATAGGAGACTGGGTCTAAGAAAATTTTGTTTTATTTTTATTTTAATTATTAAATATTTTATTTGATTTTTAACTTTTTATAGTTTAAATTAAAATGAAACTATATTCCACGTGTAAGAATGTGATAAGTTAGATGTCATGTAATTTAAAAAAGTAGTATGTTATTTGTATGTGTTATGTCAACGTTAATTATTTAACGGTCTAATTAATATTCTAGTTAAAATGAGTAATTTGACAAAAAGATATAGGTTGAGGGCTAAATTTATCCTTAAAAAAGAATAAGGGTCAAAACGATAAAAATCGCAAATGTTGATGGTTAAAATTATCCTTATGCCATTTTTAATGTTGAATAGTTGATAATCTATCAAGTAAGAAGTAAAATTACATTATTAGAGTTTGAATCTGATCATCTGGATATCAACAAATGATTTTTAACCATTATTTTTTTAAAAAAATTCTGATTATCAATCTTATCATCTTTTTGTAATTATTGATTTATATTGTAGTTATTTGAATGTATTGATTGTAATTGTAGTCGTAATTACACTAAAAAATTCTTCAAAACATTTTAAATTTATGACTACCTGTTTGGGCGTTGACACTTGACACACAAAATTTGGAACCTGATAATGTCATGTCATAAGCTCTTATTAGATATACAAAATTTGGAACCTGATAATGTCATGTCATAACCTGATAAAGCAGGTTAATGTTACAGACCAACAGAAACGGACTCGATAAAAGTCCAATACAGGAAACGGGTCATAGAGGTTCAAAACAGAAAACAAAGGAATTTTAAGAGACGGACGGTAGTAGAGGTGGAGGATCCATCAAACAAGAAATCTTTGACGATCGATAACTCTAACAAATATTCCAAGAGATCGAATACACAAAAACGACTTATGAAAGGCTACATAGACCGTTGAACTATAATGTTTCTTCATGTTAATGAAGGATTCACTGAGAAAAACATTGGGAGGGAAACGAAAGCTCAAACCATCTTATAAAGGAAATTTTTTTATTTAGGAAGTGAAAAAATAAATTGAATGCTATTTTCTAAACAATTGATGTAGTTCTTATAATAGAAGGACTTGAAAAAATTGTACTTATCTTCCCAGGTTTGGGAAAGAGCTGAGGAGTTTGTGCCAGAAAGCTTTGACTTCGAAAGCTCAGTCCCTAATGAAACAAATACCGATTACAGGGTTCTGAATCTGATTCCAAAACACAAACATGTTTTATTAGTTTGCTCCCCATACCCGGTGTCCTTCAGTGTCAATATGATGAAATACGGCTAAAAATGTTCCGTTCAGCGGGGGCCCTCGTAAGTGTGTCGGTCATCAATTTGCTTTGCTAGAGGCTATATCGTTGCACTTGCAATCTTTCTTCAACGTTTGAATTTTGAGCTGGTTCCCGGTCAAAACATTACTATGACCACCGGAGCCACAATTCATACCACAAATGAATTGTTTTTGTTAAGCATAAGAACTCATCAAACAGATTGTTCATAAATGTGTTGGTGTTGCAGGGTTTGTACATGAAGCTTAGCCAACGTAAGCTCGATATTAGTTCACAAACTTCCAAGTAAGTTGCAGATTTAGTCACGGTATTGAATTGTATCGTGTAATAGTCATAATGCACCATGGTTGAACGAAAAACTATAACGATTCTTTTGAGATACGAATGAAATTTTCATTTCTGTATTTATGCTTGTTGCAAATACAAAGCAATGCAAGAATTTAGGCATTCCTTTTTGAGCTTCACAATGGCAGTCTGTTTTCCTCGCTCTAAGCAGAAGAGCAAGCCAGATTCTTTATATTTAGAAACTTCGATGCATTATTAATTAGAGTTTGTGTCACGGATCTGGACTTAGCTTAGCGGCTGCTGCAGGTACAGACCGTGACATTAAAACAAAGTGGGAGGATTGAATTGAACACAATAAAACTACAGACTTAATTAATAGGAAAATGTTGAAAGTTTCAAACTGAGAATATATAGATTTCATTATTCATACACAAAGCAGCAGGTAAACAGTCTTTATCAATATTAAGGTACATAGATAAAATCAATAACTATCTCCAGTTCCAGTTATTTTGTCATCCAATCGGATATGTTTTAGCAGCGAGAAGAATGAGAGCTCGCTGGTGGTAACTGGTCTTGAGTTTCTTGTATTTCTGCACAATGGTGCCAATATCTATTTCCCCGTCAAGAAGCTGCCTGTTCATGATTTCTGATTCCTCTTCTGTCGCATTCATTGCATCTACAAGGAAGAACCATCTTTTATTTCTTGTAGAGATATACTATGAAGGTCCGACTTCTTTAAGTACTCACATCCAAATCCGAATAACGTAGGTAATACAATTAATATGTACCTTGAAGCCTATGCACAAATGATGCAGGGGAGTAGAGCTTCAGAGTTTCATCTTTCTGTCTCTCAAGCTCGCTTAGTTTTTCCTGAGCCGCCGCCAATTCAGTTGTGCGGATAATTCTGCACTGCGATCACACGAAAGAAAAAAAAGGATTTAGAACTGATATACTAAAATTAATCCGTGATGAAAAGGTGGTTGTTAGATGTTACAGAAAATCTCACCTGGTTTCTTAGCTCCATTATTTGTGGTTCTTTATCCAAATTGTTCCCTGTTTATTGAAAACATATAAATGAGAATTTTCTCTCTATGCAATTTCTATATCAATGAAATTTATGACATTATCATAATATTCAATGGAATAAGAACTCACTAGCAAGCTGCAAAGTCTCCTTCCGAAGTTCATCTCTTATCTAGTTAAAAGTTAATCTCGAACGAGTAAGAAACCGGAAAAATGATGAAATATGAAGTAATGAAAAACATGGTTTTCTCATCTGCCATCGCATGCATGTTAGTTCGAATAAATGGTTCTAAAACATAGCTAAAGTGCAACCCCATCATGATGCCAACAAGGAACAGCAAATATAACACAGAGCAAGGCCCTAGTTAGCGAAGAGCCATGCTCCGATCGAAAAAGCACACGTAAACAAACGGAGCAAGGGGGAACCTTAAAGTTCCGGCCAACGGACTTTAACAGGCTAAAAACTATGTGTAATCCTAATTAAGATTAAACATTAGACCGTCCCCTGAGACCAATATAACCGCGAGATCATCTTTGGCTCAGTGTTTCAAGCTAAGTCTTCCTTTACATGTCTTTTAAACAAGAACAGATTCCACTGGATTCCGAAACATCAGAACTTTATTAAACACTAATATTCAGACGCATGAAATGATATCAGCAGCACATGAAAACTAGAAATATGGATCAACAATCTGAATAGGCAGTATCCTAAGCATTTTGATATTGAGGTCAATCACAGACAATCAATCTCACCAAATTCACTGGTTAATCGATAACCCCTTGTTATGCTATGGCCTAAAAGCCAAACCATCAGAATCTTTGAGACCAGAGAACAAAACAAGAACATAACACATGGTGCAAAAGGAAAAACAAGATGCAAATTCCTTACTTCGAAAGATAAACCGAATAAATCAAGGCGATTTTGTCACTTACATTGTTTTGAATTTTAACCTGGTCAACTGATTGTAAGAACTGATTGTATGCAGCCTTATCAGACAAAAGCTTCTGTAATTCATCAACACTAAGAAAATAAACATTCTTCAGACAAAATGAGGATTGCTTTGCAAATCAAAATATATAGAAACACATGAACCAGACCACTCACCTTTTGTCCTTTAAAAAAGCTATGACTCCAGCAGCTTCAGCAGGCGAAACAGGTGAGGGAGAATGCGACCACTCTGCAGGCCTCTGCGAGTTGAAGCTGCTGGAAGCATTGTTACTCGGAGTCTCAGGTCGGGAAGAATTAGGGGAGCCAACTACAGAAGGAGGATACCAAGAGTGTGAAGAACCGTCCTGCGCTTGTTGCGCGTGTGGCTGAGCTTGTTGTTCATGTGAGTTCCTGCAACATGGTGAAACCAATATATGCACATCACAAATTATGTCTACGAAAACTCTACATGCAGTTAAAAAGATCAGAACCGCACTTAACTTTTGAGCATGATTGCACAACTTAATACACCCACACAACTTCAACTAATGAAAATTCTCAAGCATTTGACAGTGCTACACTTACCCCCACTGAAATCTAACAAAACTTCATATCAAAATTCTCAAGCATTAACATTTGTGAATTGCACTAACATGTTAAGCAACTAGGAGAAGATAATCCGTGTATCTAACTTCATGAAAACATATATCATTACATGCAACAAAACTTTCCCAAATTATGCTTAGTTTCATAGTTTCCAATAAGAAGATTGAGCACTTTTGTTTTAGTTACAATTTCCTCATCTAACTAAATAAATTTTAAACTATAAATCACAATGACCCAATTGTTCTTTAGCACAAATTTTAGTCTTTGATAATCAAAGAACCTCTAAATACCAAAAAGTAAAGGTAAATCGATGATTCTAAATATACAGTTTAGATAACCCCTAAAACTAAAACAAACCCAGATTGAGTTTCATGGAAACTATAAACAAATTTAAAACGAAATCAGAAATTGAAGTGAGATGAGTCAAAATCATAGTCAATAGGAAAAGATATTAGACTTCTGGATATCCAAACAAACCAAAAGGATTGAAGAATTAGAGGAGAAAAGCACCAGAACTTGAACATAGCCCAGACAGGTCGGGTTATTGATCGTCTGATAAGAAACTAATTAGCCAATTAATCGAATGAAAAATACAAAAACAAAACAGGAGCTTTGATTGATTTGAATCTTCCGTGAAGAAGAGGCGAAAGGTAAATTGTTTATTTTTTAAGTATTGGGGTTAAAATGTAAATATGGATAAAGGCTTTGGGTAATTTTTTAAAGGGTAAACTACACCAGTAGTCACCGAACTATGGTTTCTTTCCTATTTTAGTCACCAAACTATTTTTTTTGGCAAAAACATCACTAACCTATGTTTCCTTCCTATTTTGGTCACCGACTCTTAAAAACTTAAAGGTTTTGTAACGTGGAATTTTATTTTATTTTTTTAAATTTTCCATGTCATTTCTTCTCTCTCATAGTAAGTAATATATGTTATTTTATAATATTTTTATTCAAACTATCAGGATGGTGACACGTGTCACTGCCTATTAGTGGAATAAAAGGAATGAAAAATCAAGCCCCTTATGCAGCCAGAAAGATGGTGACACGTGTAGCTGCCTAATAGGATGGTGACACGTGTAACTGCCTATTAGTCGAATATCTCTAGTTGTATAAGGAGCTTGATTTTTCATTCTTTTTATTCCACCACGTGTCACCATCAAGTTAGTTTGAATAAAAATATTATAAAATAACATATATTGCTTACGAAGAGAGAGAAAAAATACATGAAAAATTAAAAAAATAAAATAAAATTTTACGTCAGCAAAACCGTTAAGTTTTTAACAGCTGGTGACAAAAATAAGAAGGAAACATAAGGTTAGTGATATTTTTGCAAAAAAAATAGTTTGGTAACCAAAATAAGAAGGAAACATAAGGTTAGTGAAGTTTTTGCCAAAAAAATAGTTCGGTGACCAAAATAGGAAAGAAACCATAGTTCGGTGACTAATGATAGAGTTTACCCTTTTTAATTTATCCATTTCATTACACGTGGGTGATTTTTATTGGGTATTTTTTAATATCTTGTCAGGTCGATGCTTTCAAGCAAGTGATGGAATTGAATAGGAACGTGTTTAGAGATAAAGAGTTTGATATTCAAGAAAATATTCATGCATAGGTTAGTTTAATTTAGTGTTTTAGGGTTTAAGATTTAAATATTATATATCTATTAATTATATAGAGTTTTTAAATTTACATATATTGAGATAACACGAGTATCTTTAATTACTTAGTCAATTAATTAATCTTATTTACTTTAGTAATATTTTAAGTAATTTTTTTTAATTTAAATTTTGTAATGAGAGAGAATTTATCTCCTCTTTAAAATTATTTTGGACATCAAAAAATGTCAAAAACTAAAAAAAATAGAATAATTTAAGTTTTAATCATACTTAAATTTAAATTTTTAAAGATTAATTAAATGTGTTTGAGTTTTAATTTGTATTTTTTTTAAATTGAGTTTGATTCAATAAAAAATGGATTTCTTTTTTCATTTTGGAGCTATCAAATTCAACATATGTTTAATAAAAGTACATTTATTTTAAAGATGATGGCCCTATGTCCCTGGCCGCAGCCAGATTCTTATCCCAAACTAATAAGCTCTAGACAGATGATAGCACAACCCAATTGTTACGGACTCTATGAACCAGCCCATTGCCAAGTATTTTGTTGTGCCATGATCTTTCTTATATGATCTTGTAATAGTCTTGTCCCACAATGGTTGGCAAACAAATCTTGTAATTCCAACACAATGCCTAGCAATTGGTTGTGCAATCACTATACCTAGTTCATTAGCCTTGTCCCAAAATGGTTCATAGCAATTGGTTGTGCCGTATCTTTTTTTATATGATCTCATTTTACTAAAATTTATAGTTTGGGTCAACTGCTCCAGTCCATTGTAGTAAAAAATCCCATGTCATTCCCACCAAATATTGTCATCGTTTGATAAAATATGAAAATCGGCCTTCCATGTTGTTTCATTACTTGGAAAGTCATCTCCTTTACTACCTTGACTCAGTTGATCAATAATTTCAATGTCAATGGATGTTGACAATTCGTCGAACACTTGGTGAATCGTTATCCTTGGATTGTCTTATTTAGACTCAACTTTTTTGGCTTCATTGATTTTCTACCATTTAACATACTGTTATAGGCTGATAACGATTTTAGTTGCCTGAGAACTTCTTGATGCATCTTGTTGTTTTGCTTCATAATTTTCGTATTTGCTTTATATGTTTCGATGATGATCGCCATAGGATTCTACTCTCAACGAGTGCACCAAATATAATAATTTTTCCGACAACAAATAAAAGAACAAGAGAAAGAAGAGCAATATAAAAAAAAGTTTTAATAAAAAAATAGGGTAAAATGCAAAAATCATCACTCAAC
This sequence comes from Hibiscus mutabilis, assembly GCA_019671005.1. NCBI lineage: Eukaryota > Viridiplantae > Streptophyta > Magnoliopsida > Malvales > Malvaceae > Hibiscus > Hibiscus mutabilis. Next base: position 56,333,355 of record CM033720.1, read on the forward strand.
TTTGTTCTCTCTCCTATTTTGGTCACTCAACTTTAATTTTTTTCAATTTATTAACTCAACTTTCAACATTGAGTTTTTTTCATCACTATGTCGTTAACCCATGGACGACGTTATGACATGGCTTATTTTAATATGTTGGGATCCAAAAAACACGTCCACATAAATTTTGGAATTTATTATTTTTAAAAAGTTGTTATAAAAATCTCTCTTTATAGATTACAATCCCTAAACCTATCAGTTCTCATTTTCGACAAAAAAAAGTGCAGAATGAGGCTAACAGAGAAATGGTAAGGATAAAAGACATGGCTTATTTGGATGAGGTGAACGACATTTCGATTTGCCGGTGTGAGAAGAGGACAGTGTTGAAGACTGCATGGATAAATGACAACCCATGCCGACGATTTTATGGGTGTCCGTATTACGGTAATAGATTCCACAAAGAGTGTCATTTTTTCAATGGTACGATCCTCCAATGAATCCCGTGCAAAAATTCTTCTTCTTGGTCTCCTAAGGAAAATCAAAGCCAACGATAGAGAAAGACGAAATGAGAGATTTGCTTGGTTTTTTGCAGTCATAGGTTCTATTATATTGACTGCATTTTTTATGGGTACGAAATGAAGAAATCTTAGAGATAGGGATTTTGTCAATGGGTATTTCAAAGATAAACAATAGGAGATTTTGTGAATGGGTATTTTCTCAATGGGTGTTTCGAAGGTAGAAGGGGGAAAATAGTTTAAGTGGTACTGGTATAGAACAAAACCTGGATGTGTTATGTTAATGGAATCTATGATCGTATTATAAAATAGTAATATTTTCTTAACATTTTTTAGAGCATGTTGAATGTGTTATGGCAAAATCAATTGAACTAAATTGTATTATGGCAAAATACAGTATTTTGTCAGATATATCTAAAGGCAATGAAATAAATGAAGTATTATGGCAATATGAATTGAACTAAATTGCATTCACATACCAAACTTTATATGTGTTGAATACAATTATGTAGAAACTGATAAATAATTTCAGCAAAAAACGACCATAACACAAATAACCAAATTTTAAGTATTTGATCAAATATAGTTAAAGACCTACACAAAATATCATGACTTTAAATTTAGTTAGGTATTTGGTCAAATATACTTAAAGACTTACACAAAAAACCATAAGGTGTCATTCACCAGTCACCAATGTATATGAAATTGGCATACAAAAAATGGTATTCATAAAACACCATTAACAAAATACTGGTATTCTAAAATCAGTCATATTAAAGCTGAATTACTGATATTTTTCATCTCCATTCGGGCCTCTTTGAAGCAAGATCTTCTTGTGATTGAGTTTGAACTGAGCCTTGAGTGTTTTGAGAAGGCATCCATCTGACAATGGTAACTGAGTCTTGATTGTTTTGATTTCTTTATTGAAGATTATGGCTCCTTGATTGAAGATTCTGGTTTGAACGTGCTGTATTAAATTCTGGTGCTCTTCTAACCTAAAATAAATGAAAATGAAACATAGACAGTTAAATTATTGTAAAATATAGACAATAAACATAGGACAATATGTATAAACTTACAGAAAGTTTAGGTCTCTGTGTTGGTGGAACATATGCAATGGATGAATTCCTATTTTGGATAGTAGAAACATCTGCATATGCTTTTTGAGGGGCATTGAAAGTTGAAGCCCTTGTAATGTTTCTTCTAAGTTTCCTTGTATTGACATTAGAAGACAAAGTTCTGTTGCCACCAACTTGTCCCTTGCAAGACCTCTTGTTGTGGCATGAATTGCCACATTTTGAACAAGTCATTCGAACAACTCCATTTTTTAACATTCTTCCAGTTGATGTTAATATCTCATCTAGTTCCCTTCTTCTATTTGTTTGAGGTCTTCCAACAGGTCTTCTAATAATAGGTGGCAAGATGGGCTCATTTGTTATATGGTGAGCCTACTGTTTTGGTCCTCTTAATGGTTTGACCATGTGAGAATATATATGTACCTGAGTTTTTTTCTTGTAACAATTGCTAACATAACCTTCTGGTCTTTCTCCTCTCATTAAAATGGCAGTTGTGGCATGTATACAAGGGATTCTTGTAAAGTAAAATTAACAAAATCTTGATAATCAGAAGCTACATATTCATCATCCTCACTGTCAGCCAAATCATTGTCACTGTCCTCTAATGGACTGTCAGAATCTTGATAATCAGAAGCTACATATTCATCATTCTCATGACAATTGTCATCATTATGCTCATTTTTATTCCTAACAATTTCAACTTCAGCATGTCTGACAGTTTCAGAATTCCTAATAGTTTCAGAATTCTTAAGAGTTTCAGCATTCTTAACAGTATCACAATTCCCAACAGTTTCAGCATTCCTAACAGTTTTATCATGCCTAACAATTTCAGAATTCCTAACAATATTGTCTACAATATCAGCTTCATCAAACCAAGTAATTTCATCTTCATAAATCCAAGCAATTTGTTCATTATTTTCAGTTGCAACATTAATATCAGTAAGGCCTTCCACTCTTTCTTCTATGTAAACATGAATATATTTTTGCCTAGGTAAAGCACCTAACATAGTTTCCACATCAGTATCACTTATTAGTGGACTAACCCTTAAGATACCCATGGTTGTTGCCAATAAATGTTATGTGGGGTACAATATCCTAACTCTTTAATCATGTCATCTATTTCAAGCATAAACATACTGTCAATGTGACACATATCAAAGAAGTTAATTTCTTTACCAGTATACATCACTCTCTGATGGTTTACAATAAAACCACCATGATGAAAAACTATTGTGCAGTATTCTAAAGCAGTTCTTGTAAAATAATTAATATTTTAATATCTATGTACAAGTGTCTTAATCAAAATTACCAGACTGCAATAATCTAATTATATAACCAATGGCTTAACACAATTTAAATCTTTAAAGTAGCTAATGTCTTCATAGTGATCTATGTTCAAAGTAAACTTATAAATATTACATTTAAAGTTTATAGTAACAATAACAATTATTATTTACTATTTATGGTCCCCTAATTGTGTGCAGATTTATGTTCTAAAAAGTTAGGTCCACCCAACACTGCCTATTAGGTCATACCAATTTAATATTTAAAAAGTTTCTTCTCATCCTTTACCAGCACAAATTTAGAAAGAATATCTAGTTTATGGTCCCCCACCAACACAAATCCAGAAAGGATTTTAGTATCTAGCTTATGGTTTACCACTAACAAAATCCAAAAAACAATTTACTATAGCATATGGTCCCTACCAACACAAAGACACACATAAATTAAAGATAGATTTAACAACTCAATGTCACACAATTATATCTGGTTTTAACACAAATATGGTTAATGGCTTTTAACACAAATAAAACAAGAACAATTATATCTGGTTTCAATAAAATGCTGCTTTTATCCTTAAATTAGTCGAACAAATAAAAGCAAATACAAAACTCACTATATGATATACTTGCCATACCCCGGGAATGCAACACACGCCTCTCCATGACCAAATTGAAATCAAATGTTTTCTCAACAACTTCACGCTATCAGAACCAACGAAACTTCCCAAACGATTTTAGGTTTAAGATTTCCCCCAACAAAATTCGATCTAAACCCTAAACTACCCAAACAATTTCCCCAAATGCTTTACCCTAACTTTTTTAGGTTTACGCTCTCAAAACCCGCTCAATTTTTCTAAAATTGTAAACCTAAAAGTTTTGATTATTTTAAAGAGGTTAATTTATCATCTATGTGTTTAGGTTAAACGGGTCATTGACATGTCGTTTTGTTTTTATTTAAGTTTATTTCTCTTCATACTTGTAATATAAATAAAAAAAATATTAAAATAAGCCATGTCATAACATCGTCCATGGGTTAACAGCAGAGTGATGAAAAAAACTCAATGTTGAAAGTTGAGTTAGTAAATTGAAAAAAATTTAAAGTTGAGTGCCCAAAATAGGAGAGATAACAAAGTTGAGTGATGATTTTTTCATTTTACCCAAAAAATATTAAACCTGAAAAGATAATTAGCGGCCGCCAAAAGTTAAACAAATATGAAACATTTTCTAGGTGTATGTCCAATGTTATGACGCTAAGATGGTTACAATTGTGGTCGAGAGGGTCGGGTTAAGTGTTGGGCCGCTTTTGGGAGCGATTCTGAGGGCGAGGTTGCCCTGGATTGTTGAGATGTGAGATAGTTGAATGATACCGAAGTTGAGGATGTGTCATCCTCCTGCCACTTGAACGATTTCTTCTTTTTTGCGTAGTAGTCATTTCAAGGCCTTCGGATATGTTATGAGAGTATGTGACAAGAAATTTTCATCGCTATATGTGAATAACATTTGTGATGCAGGTATGGATAGTTTATTTTCGAAATCGATTAGTGGATGGACGTTAGTTGGATGACCCTTTGTTCGCTTAAAGGGAGTCTCGTTGATACTTGGGGAGTAATATCACCCTTTTCAATGGCATTTCTCAGAGATAGTGGATCCAGGATCTATTAGTTCATTAGAGTGTTATCGAAGTTAGACGTTCTACAGGCTTGGTAGAGCTTCTTTCTTGAGAGTTGTTGCACCTTAGGAATTGATTTGGTTAATCAAGTGTGTCGCTAGCATGTAATGTCGAGAGTTGTGCTCTAGGCTTTGAGACCTCAAGGGAACCCAACCTTTGGTAATGAGAATATTGAATCGTTGCCCTTCTACCGTGATTTTCGTAATGGTTTTTAGATAATGGCGTAATGGGGTTGTGAGGCGTGTTTGATCATTTGGTAGATGCCAACGTGTGTATTTAAAAGCTCAAGAGCTTTCAGACTGTCGAAGTGTTTTTTATCCTCCCTATCAAGGATATGAGTGGATGTTGAGGTAACACTCATAGGGGTTTAACCAGTAACCCCATAACGATACATGAGACTTTGTATCGATACCACATAGGTATCAATACGCTTTAATGCGTACCGATATTGATTTTGGCTACTAGAATTATTGTTGATCAAGGGTATTGATACCCTCATAAGGCGTGCCGATACGCTCTTCATGAATTGTTTGTGTTTAATGAGACTAACACATAGTATCGATACAGGTTGAACCTGTATCGATACTCAAACCCATAATTCATTTTTTAGAGTTTGTAAATCCCTTTCCAAGCCTTCAAAACCCAAAAATAAGATCCCAAAATGAACCTACAAGTTATGGAAGAAGGGTTAAACGATTTCTTACCATTTTTACGAGTTATTAACATCAATAGAAAGATTTACCATTTTAGCAGTTTCAAGCATTCAAGCAACCAATTATCAACCTAACCACATATCAATAAAATTCATGATTTCCAGGAATACAATGGAGTTAGCAGTGTACTAACCTTGATCTCTAAGCTGAAAGGGACACCATCAACTAAAGCCCTTCAAGCTTTCTTCTTCCCAAGCTCTGTGGAAGAATTCTCCACTTCTTTTAACTATTAGGAAATGTTGTAAAATGAATTACAACATTGCTAGAAGATTAAAAAAGACTAAAAGGATGATTTAACTACAAGGAATAGAGTCAAAACCCATATTCTCGCTCTTCTTCTTTAACCCCCACTAAAACTCATCATCCACCAGACATAATGATTTTTACCTCAAAATATAGATCCTTGGAAGGAGGTTACACTGTCCTCAACTCAAATTCTAAAATTCTAACTCAAGCGGACAAAGATTAAGCTTTTAACTCATGGTTTTTGGGAGAAAGATAAAAATAAGAGAGATGAGGGAAAGCAAAAGACAATGTGATATCACCTTCTTCACCTTTCTGCAGAACCATTAAGATCCCAACTTTTCCTCTTCTTTAAAAAAAGATTTACCATCATACCCTCATATCATCTCTCCAACCCAACACCCAACCAAAAACCCAAGCCCAAAACCAAAATGTTAGCCCGCTAAGACTCACAAAGGCCCAAACATTTTAGCCCAAACGCGAGCCCACACTTCAAGTTAAATCGGCCATAGAATTTTAAAATTTAGGTTGTTACATGGATATTGGTTCGCATCGCACTTGTCAGAGGACACCAACCCAGTTGAAAAAGTCAGAGATTCAATTACGAAGTGTAACTTAAACGAGGTTTCTTTTGTCTGAGTGTTTCATCCAAGGGAGAACCAGGCTTGTTCACTAGTAAAAAGTTGGTTCATTGAGGTGATGCTTAAACCGTTGATAGTTTGTTAAGTGGTAGTAAAAGATCGTTACCTATCTCCTAAGGTGGATGACTTGTTTAAGCGATTGTGAAGTACCCACATATTTTTTCAGGATTGGTTTGAGAATAAGATATTTACGGTTAAAATGTTAGAGGCTAGTAAATTTGAAAATTAATTTTGGAATAAGGATTTCTCTCTTTAGGGTGTGTTGTGGTAACGTTTAACGTCTGCAGTGATATTGAGGTGTATCAGCGATGATAGGGTAGGGGCCACCATATTATCCCTCTAATGTAAGTTGATGTTTGGCGTGACACTTGTAAATGTATAAGGAATATGGAAAAATAAACGTTGACGAGATAATGACCTTGTGTGTGTAAAAGGTTAGTTACTGTGTGATCAGTGAAGAATGTAAGGGTTTGAGACTTTGTAAATGCTTTTGGATTGTATCACAGTTTTCTTGGAATGAGCCGAAAAACATTGGTGGAGATCCGAGCTACATGAGACCATTTGTTATGACAGTGGTGCTAAATCGATTATAATTGAATAAGATTTTAAGATCTTTGAGGATATTTTGTTGTATTGTCATTGATGTATTTTCGTGCTAGAAGAGGAAAGGTTGCGTCCACCTCAATAGTGTGAAGTTTTGAATGCTTGGTCTTTGAGGAATTTGTGATTTGGACAACGATGGGGGTCGAAGTAATTGAGAACTATTGATCGTGTGATCAATCACCCCTAAGTAAAGTGAACTTGGTAAGTGATGGATTGTACGAAGTTAGTTTGGGTTAAAGTATCATGCTACCCATGTAGGGCGATCAAGGATCGGTAGTGATGGTTGTGTAAGGGAGTACCAATAATAGCCTCGTGCGATATCGATACTTGATTCTTCTGGTGTCAGTGCTGATCGACTAGTACTAGTACTCGTGTATTTTATTAGTTAAGCTCTGAGTTAAGGATTAATTTGCCTTGGAAACTATGAGAAGAAATATCTGATTATTTTTCATTGGTTACGTTGTTATGATTATATGTAAGTTTGGTGGCTTTTGATGACCTCGGGATCTTCTTGAGTGTGCTTCAAAAATAATGTATGGATGTAGAAGATCTCTCCAATGCAATACAATGATTAGTATATGGTAAATTTTGAGAGCGACGGTTTGTATCAAACCTTCACCCTGTGTTTTTGAAGACAATGTGGAGTCATGTGTTTGAGATAGTGATAAGTATTTGACTTGCCAGCAGTTGGGAGCCAAACATTAAATTTTTTGGAGTTGTTGTGATGCTTCGATATTCTTTAACAGAAATTTAATAGATAGTCGTGAATCTTGTAAATATTTGTGAGCGCACAGTTTCGATGGAATTCGTTTAGTGATGGTATTTTCCTTGGTAAGTATTGTTTGTTATTTTTAGTAAATGTGAGATCCAGATGAAAAGTCTTCTTGGTTTGGTTGTGGGTTGTATTATACGACACTACGGTATGTACATGCTATCTTTTGACGCGAGATTCAAGGTTTGTGTAACACCCTTGACTCGGATGTCACATTTAGGCCCTAAGCCCAAAACCCATACCGTTAATTTTTTTCCTTTTTCAAGCCCAAAAGAATAAGTTCAATAAAATATAAGTCCATATATTGAAAACATAGTTAAACCCAGGTGGTTAAAATAGTATTTACGGAGCTCCATTTACAAACATTAAAACATTCGACTTTTGACCGAATAATACAAAATAAGAGTTACAAAATACATATAGGGTCCTACGAAATACATAGCCCATTACATCTAGTATTTGTACTCAATCACTAGAGTCGATGCTGAAATCCAACCTTGATGGTGCTCCTTCAAGCCTCACGATAGCCTACTAACCTGCGAACGGAAACAACGATTCCGAACGCTGAGCTAACAAGCTTAATGGATACAGCGCCACTCAACCATGCTTCATGCAAATCATAAATAAAGCAATGCAACAAGAATGATATCATGGCAAGATAACAATGGCGCTACCATAACCGCCTAAACACATGGCATTATGAATGTATGATCACGCACACAGCTAATACCAGGACCTCATACATTTACCTAGCATCACACAGATAACACCATCAACAACTAAGTGAGGTGCGCGTCCACAAAGTATCGGAATCCTACACTTGAGTGAGGCCCGCATCCACATAGCATCGGGATCCTACACTACGAGTTAGGCCCGTGTCCACATAGCATCGAGATCCTATACTCAAGGGGATGAGGCCCGCGTCCATATAGCATTGGGATCCAACACTCGGGAATCTTCAAGGTGTTGCAACACACTTAGGGTATCTAATCCCAACAACAATGGATGACTCGTTTACCTAGGCATCCCTCAACACACAGCAAGGACCCTAATTTACCACACATCCTCGATTGATCCACCTAGGGTCCCTATGGGTTACTACCTCACACGGTTTACCCAATATTACCAAGTCATTAGCCAATTAATTCTCATATGGGGCTAAAATTTAAATTTCTCAGTTTTAGTATTTATTTTACACCTTAAGTGACCCATAGGGCCCTTTGCCTCGAATTATAGCACCCCCGAACGCAAAGCCAAATTTCTTGGGCAGAATGCCCAGTGAGTACCGATACTCTTATATGGGTATCAGTACTCTCCTCTGTGTATCGATATCCAACCATACGTACCAATACTCATTTAAGGTCTAAAAGAACTGAATTCATAAGCCGTATTGATACGCTCTGTACCGTACATGTATGCACCATCGGTACTAGGATCGCCCTATACCGATCCATACCCGTACTAGTACTCTTCCATATGCATACCAGTACGCTAAGCCTTTCCGAGGCAATGTAACAGTGCGTACCGATACACCCTATGCGTACTGATACGCGAAAGTGTTACTGGAATTTCTGACTTGCAAGAGGTACCGATACACGGGGAGGCGTACCAGTACTCCCCTCACAATTTCTTCCATTGTTTCACTAAGGTGTATCGATACGCTATGCCATGTACCGGTACACGGGCCCAATTTTTGAACTCTAGGTGCGGGTTTCACCCAAAACCCCTATCTAACCCTATGGTTAAACCCCAAACCTCTCATACAAATTATTGTGATAGCATTAAGTGGATTTTTACTGATTTTAGGCCATTACAACAACACTACCAAGATTCACCATTAACAACCACCCAAGCCAAACACATCAATACATGCATCAAAGCCTAATTTTATGATTTCCAGGAAACTATGGGAGTTAGTAGTGTACTAACCTTTGCTTAGCTGATAACACAAGACCTTCCTTCAAAGTTTCAAGCTTTCCTCCCTTCTTGAGCCTTGGATGAGCTCCCAACCTCTTTTACTACAAGAGATGTTACCAAACATGTCACTACTTTGAAGGGAGAATTATGGGAGTTAAAACTCAAACCTTTACAAGAATAAAGCTCCTAAACACCCATTCTTGTTCTCCCTTTTCAACCCTCATCAAAACACACTCTTCCACCAAAACTAGTCATCCTCACCTTGAAATGTAGATCCTTACAAGCTGGTAAAACTTCCCTCAACAAGCCAAACGGGATTCTTACCCTAAACTCTCAAAATCCTATCTTTAGATGGTGTGTTGTGGGAGAGATCAAATGGAAAAAGAAGATAAAGAGTTTAAGACATGATGGTCTCATTTTCTGCACTTGTGCAGAAAATAACCTTACTCCCTTCTCACTCTTCCATTTAGGTATTTACCATGATACCCTTCATTCTCTCTTTATAACCCAACAACCACATGGGCCCAACAAGGACATGCTAGACCAAGAGGCTCATAAAATCCCAAAACACGATCCAAATACGAGGCCCATGCCTCGATCAAACCTGACCCTCAGATCTTGAAATCCTGGCCGTTACAATTCTCCCCTCCTTAAAGAAAAATTTGTCCTCAAAATTTACATGCTGGGAACAAATGCGGATAGAGAACTCTCATGTCTTCCTCGACCTCCTACGTTGCTTCCTCAACACTGTGGTTCCTCCATAACATTTTCACCAAAGATATGCACTTGTTGCGAAGCTCTTTAACTCTTGTGTCAAGGACTCCAACCGGAATTTCCTTATATGTCATGTCAGCGTTTACCTCAATTTATTCAAGCGAAACCACATGTGAAGGATCTAAACGATAACGCCTCAACATAGACACATGAAAAACATCGTAGATACGAGCCAACTCTAGTGGCAATGCCAACCGATAAGCCACTGGTCCCACTCTCAAAAACTTTATAAGGCCCGATGTACCTTGGGCTTAACTTCCCCTTACGTCCAAAACGAATGATTTCTTTCTATGGAGATACCTTGAGAAACACTTTTTCATCGACATCATACTCAATATGTTTGGATTTTCGATCTGTATAGGCCTTTTGACGGTCAAAAGCCGCTTGCAATCTTTCTTTGATGATCTGAACTTTCTCTTTTGTTTGACTAACAAAATCGGATCCCACAATCCTTCTTTTATTGAGCTTGGTCCAACACAAGGGTTTCCTGCACTTACGCCCATATAACGCCTCAAAAGGGGCCATCTTTATGCTCGACTGGTAATTATTGTTGTAAGCAAACTCTACAAGGGGTAACTGGTCCTCCCAACTCTTTGCAAAATCCACAATGCAACACCTGAGCATATCCTCAAGGATCTAAATGACACGCTCAGACTGACCATCGGTCTGAGGGTGAAAAGCTGTACTGAAATGTAGCTTGGTGTCCAAGGTGCTATGGATCCTCTTCCATAGCCTAGCTGTGAAACGCGGGTCTCTATTTGAGATGATCGATGATGGCACACCATGTAACCTTACCATCTCCTTTATGTACAGTTGAGCCAATCTTTCCAAGGTAAAATCCATATGTACCAGTAAGAAGTGAGCAGACTTGGTCAAACGGTCAACAATAACCCAAATGGCATCATACTTCCTTTGGGTCATCGGTAACCCGGTAAAAAATCCATGGTGATCCGATCCCGCTTCTATTACGGAATCTAAATCGGCTGGAGCAACCCTGATAGAACCTGATGTTTCGCCTTCATTTGCTGACAGGCTAAGCACTTCGTCACGAACTCAGAGGCATCTCTTTTTATACTTGGCCACCAATAAAAAGGACGAAGATCTTGGTACATTTTGTTGCTTCCCGGATGCACAGTAAAAAGAATACGGTGTACCTCTCTTAGAATGCGGTTTCTCAAATCTTCCAAGGCCGGAACACACAACCGCCCCTTAAAGTACAAGTACCCACCATCTCGTACCTCAAAATCTGAAGCATCAACTCTCTGAACCGCTTCAATTGTTCTACTAATTCTTCATCCAAAGCTTGAGTCCTCTTTATCTCTTGTACCAATGTAGGTTCAATCCGAAGCTCGGCTAAAAGGCCTCCATCCTCGGTCATCCTCAACCAGACAAACATAGCTCTTAGGTCTGACATAGATTTCCTACTTAAGGCATCAGCTACCACATTCGCCTTACCAGGGTGATACTCAATGATGCAATCATAATCCTTCAACAGTTTAATCCATCATCGCTGCCTCAAATTCAACTCCTTTTGTGTAAGCAGTTACTTCAAGCTCTTATGATCTGTATAGATATAACACTTCTCCCCATAGAGATAGTGCCTCCAAATCTTTAGTGCAAAGATGACTGTAATGAACTTCAAATCGTGGGTAGGGTAATTCTGTTTGTACGGCTTAAGCTGCCTTAAAGCATAAGTAACCACCTTACCCTCTTGCATAAGGACACAACCAAGCCCATTCAAAGACGAGTTACTAAACACAACATACTCTTTTCTAGGCTCGAGTTGGGTTAAGACCGGAGCCTCTGTGAGATAAGCTTTTAGTTGCTTAAAACTTTATTGTCTTGTCTCATTCCATTCAAAATGAACCATTTTTTGCAACAGTTTGGTCAACAGTGCGGCTATAATGGAGAAACCTTTAACAAACCTCCTATAATACTCGGCAAGTCCTAGAAAACTACGAACTTCTAAAACATTTCGTGGAGGTTTCCACTCCACCACAGCCTGAATCTTCTGAGGGTCTACGCGGATCTCGTCCGCAGCAACAATGCGACCAAGAAATGCCACTTCTAAAAGCCAAAATTCGTACTTGCTGAACTTAGCGTAAATACGTCTATCTTAGAGGGTCTATAAAACTACACGCAGATGGTAGTCGTGCTCTTCTTCTGAACACGAATACACCAAGATATCATCAATAAAGACCACAAAAAACTGATCTAGGTACGGTTGAAAGATTTAATTTATTAGATTCATAAAAGCTGCAGGTTCCTTGGTAAGCCCAAACGGCATTACCAAGAACTCATAGTGTCCATACCGCGTCCTAAAAGCATTTTTCTGGACATCTTCATCCACCACCTTCAACTGGTAGTACACTGACCTCAAGTCTATCTTAGAAAACACACGAGCACCTCTCAACTAGTCGAACAAATCATCAATCCTCGGAAGAGGATAACGATTCTTTATCGTTACCTTATTAAGCTGCCGATAATCAATACACATCCTCATAGACCCATCTTTCTTTTTGAAAAATAGGACTGGTGCTCCCCAAGGTGAGACACTCGGTCGGATAAAGCCTCTCTCTAGCAACTCTTGAATTTGCTTATTTAACTCTTTTATTTCTGCAGGTGCCATCCGTACGGTGCTATGGACACTGGTGCAGCACCCGTCATTACATAAATTTGAAACTCTAAATCACGGCCAGGTGGTAGCCCGAGTAACTCCTCCAGAAGCACATTGATGAACTCATTAACTGTCCGAAGATTTTCAAGCATTGGACCCTCAACCCTTACATCCACCACATGGGCCAAAAAGGCTTCACAACCTTGTTGCAACAACCTCTAAGCTGACAAGGTCGACACCACACTAGGCAGACACAAATTTCTCTCACCTCGCACAATCAGCTTAGAACCATCCGTAACACGAAGCTTCAAACTCTTTGTTCTACATCTCAGACTAGCATCATGCTCAAAGAGCCAATCTATCCCCAAGATGGCATCGAACTCTTGAAACGATAAAACCATTAAATCTGCTAAAAATAATAACCCCTAAACCTCGATCAGGCATCTTCGATACACCTTGTCCACTAACACATCATGTCCCAAGGGACTAGTCATACGAACTCCTACCTCTAGATTCTTGGTAGGAATATCCCACTGCTGAGATATCCTACTATGAATGTAGGAGTGGGTAGACCCCGAATCCACAAGAGAAACAATTAGAACTGAAAACAAGGTGAAAGTACCTGAAATAACATTTGTAGCTATGCAATGCTCCTGAGCCATGCCTGCATACTGCCTAGCTGGTTCTCTCACGGTAGACTGGAATTTGCCCCCGATACATGGCTTGCTCCTCCCCGAGCAAGGCCTCGACCCCTCTAGGCCGGATATGCTTAATTCCAAACCTAGTCTGGAGAGGTCACAACCACCACTAGACAATCTTTCACAAAGTGACCTGGCGACCGACACTAGTAGCAAACCCTCACAGCTCCCCAACACTCGCTTATGTGTTTGCGCCCACACTTATTGCAAACTGGTGCGCCTGCACTCATCTATGAACCCTCCGGGCTCATCATGGATAAAGAAGAATATGACCTTCTACGACCAGCTAAATCAGATCTCCGGTCTGACCTTGAACTTCAATTCGATGCTCATCTATTATGATTCCACCAGTTTCTGCTCCTCCATGAGAAGGCCTGTGAGTTGTTGTTTGAGGGGTTTTGGGTCCTCCCACCCAAACTCCATTGCCCACCAGACTGACCATATGTTAAGCCTTGCACTTGCTCAAGAGACTTGGCACTCGAAGTCAACTCCGAGAACACCTTCGGTGGTGCAGCAGTTAGGTAAGTCTGGATTTTCTTCCTCAAATCCTTCAAGAACCTTTTGTACCTCATCTTTTCGGTGACAACCAATTCAGGGGCATACCTACTTAACTGAAGAAACTCTTGCTCATATTTGAATACTGATTGATTTCCTTACACAAGATGATTGAACCGTTCTCTCAAGGTATCGATGTAGGCCTTGCCCTCATATTTCTTCTCGAACTCCTCGAGGAAATCATCCCAATATGGTCGATTGGGGTGCCACCTAAGCTCTACTATTTCCCACCATTCTCTAGCATTTCCCTTCAACAGGGACAAGATACATGACAGCTTGTCTTCAAACCTCAACCTCATTTGCCTCACAATCCAGCGTGTATCTTGCAACCACTGTTCTGCATGTACTGGGTTATCACGCCATGATCCATGGAAATCCGTAGCACGTTGCCTTCTTACCCTTTCAACAAGTGTCTCACGAGGGGTAGCAGATGCCCTCAGAATTGCCCTCACAATCCGGTGCAACGCCCGGTTCAGATGTGAGAAGTAGTTAACTCTCTGGTCAACTGTGTCCTCTAACATGTCCTCTGTGCCAAGCACATATTCCTCACCGTAACTCCCTTCTCTAGAACTCAAAATTTCTTCATTGATTCTCGTCCTCCTAGGTATGATTCTATTCTGCACAACAACAAACAAGGTCACACCATCAAATTTTAGCTTTAAAATAAGTACGACTTCGACTCATGGGCATGTATTCGCTAGACACCTATACACACCTCTAGACTCCCCTAGGGATGTCTTAGAACTGACTAAACCTAGGCTCTAATACCACTAAATGTAACACCTTTGACCCGGATGTCACATTTGGGCCCAAAACCCATACCGTTAAAAATTTTCATTTTTCAAGCCTAAAAGAATAAGTCCAATAAAACATAAGTCTATAGATTGAAAACATAGTTAAACCCATGTGGTTAAAATAGCATTTACGGAGCTCCATTTACAAATATTAAAACATTTGACTTTTGACCAAATAATACAAAATAAGAGTTACAAAATACATATAGGGTCCTACAAAATACATAGCCCATTACATCTAGTATTTGTACTCAACCACTAGAGTCGATGCTAAAATTTAACCTTGATGGTGCTTCTTCAAGCCTCACGATAGCCTACTAACCTGCGAACAGAAACAACGATTCCGAACTCTGAGCTAACAAGCTCAGTGGATACACCGCCACTCAACCATGCTTCATGCAAATTATAAATAAAGCAATGCAACAATAATGATATAATGGCAAGATAACAATGGCGCTACCATAACCGCCTAAACACATGACATTATGAATGTATGATCACCCATACAGCTCATATTGGGACCTCATACATTTACCTAGCATCACACAGATAACACCATCAACAACTAAGTGAGGTTCGCGTCCACAAAGCATCGGAATTCTACACTTGAGTAAGGCCCACGTCCATATAGTATCGAGATCCTATACTCAAGGGGATGAGGCCCGCGTCCATATAGCATCGAGATCCTACATCTATGATCAGAATCCCTCATCAAGCATCTTCAAATGAGGCCCGCGTCCACATAGCATCGGGATCCAACACTCAGGAATCTTCAAGGTGTTGCAACACACTTAGGGTATCCAATCCCAACAACAAGGGATGACTCGTTACCTAGGCATCCCTCAGCATATAGTAAGGACCCTAATTTACCATACAGCCTTGATTGATCCACCTAGGATCTCTATGGGTTACTACCTCACACGGTTTACCCAATATTAGCAAGTCATTAGCCAATTAATTCTCATACGAGGTTAAAATACTAGTTTCTCGATTTTAGTATTTATTTTACACCTTAAGAAACCCCTAGGGCCCTTTGCCTCGAATTATAGCACCTCCGAACGCAAAGCCAAATTTCTTGGGCAGAATGTCCAGTGAGTACCGATACTCCTATATGGGTATCGATACTCTCCTCTGCGTATCGATACTCAACCATGCGTACCGATACTCATTTTAGGTTCGAAAGAACTGAATTCATAAATCGTATCGATACGCTTTGTATCGTACCGGTATGCACCATCGGTACTAGGATCACCTCGTACCAATCCACACCCGTACTGGTACTCCACTATATGCGTGCCGGTACGCTAAGTATTTCCTAGGCAATGTAACAGTGCGTACTGATATACCCTATGCATATCGATACACAAAAACGTTACTGGAATTTTTGACTTGCAAGGGGTACCGATACACGGGGAGGCATACCGGTACTCCTCTCACAATTTCTTCCCCTGTTTCACTAAAGCGTACCGATATGCTATGCCCCGTACCAGTACGTAAGCCCAATTTTTGAACTCTAGGTGCGGGTTTTACCTAAAAACCCTATCTAACCCAATGGTTAAACCCTAAACCTCTCATACAAATTATTGTGATAGCATTAAGTAGATTTTTACTGATTTTAAGCCATTACAAAAACACTACCAAGATTCACCATTAACAAGCACCCAAGCCAAAATCAAGCCAAACACATCAATACATGCATCAAAGCCTAATTTTATGATTTCCAAGAAACTATAGGAGTTAGTATTGTACTAACCTTTGCTTAGCTGATAACACAAGACCTTCCTCCAAAGCTTCAAGATTTCCTCCCTACTTGAGCCTTGGATGAGCTCTCAACCTCTTTCACTACAAGAGATATTACCAAACGTGACACTACTTTGAAGGAAGAATTAGGGGAGTTAAAACTCAAACCTTTACAAGAATAAAGCTCTTAAACACCCATTCTTGTTCTCCCTTTTCAACCCTCACCAAAACACACTCTTCCACCAAAACTAGTCATCCTCACCTTGAAATGTCGATCCTTACAAGCTGGTAAAACTTCTCTCAACAAGCCAAATGGGATTCTTACTCCAAACTCTCAAAATCTTACCTTTAGATGGTGTGTTGTGGGAGAGAGAGCAAATTGAAAGAAGAAGATGAAGACTTTAAGACATGATGATCTCATTTTTTGCACTTGTGCAGAAAATAACCTTACTCCCCTCACTCTTCCATTTAGGTATTTACCATGATACCCTTCCTTCTCTCTTCATAACCCAACAACCACTTGGGCCCAACAAGGATATGCTAGCCCAAGAGGCTCCTAAAAGCCTAAAATACGATCTAAATACGAGGCTCATACCTCGATCAAACTTGACCCTCAAATCTCGAAATCTAGGTCGTTACAGTTTGTGATAGAACCTTATCCCTTGATGAGATTCCATGTGATGACAGATCTAAGTGATGGCATAGATAACATGTTTTCCCAGACACGTTATGGGTTGGAATGTAAGACTATCGTGTGAACCTTTTGGGAGTGTTTTAGTTACCGATATGAGTTATCGTGCTGAGTTTAAGGTAAGTGCTTAAGGTGAGTTAAGATGATGTTCATTTTCAGAAGTCTTGCATTGAGCAAGCAATGATATGGATAAGGGATACCACCAGAGATAAAGTCTCATTTAAGGAGTTGCCACGAGAGGAATCATTTTGCTTTAGATGCAAAGGGTGTCTAACCTCTTTTTTTCTTTAGATTATGTGGAGTTGTAGAAAGATTTTGTGTGTATCAACCTTTTGAGTTCTATAGCATAAGTTGAGTTTCTTTGGTGACATTTTCGTGCAATAATTTTTTCAGGGTACCGTTGGGTTTATTGCATGCCTTTAGTAACGCGCTAAGCGAAGATTAATTCTTTCTAAAAGAAGAACCAGTCTAGATTATGGTTGTACCGTTAGAGTACAAGTGTTACTTTTGAGATTAGAGTAGCGCAATAGAAAATAGTTGAATGCGCCAAAGAGTTATAAAGGTAAAGCATTTTCCTTGATTCATGAGTATAAATTTTGAGGATGAATTTTTTTTAATGAGGTCAGAGTTGTAACGATCTGAAATTTTTTATTGGTAAAACTGGTTTGGATCTTTTAATCATGCAGATAAAATAAGAGAAATTAAATTAAAAGATAAATTTCATAGAAATTGGGGACCAGTTCATACAAAGATTTTAAGTTGAATAGCCTAAGGTGTGATTTACCCGTCCTCTTTTTGAAGACAATGGTTTGAATTAAAGTGATGTAAGAGAGTGGAAAATCATATTTTTAATTTTCCCTCTCTCTTTCTTTTTCTCTCTTTTTCTTTTTTTCTTTTTTTTTCTTCTTTCTTGAGTTTTCAAATAATCTACGGCCACCGAAACTGCTATGTACTACACCGCCACCACCATCGTGTTCTCCTAGTTGTCTGAAGTATACCGATGTCAGCGGTATCGCCAACGGAGCTACCACGGAAGAGGGTAGAGAAAGAGAAAATTTGGGATGTTGAGAAGCGATAGTTTCGGTGGTAGTGCATAAAGGCGTGTGCTCACCAACGGAGCTAACCATCGAAAGGTGTCGTACACACCTTTATGCACTGCCACCGAGAGTGGGCATGTGCAGCAACTAGTGAGTACACCCAGCTACAGTACGTCGTGCCACACTAGATCCTATTGCCTGGGTGCACCTGCTCCCTACCATACTGGATTATTTCTCGTGGGTGCATCGTAGTTATCTTGTACAGTGCTGTACCAAATCACTAAGCCTTGTCCAACAGTTGACCAGGCTTTGACTATCATTGACTGGCCAATAACTTTTTTAGAGAGATGTTACCCAAGGGTTTCTCGATGTTCTGAGTCTGTTGGTATAGTCTTTTTCATCAAATTTAAACTCTGTAAGCTATTTTTACGCGTTTAACCTTATGAATTGAATAAGGGATGCATGAAATTAATGTATTTTCGTATTCATTTTATATTAGGATTATTTAGGATCGGATATCAAACCAAGTTGAGTGTCTGGAAGCCCAGTTGAGGATTTATCGCTAGTGCTTGAGGTTAGTACACCTCAAACTCTAAAATACTTCATGAGAATCATAAGTGTAATTACCTTGCTTGTTAATACGCAAAATAGGTAGATAAAAATAAGCATGTGTTGAGACCGGTATTATAAGACTTGGTAATTATGAGATGCCTAATGAGTTTGAGAATATTTTAAGACTTGTATGATCTTTAGAGACGTGTAGGGTCGTTGAATATCTGTATAATTATTTAATTGGTTTATTTACATGTTGTATTGCTTGAGTGATTGAGATATAAATTGGCATGTTCGATGGAAATTATACTAAATGGACTGATAAATGGTAATATTCGAATAAATGATCATAAGTCGGGAATTGATATTGAATGATTAAATATGCTAGCAAACAAACCCTAATACTTTTCATAAGCTTTAGGGATCGATTTAAGCCTCGCAAATACCATAATTCACTAAATTGGTAGAAATTGTGAGTAGGGTGTTGGTACAAGCTTTGGTTGTACCGATACGTTATTCGATATTGTATCAATATGGGTCGATCAGTATCGATACTCGGGGAACTTTAAGATTTCTAGTAAGCCATTTCAGTATCGGTACACGTACGAGTACTGGTACCTGAGGGTACCGTACCAATACTAGTATTCGAGTACCAGTACTCGATAAATGGAATAACCTATAAATGCTAATTGAGGAATAGGAATTTGACGAGTATAATTAATAACCTAATTAATGCCTTTTAAATGAGATAATATGGACAAATAGAGATAATTAATGAGAACGATTAATGTACTATTCCATAATGTATTAACAATTTAGTAATGTAAAATAAATGATATGTTGACGACTAACAACAATATGGGGATCCTTGGGATTGTGTTGCTCGTATGCCGGGTAGGTATTTGATTGGGTGAGTCGATGTTTGATGAGATTTGGATACCCAAAATATGTACTGCATTACTTGTTTTCTTTTTTGCGTGCACTCGATGGCTAGGTGTTTTCGAGTATACAACATCCGCTGCTCGATGGCTGAGTCTTTCTGAGTATAAGATGACATCTACTCGATAGCTGTATATTTTTTAGTATGAGTTATTCCCTACTCGATGGCTAGGTGTTTTCGAGTAGATGACCCTTGCTAATACCTGGTGGCTAGGTATTTCTGGTTATGTAGCAAGAGGATAAAACTCGATGTTTAGGTGATCCCGAGTTTACATGTTGACTACCATTGTTGCGGTTAAAAACTTTGTGTGCTTTTGCCCAGATGATCTGGCGGGATCCCGTTATGGTTGGGCCTTGTGTGCCATGTTTGATGTCTTGCATGTTGTGAGAATGTGTTTAGGCGACTAGCGGTAGCGCCACGTGTTTATTATCTCTCCTTATTGATCGTACTAGCTTGCATGCTTATGTTTATGATTAGCATAAAGTATAGTAGAGTAGAGTAGATGTGTACCACTGAGCTTTGTAAGCTCTACGCTCGGAATCGTTATTTTTATGCGTAGATTGATCGTGTGATTGTAGGATCAAGGAGCACTATCTGTACGGGGTTCCAGCAAGCTGCATTTGTCAGAGTACAATACTTATATTTAGTTAGAGGTGGCAATCGGATTGTTCGGATCAGGTTTGGGTTGGGTCACTACGGGTCAAGTTGATTTTTGGTTCGGGTTATTTTTGGTTTAGGCTCAATTTGGGTCGGGTCTTATTCAAATTTAGTTCGGGTTTATGTTATTTCGGTTCAGGTTGGGTAATGGGTCGGGTTAATATCGGATCAGTTGATTTTTAGGTCAAGTCAATATCGAATCGGTCGACTTTTTATGTTGGGTCTATATCGGATTGGTTGACTTTTTAGGTCGAGTCTATATTAGATTAGTTGCTTTACATATAGGGTCAATATTGGATCGTCGACTTACAATTTGAGTCAATATATGAAGATGATCTTTTAAAGGAAAAAATATATTAAACCATTACTAAAGGTAGTTGTTAATTAGTAATATAATACAAAATGAGAATAAAATATACATATTTGAGGAAATAAAATTTGGATTGCTTTCAGTTCGGGTTGCTTTTTGTCTGGTTGATTTTCGGTTTGGGTTTTTTCGGTTCGGGTTGCTTTCGGTTTTGGTTATTTTCGATTTCGGTTAATTTTGATTCGGGTTGATTTTCAATTTAACTAAATTTGGGTCAATTTTGGTTCAGTTTAGTTTTGGTTCAGATTCGGGTCAAGTTTAGACCATCATGTTTGGGTCTATATCGGGTCTCGGGTCGAATAAATCGGTTCGGGTCTCAAATCAAGTTTTCCAGGTCTATATTTAGTGGGTTGAGTATTCATAGGACCTTACAACTATTGAGTCTGTAATATTATTTTGATATACAATGTATAAACTTAGAGCTATTATTTTATAAA
Source organism: Hibiscus mutabilis (assembly GCA_019671005.1). Classification (NCBI taxonomy): domain Eukaryota; kingdom Viridiplantae; phylum Streptophyta; class Magnoliopsida; order Malvales; family Malvaceae; genus Hibiscus; species Hibiscus mutabilis. Next base: position 56,354,625 of record CM033720.1, read on the forward strand.
TTGATATATGTATTTAATTATATTGAGTACTTGATGTATTAATATTTTGAACAAAAGCTAAATAAATCTATGATTTGTAAACAAAAACTTTTTAGTTCGAATTTTGAATAACCCGAATGTAGTACTTCGGATCGAGATTGGGATCGGGCTGTTACAATATCTACCAGACTTCATACCAGTACAAAATCGTGTTTCTTAAAAGATTAGTGATTTAGCTTTATTAAACTATTTTAGTTTTATTGATTTGCTTCGATCCCACTATATTAGCGAGAAAAAAATTTCCAAAGGATTCATATTTTTTAGCAAGGATTTTATTTTGATAACCAGTCCGTATAAAATATTTTTACACAACCCTTCTATAAAATCCAAAATCTAAAACCCTAACCCTAACACCCTAGATTCTAAACCCTAAACCTTAAATTCTAAACCTTATAACCTAAACCCTTAAACTTTAAACCCTAAACTAAACTCATAACCCCTAAATTTAAAAAGCACGTGTAAACTTTAATTTACACGGACTGTGTATCAAACTTTTTCTCTTTTAGCAAATAAAATTATTTGAACCTAGATTTCTTAAAGGGAATAATTTTATCTCTACTAAAACTATTCTTTGGGTTTAATTAAGATACATGTTAGAGCTTGGTCTAGCAAGGTGAGACGTTAGATCCCTTAAAGAAAATTAAGAGTACGAATCATGACAATGGAAAAAACTGAATTAGGATGGTCACCCCATAACTAAAGAGTTGGATACCGATAATCAAAGCAGTCTCAGATATTTTTGGGGCTATGATCGAAAACTAAAAAATGAGCCTCTATAGAACAAAAATATGTTGCACTACTTTAACCAATTAATTTAATATTTCATTAATAAATCATAGAAACATGATTGAAATTTATCAAACGCATTTTTTCATTATTTTGTTAAGAAAACACCATAAATACAACTAAAAAAAATAAGAGCAATCACTAACTTAAAAGATTGTCACTTAAAAAATTTGTGAAATTATAAAGGTGGAAGGCGAGGGCCTTGAGTGGTCGCTCAAGATGCTCATATTGTCAGGCGCCACTGCTAGTAATCATAAAAAAAATACATAAAGCCCTTGAACTTTTGAAAAAGTTAATTAAGTCCTTGAACTTTTTGCACCTAATTAAGCCCTCGAACTAATAAATTAAATTAATTAAGCATTTTGACCAATTTTGACCATCAATTTTTGACATTTTTTCTTGAGATATTACTGTCACATGACACACTACAGTTATGTATTCTGTCATGTTACATTTACATATTTTTTAGTAAATTATTTTTTATAAGTTTTATAAGATTTTTTAAAAAATAGAATTTTTAAAGAATTTTTTAAATAAAATAAAAATTTTCTGGAAATACCATATGACAACAGTGTAACACGACATGTTGTACCATCTGATCTAAAAAATATGTTAGATTTAACAGTCAATATTGTGGTGAATTGATAAAATTTTAGAGAATAAAGACTTAATTGTGTGTAAAAAATCAAAAAACTGAATTAATTTTTTTTTCAAAAGTTCACAGACTTACTATACCTTTAAGCATTAAAAAATTAAAAATGTATTAATTATCTTATTTTATGGGGTAATTATAATTTTGTTTTTCAAACCCAACAATTGCGGGAAATAAGTATAAGGGTAAAGTTCACAAATGGTAACTGAACTTTGTTAAAAAAAAATAACGGTAACCAAACTTTTAAATGTTACAAAATGACAATTAAACTTTGTGTTTTAAAACAATTTGGTAACTCAGCTGTTAAATACTTAACGGGGCTGTTATAAAACTTTGTGTAATAACATATTTAGTCCTTCATATTTACACATTCAATCAATTTAGTCCTAATTCAAAAAAATCAATATATTTGGCCCTCATTATTTATACATTCTTTCAATTTGGTCCTATTTATAATTAGAAATAATATTAAATATTTAAATTTGGCCATGTTTTTAAATGTAGAGTATGTTTTGATTAAATAGTGAAGTATTAAATATTCAGTATATTAAGGACATAACAATGTTTGATTTCTCGAAGTTTTTCAATGTATTTTGATGTTCATATCTCTATATCTATGTTTGAATATACATTAGAAACTGACATTGAATTTGGAAATTGAAAGAGTTGGTTCTTTGCTCTTTAATGCCTAAATATACTAATACAGGCTATCTTTTACATTGACTAGAGACGGGACGATTTCCAGATAACATTGTTACGAGTTCTGGAATCAATACCTCAGGAATCTCCTGTTATTCTTAAAAGTACTAATTTTTTCATTCAAGGAATTCTCCCTAGCCTTGCTGTTATTTACAAGGGAAACAAAGATGGAAATGCTAGATTTTTGTGCCTGAAAATCATGTTCGATGCGATGATGGTCTTCTTGAATGAAGCTTCATTAACTGATCAAAGTTCAAATGATCAGAGATTGGTTGCTAATTCTCATTTTCTTCCACTCTACCCCACCTTGATTGAAGATGAAGATCTCATTCCCATGTATGCGCAGAATGTAACCCTCTTGACCCGGCCTAGTCGTTAGACCCGAACCAAGAAGATCACATTGGGTTTGCCAAAGCAAACCCGGACTAGCTTACTCGAATTGCGGTCTATTTTTTTCTTTTAACTTATCTAGACGCATTATTAAGACCTATGGTGTCCATATGAGCAGCTGTTCAATTTTTATTCGATTCGAACATCGATAAAATGCTCAATTGCAAACACAAGCATTTTAGGGACCAAAATGAAAATCTGAATAACTACAAGGACTTACAAGTTTTAGGTTACCAATATTATATTTCATGCTAGCATGTCGGCTTTCAAATCAAATGGGTCACAATTAGGCATCCAATTTAACAAAACACTAAGTAAAGGATTAAATTGTAAAACTGCCAAACTACAGGGACTAATACATTTCTAAAAACATCATACTACAATTACCTAAAATATAAGCATGCTTGCAAAAACTCAGGTTAATCGGACATCATTTACTTATTAAATTGATGAGGTAACTTATGATGACCAAAATGCAAGAATCTAAACTTGGTAAAATCCATTAACAACATACTCAAATTACATACAAACAACCTTGACATGCTTCTAATATTATAACTTCAATAAACAAGTAGGCTCAATTAATCACATGTCAATTCTTCAATACAACTCATATTCATACACGTAATCTAGAGACATACTTCCTAACAATATAGAGCATTATCTGATAAGCACCAAAAGGGCGAGACTTCAAACATAGACTATAGATCAATTAAGAAATAAAAACACATGACCAAAAGTACACTTAGAATACAAGCGACCCACCCAATCAATATTATTAAATTATTTTAAAACATTAAATCATGACCATCAAATGTACTCGACACTAAAACATAATCCACATCAATTAATACCATCATCCAACATAATATAATCTTCAACCAAATAATAATACATTGTACAAAAATAGCATCCCAATAATTAACCCACATTGTCTTATTACAAATATTAAAAACACCATAAATATACTCTTGAATACGCTTGTCTTGGAATCACTCTTTGTCTTAATTCACTGCATTGACGAAAGAAAAGAGAGCGTAAGCATATAATGCCTAGTGAGTACGCTCAAAATGGATAAAACATCAATGCATTTTTAAAATCAAAATCGGTATTAAAAACTCATATTAAAGCAAGTCAATCTCACCATTCCAAATCATTTAAATAGAACATGCTTAATTAAGTCAAAGCAATTTTCCATTAAGTTTGTAAAACATGCAATGCATACTAAACCATATGCACAAAAAGCTTCTTTTCAAACATGCATAATAACCATATGCAAACATAGCTTTCAAATACCAAGCATATTAAACCACATGCAAAACATGTATCATGAATCTCATACATAATCTCATATGCAAACCTCAATTTAAGCATTCACATGCTTATTCTTCCAATTGCAAATCTTAAAGAGTATAACATGTATAAATCATATTATATAAAACATAATTCATCCATCGTGATACATTAGTTCATATATTGGCATAAGTGATCCAAAAACTAAATCTTTCCTTTATCAAAAACACATCGGATATACAGATTTCACAAGTGGTTCCTTAAACCACTTAAACATACATCTAATCGGAGCAAACGATATAATAAACCCCTCGACGATTATGATGTATAATACTCACCAACGGGAGAAAGCGATACAATCACAACCCCTCGACCGCTAGGGTACCCATGGTGGAGAAAACGGTACAATCACAACACCTCGACACACATGAGGTGACTTATTATAGTGCACTTTAAACCTTATGGCATTTCAACTATATTCGATAATGTTTAAGCATTATCACTTGCCAATATATTCCATATTAAACATGTTATCTTATTGTTTTTCATATGCAACATTCAAACTAATTTCCAATGCAATAAACCATGCATTAAAAAAAACCGTTTTCATATACAAAAACCGCATTGCCAAAGGCAACAACACATTCCTTCTTGAAACAAATCTCAATGCTCAAAGGCATCTATAAATGATGCATTTATAGTAAGTAAATCAAATCATGCTTTAAACCGAAACATGTAAATCAAAAGCTCTATCAAATGGATATACAAAAGCGAAAATAGAGAAAACTTACTTCTAAGCTTAGTTAAGCTTGTTAGGCTTTAACTAAACCCCAAAAGCCATAATGCAAACCTTTTTATAGTACCAAAACACATTTACACTCACCAACTTCCTACCGTCTCGATGCCGACGCCTAATCGAAAATCGTTCGAACACTTGTCATCTTTCACAAGAAAATACAAGGGTCAATATAAATTTGACCATACTAAAATTACCACTTAATTAAAATACCCTACGTGATATTTGATACCCCTATCATTCGAATCACACAACATCATACTCGAAACAAATTAAAAACAACAGTCGCACCATGAAGATCCCTTTGGACGCTACTGCTCATTCAATTCCCCCGTGCATCCTTTTTTTTAAACCAAAATATATTCGTATGGAAGCAGCAACACACCACCATCTCTCTTTTTAATTCACGTATAGCACCCAAATAAATCCCCTGATTCAATCCCCAATTCAAGCGTCAAACACACGGGAAAGGACGGCACCCCAAACCGCCCAATGCCAAATCGTTCGAAGGGCAGGGCAGCACGCCCCTGTTTCGAACCATTCTTTTTTTTTTAAACATCCTTACATGCAATTCATCGAACATAATCGGTGCACTCAAATATACAACCCAATAATTAAATCAAACATTCTACCGACCACCTCACTCAAGAACTCAAATCTAAATTTAATCAATTAGATTAATTTATAAAATAATATTATAAAATCAACTTTAGATTATTATTACCCATACAAAAAATATTAGAACCTCATAGGAATCATTAGATTACATTAATCTAATTAAGATTTATGAGAAAATCCATTAGAATCTAATAATTCCATTAGAAATTCGTTTTAATTATCCCAAAGCATGAGAAATCATAGATTAAGAATCAAAATCATGTAGAAATTATTAAAGATCATTTTCTCACCTTGCTTGATGAAAAACCAACTTGAAGATGAACTCCCCTCTTGATTTCCCACAAGAAAAATAGTGAAGATGATGTAGAAATCAAAATCCTTAATCCACAATTGTTTAGAAATAAATAGAGAAGAAATTGAAGTAGAAATAATTAAGGAATCAAGAAACCCCTAAGTTTTGTTTGGAAGAAAATGAGAGAAACTTAGAAATATCTTTCTCATCTTTTAAAAAATTATAATCGTCAATTTTTTTTGTTAAAAACAGGAGAAAAGATATATTTAACCATTAATTAATAATTCCAATAAAAACACCACTTAATTCCTTTTTACAAAATTGCAACTATTAATATTTTATAACCTTTTGCAAAATAATCACTATTTAATTTAATATTAAATCCTCTCATTTAAAATTACACACTCAATTTTATCCTTATTAAACTCATTAAATATATTTTCACAAATATTTGTCATGATAAATTTATCGAAAACTAATTTATTTAACTAAAATTATTTTTTAAAATTAATTAATTAGCTAAAATCTAACCAATATTCTAACTCGGATATGATAAATTACCTGAATTTTTTAGCCCATTTTCCGGGTGTTACACAGAAGCTTATAGTGATGCTAATTGAGTTCGATTATATAAGAACCCCCGACATTTTATATCCGAAAATGGTCTCCAAATATTTCGGTTTTCTGCTTTGGCGACCTAACGAATGCAAATGTAAACAATGTCAAACTTTGTTTAGCATTGGCTTCTACTCCAGAGATGGATTCCAAGTTACTTTCGGAGCTAAAGATGGTTCAAAAAATCGGCAATCTTTTGGAGTTCGTATATGCAAAGGACATGGAAGACTTCCTTGAACCAACTCTTGGCTTGTTCAAGCCTTTCTTTCTTCGCTTTATCGGAAATCGTTCTGTCTACAATAAGGTTATTTAATCAAAACATATTTTATATTTAAAAACGAAACTAAATTTAAATATTTAATATAATTTCAATTATAAATAAGACTAAATTGAAAGAATGTATAAATAATGAGGGCCAAATATATTGAATTTTTAAAAATTGAGGGTGTGTTTTTTGTTGCTTTTAGCAACCTAAAAGTACTTTTTAAGTGCTTTCAAAACAAATTAGGTGTTTTTGGTTGATTTTAAAAGTAATTTTTCACCCAAATCAAAAAGCTATATTTTATGGCTTTTGCGGTGGATAAGTTAGTTTGAAAAGTAAAATTATTTTTTACCCTCTATTATTTAATTATAATTGATTGTTAAACTAAATTTATACATAATTATAAAATAATATATATGTTATAGTATTTATATTGAGAATAAATTTTTTTATTATAGTTTATATTTTCAAATTAAAATTTTTATTATAATTTAAGTTGATTTATTTTTAAATTAATTTTTTATTAATTTAAGTTGATTTATTTCATACATCATAATATTAACGAATTTGAACACTATCCAAGTTCACTTATTTTACTTTACAATACTATATCTAAAATAGACATTTTGTCTTCTCAAAATCACTTTTTGACATCAATGACAAACACTAACTCAACTTTTCAAAGCTACTTTTCTACCACACTTTTAAAATTACTTTTTCCATCGCACTTTTTAAAAGCAATGCCAAATTTAGCCTAAAACTAAATTAATTGAATGTATAAATATGGAGGACTAAATGTGTAATTATATAAAATTTTGTAATGTTAAGTATTTAACAGCTGAATTATCATTTTATTTCAAAACACAAAATTTAATTATCATTTTGTAACATTTAAAAATTTAATTATCGTTTTATTATTTTTTTAATAAAATTCAGTTATCATTTATAAACTTTACCATAAGTATAATTAGGGATACAAACAGGAGCAAGTATTTTTAAAGGAATATATAAATAAGTTATACACACGTGTATGTAAAAGAAGACATAACGGCCAATTTGAGGCTGTAAATTTTTTTCCATTTCCGCATAATACAGTGAGAAGATAGTAAAAATCGGATTTTTACTTTTTATAAGTTTGAATCTCGAAGCGGTGAGTAGTCTTTTAGGGAACTCATTTTCCCCCTTCTTTTTACTTTTTTACCATAAACTCTTATTTTCCACGTGTAAATTCCCTTGCAAAATGATAATACAAGGATTTAATAATATAATAGTCAATAAGATTGTTTTTCATGAAAAAATTACGATTATCGGTTGGTCAAACGAAATAAAACATTAATTTAAAAAAATTAAAAATTTAAATTTTAATATTGTAAATAGAATAAATTAAATTAAAAGTTATGAATTAATTAATAGATCATAAATTATTTAATATATCAAATAATAGTAATTTGATAAAAAAAACATAAATTAATAATATAGTACAAAAGATTTAAAATAGGAGTAACCTTAAATTCTAAATTATACAACATAAACTTCTAAATTTTAAACGCTAAACTAAAACCCTAATTCCTACAACTAAAAGGCACGTGCAAACTTTATCAAAGTTTTTTTTCTTAATTATTATTTTTTTAAATGAAAATTTCATTTTATATAAATAAATACCACATTTATATATTTAAGGGATTTGTATGTATATATCATATTAATAAATAAGATGATTTTTTTCTAGAATAATAATTTATGAAGAAAAAAAATTGAAAGTAGACATGACGCTCTGAAAAGGCGCGTAAGATAACGGTATCTGGATGTTATTATATTTCATTCGTTATAGTTGAACGTCCCATGCAAGAAACAAATACTCTGAAACTTTCTCTTCATTAATCACACTCTCTAAATAACGCAAATGAAATCAAATTCGAAAACCGTAACGCCAATTTCTCTCTCTTTTTTTCTAGAAAAATCCCAAATTTTCCATTGAAAACTGGTGTTTTTTTGGCTTGGAATTTAGCGAATCTGATCAGATAGTAGACTACTGGGAGGATCAATGGCGGTTCCAACGGCGGTGACGTTGCCGGTGTCGATGGTTTCGTTGTACGTTGGGGATTTGCATCCCGATATCGTGGACGAGACACTCCTCGACGCTTTCAAAGAGTTCAAGGGAATATCTGTTCATGTTTGTAGAGATTCATCTACGGGCAGGTCCCTTTGTTATGGATATGTTAATTTCAGTTCTCTCCAGGATGGTGCGTTATTAGATTTTTTTAAATTATTTTTTTTCAATATTTTTCACTGCCTTTGTTATGGATTGTTTCATTTGCGTTTTGATTTAAACAAGACATTTTTCACTTCAAATTTTGAAGTAATTTGATCTTCAAGAGTTTTCTATTTGGATCAATTTCCTATTATCAAATCCGTGAGCTGTTTGATTAAATGACAAAAAGACATTTTCCCAAAAAGAAAATTCAGTGGTTCATGTTTCTCTTTTTTGATATGACTAGCGCATTATGCAATGGAGAAAATGAATCACAGTTTGATCAATGGGAAAATGATAAGGGTGGCATGGTCACTTCGAGATCCTGATGCAAGAAAAAGTGGAGTTGGAAATGTTTTTGTTAAGGTACATTTTGACCCTTTATGTTCTTTTAACTGATATATTTTTAATCATGATTACTTTCATTAGTTGAATTTTGATTTGTGGATTGTGAATTGTGAAATGCATTGGATTCTTTGTATTTTTTTTTTCAGAATCTAAGTGAATCAATCGATAGTGTGGGGTTGCAAGAGTTGTTTCAGAAGTTTGGGAATGTAATATCTTGCAAAGTTGCAACGTTTGATGATGAGAAAAGCAAAGGCTATGGGTTTGTTCAATTTGAATCTGAAGAATCTGCAAATGCTGCTATTGAGAAGCTTGATAACACCATAATTGGTGATAAGAAAATGTAATATATGGATTTTCCTTAAAAAGATTGAAAGATTCTTCATTTTTACTTATCTGCTCTGGATATGAATGATTTCAGAAGTTTTAATTCTAATCTTTTTGGTCCCCAGATATGTTGGGAAGTTCATGAAGAAGTCTGACAGGGTTTTGCCAAGTCCTGATGTTAAATATACAAATTTGTATGTGAAGAACATGGATCCAGATATCACTGAAGAGACTTTGCAGGAGAAGTTTTCTGAGTTTGGGAAAATTGCCTGCCTGGTTGTAGCGAGGGACGAAAATGGCACCTCAAGAGGTTTCGGCTTTGTGAACTTCGAATGTTCCGATGATGCCAAGCGGGCAATGGAGTCGATGAATGGATCACAACTTGGTAGGCTTTCTTGTTCTATGTTTTTCCAACTCTTCATTTTTCGTGAAGTATCCGTATCCGGCACTCATCCATACTCGAGCCTAAGTAACTTAGTTCTAAGTTGTAACACTTTGCCTTCGTTGATGGCATAATTCAATCCAAATGAGGTCTAATACACTGATGTATGGCTGTTTACTTGTATGCATTAGGTTCAAAAGTTCTATATGTAGCAAGAGCACAAAAGAAAGTGGAACGCGAGCAAATGTTGCGTAATCAGTTCGAGGAACGACGAAAGGAGCAGATCATGAAATATAGAGTAACTTTGCCTAAGCTCATTTCTCTACTTGTGGTCATTAATTGTTTCCTTTCACCATTGTTTATCTTTCACCAAATTTCAGGCTTCAAATGTTTATGTGAAGAACATCGCTGATGATGTCACCAATGATGAGTTGAGAGACCTTTTCAGTCTATGTGGTTCAATTACTTCTGCAAAACTTATGCGAGATGACAAAGGAATAAGCAAGGGGTTTGGATTTGTCTGTTTCCATACTCCGGAGGAGGCCGCTAAAGCTGTTGGAACATTCCATGGTAAGTTAACAAGTCTTTATAACTTTTACGAGCAGGTAAGCATTCCGATTTTGTAACCCTTACGGTTGAAATCTGGATGAGATCATGTAGGAAGTTATCACTTGTAAACTGCACTTTAATTCGCTCAATTGTAATTTGTACATCTTTTAGGACATATGTTTCACCGGAAGCCGCTGTATGTTGCGATTGCTCAAAGGAAGGAGGATAGACAAGCACAATTGCAACTTCAATACGATCAGCATATGGCCGGATTAGCAGAGCCTTCCACAGCTGTTCTCCCTGGAGGATATCCTCCGCTTTTCTACACAGCTCCGACCGGCATTGTTTCACAAGTACCTCCAAGGCAGGGGATGATGTACCAACCTTTAGGTTTAAGGCCAGGATGGAGGGGTAATGGCTTTGCACCACCAGCAAGACCAGTCTTTCAACCATCACTGCCCTTGGTATGTATTCGTCCTAGGTTCCTATACGAGTACATTATTAGTACAAACTACTATATGAATTCGAGTATACTGAGTAATTATTTATGTCATGTCGTAGTTTCCTACTGCTCCAAGACAAATAAGGACAAACCGGGGTCGGATGAATGGTCATGCTCTTATGCAGGGCGGTTCTCACCCCGTCCCATACGTTCCACTGACTCGGACAATGAATTCTTCGAAAGATCAAAGTAACCAACAGGGTCGACCTCGTGAGGTGAACAAAGGCTCTGGTGGCGCACCAGCTGGTTCCAATTCCGTCGCAGCTTTGACGCAAGGGACTGAGATGCTGAGTAGCATACTTCCTGCAGCTTCACCTGAGCAGCAAAAGACAATACTTGGTGAACGACTTTACCCCCTTGTTCAGAAGCACCAGGTAAGTCCTCGTCAATTTTGAAATTAGACAATTGGATCCCTCAATGTTTCATATCTCTCTCTCATTTCACAGCCTGATCTGGTTCCAAAGATCACTGGGATGCTATTAGAGATGGACAACTCGGAACTGCTTCATCTATTGAAATCCCCAGAATCATTGGCAGCAAAAGTGGAGGAAGCCGTGGAGGTTCTGAAGCAAGTGTCTGCCCAAGGCCAAGATCCCCATCTTCATCCCAATTTCCTTTCTTCTGGAGTTGCTGTCAACTGAAACAAATCCATTTCAATGCTGTTTTTAGTTTCCAAATCTCAGTAGTTTAACTTTTCAAATTTCCCCAACAGTACTCTTTTTAAGTTTTCTTTATAGGTGTTTAAACTTTGTTTTTCTGTTAACTATGAATTTAGGATTTTTATTTGATATTTGGTTGGATTTTTCTTTTCTACATTTTTAGGATTTTTCTTTTCTACATTTTTAATCTATTAGTAATAGACAGACCCTTTTAAAAAAAAATAGTGAGATGAAAAATAAATAAAAAAATAGGTAACTAGGATCATTTCATACAACAAAACATTTACTGTTCATTATAATAAGCAATAATCAATTTGAAAATGGATGGTTCCAAACTTAAATAAGACTCATGAGAGATTTGCGAGCTGTTAATATACTGAGGTTGATGTAAACCTACAATTATCTTAATCTATAAAATTATCGATTTAATTAATTCAATTGATCTGATTTAAAAGGATAATTATTTCATACACCGAATAAATGTTGGCCTAGTAAGATAGATATACGATACTTAATTTTATTGTGGGAATTAAATCAGGATATTCAATACGCTGGCTGTAAAAGATTAAAAGTTTTCACAAGCGTCTTAGTTTTAATTCACAAAAATAAATTAAAACGCTTGTGAAAACTTTTAGTTTCTACCGCTAGTGTATTTAATATAAATCTTGTTTAATTCCACAATAAAACTAAGTACTGTATATCCATGCTACTAGGCCAACATTTATACGGGCCAAAACGCTCCAATTTAAGGCCCGTTCAGTCATTGGTTTCGTAATTTTTTAACAATATAAAATCCATTTCCTAATCCTCACTATATATATAAATAACAACGCCGCTAGGTTTTCTAGGGTTTCTCAGTAAGAAGAACAAATAGCAGAGCAGCATCCATGGTTCTCAAGTACGCTCCTTTGTCTTCTACCTTATTTCCTTCAAATTTATTTCCTATATGTTAACCAATTTTTGTTGAAATTTCTTCGTTGAAATTTCGTCGTCGATGTTTTTTCATTTTCAATCTGATATATGTGGTATAGGATTCGGCTAGTTTTTTGAACGTAATAGCTCTGAATTTACGAAAATGAGAGTTCAATGCCTGCTGCAATTGATTAATTTCTTAATGAAATGGATCTCTCTTCTTCTGGTTTGGCTCGTTGAATAGTAGCTCCGTAAATAATTAATTTTTTTTCTTATATACCATGTTATCTGTACTGGGAGTTTGTATCGGATACGAGTATAAGCCGGTTTGGTTTAATATTTTTTCCAAGTTCTTCCACTCATTGGAGAAGGGGTGCTGAGGGGGTCAGCCGCACCCCCGAAAAATTCCAAGTTCCCCTATATTTTATATATTTCCTTTGTATTTTATATTGATAATCTAATTCTGCACCCCTAAACTCTTGTAATTTTGCACCCCTACATTTCTAATATAACTTCATGATAGTTTGCAGCCCTTACATGAAATCCTGGGTTCCTCCCTGCATTGGAGAATAATAATACCATACCATTGTCGAAAAACATGTCGAACACGGGTGCATTAAGAAAAAAAAATGAACGGAGCAACATTGGTTGAAGTACAAGTTTCTAACACCCGTAGTTTAGAAAAAAAAACGAAAGAGCAAGGATATAGCTTATGTGGTGTACATGAAAAATTAGTTTAGTTTTTTTGTCACTGAGCTACTGGTGGCTATGTGGACATTATGCGGTTTTTTGCAGTGTTAGGGGTAATTCCGTGCAGAGTTCTGTTTATGATTTTGTTGATTGTTATTGCTGTTCGATTTAGTTTATTGTGTAATGATCTAGTGAAGGTTAAGTTTTTGTTTAGCAAAATATGAGCTTTGGTTTTAAATCACATTTCTCTGTAATTGCCATTATTCTTCCATTGTGCCAAAGCTCGTATTTTGATTTTTTCCAAACCTCACACTTATTTTATCTATGGTGGCATGTTAGGACGGAGCTTTGTCGATTTAGCGGTGCCAAGATATACCCGGGGAAAGGCATTAGATTTGTTCGTTCTGATTCTCAGGTAAAGTTCCATCAAACTATGGGCCAAAGTGGTTGATATTATGTTATTTATTCTGGTTAACAAAATTTGTTTTGCATCGATTTGTTTAGGTCTTCCTCTTTTCGAATTCGAAATGCAAGAGGTACTTCCACAACCGCCTGAAGCCATCAAAACTTACATGGACAGCCATGTATAGGAAGCAACATAAGAAGGTGAGTGTCAACTCGATTTCATTTCAGAAGATTTGTCTCTTTTCAATTTGATTATTGATGTGATTTGAAGTAGTTACATCCATGTTACAAGTAAAATCATGTTTCGTTTCTCATATTATTTTATATCATCTACCGATAAAAGTTTTATTAGATTAATAATAGCCTGCCTTGTATATTTTATTGTTTTCATTCCCATTCTTGGATTAATTTTGCTATTGTGTACTTGCATGTAGGACATTGCCCAAGAGGCTGTTAAGAAGAGGAGACGTGCCACGAAGAAGCCTTACTCCAGATCCATCGTGGGTGCCACCTTAGAGGTTATCCAGAAGAAGAGGAGCGAGAAACCCGAAGTTCGTGATGCTGCTCGGGAAGCTGCACTCCGGTGTGTAGTTTTCCATTTAACATATAAGTTTCATCTGTTCTTTCATATCTGCCATTGCCAAATTTTGACCTTTATTATGCCGCCTGTTGCAGAGAAATCAAGGAAAGGATCAAGAAAACTAAGGACGAGAAGAAAGCGAAGAAAGCTGAAGTAGCAGCAAAGCAACAGAAGACACAGGGCAAGGGCAATGTTCCGAGGGGTGGTGCACCCAAAGGTCCCAAACTTGGTGGTGGTGGCGGAAAGCGTTAAGTTGCTGTGTTATTAACTCTTTTCTCCTACCCTGAGAGATAAGTCGTATTTTCATATGGACATTATAGAGACAGTATTGTATGGTATGGATTGCCTTGTTGGTTATGTTTTTTCCCTTATGCTTATTATGTACCTTGAACTCAAGTTTTCAAGCAATTTTATGGATTGTTTTTTAATTTAAAGTCTTCATTGTTCACTGAAGTCGGTTTAAAAAATTGTGCTTGTATTGATTTTGAGTATTTCTTTAATTAAAAAAGGCATTTTAATAAATGAATCTAAGCAAATACAGGAATGACAACATGGTGAATATTTATTTTTAATATAATCTTTTTTAATTGTACGACTACATAAAATATGGATTTATTCAAATGTTTTTTGTGTAGTATTTGATCTAGTGATTGATTAATTTAAAATGACTATTGTAAAGACATGTTATAGTACAATTTTTTTAATTCAGTATGTCATTTACAGTGTTATTATTTGAACATTTAATTTTATTTACGGATTTTAGTATTTTATCTCATAATGTTAATATTCAAATTTTTTTATTGCTAATTCAGTTTGTCATTTACAATATTTTGAGGTTTTTTGACACATTAACTAGGTAGCTTTATTGATAAATAAAATCAAATCAAAATATAAACATAATAGAGGTTTTAGAACATTTAAAAAAACAACAAAAAGATATAGTTTTAAAAAAAAAAAGATAAGCGTTGCACTAGTCAGTCAAATATTTTTTTTTTGCACAAAAAAATTTATGGTCCATTGTAAGAAGGGTCTATAGGGAGTTGTTAAAACACAAGCTAGAATACATACCCAAAATCGACATTAACCTTTCAAGCATATTCTCAAAAATTACGATTTGCTATAGATTACATCGGCAAACAACCCAAAAAGGGATCAAATTTGCGTGACCACCGACAAACACGAATAAGAGACAAGCAATGTGAGGGTCACCGTACGAACATCAAAAACTTGTAAAAGTAATCATAAAAGTGTGCCGTAAGACAGAGACATGTCATAAAGACAGAAAAACGTGCCACAAAAACAAAAAAGAACGCAATAAACTGTGCGAAGAAGAAAAAAATAAGAAAAATAACGAAAACAAATAAAATATGAATCACAAGCGGTCGGTAACTAATACAAAGACTGATGTTGTTGTCGATTAAAAAAACAAGCGATTATGATTGAAAGAAAATTAAAAATCAACATTTTATAACATTTTGTGCTTTTTATATTCATTTTTCACCTCTCGTAAATAATATTAGGGTAAACTACACCAGTAGTCACCAAACTATGATTTCTTTCTTATTTTGATCACTGAACTATTTTTTGGCAAAAACATCACTAACGTTATGTTTCCTTCCTATTTTGGTTACCGGCCGTTAAAAACTTAACGGTTTTGCTGACGTGGAATTTTATTTTATTTTTTAATTTTCCATGTCGTTTCTTCTCTCTCCTCGTAAGCAATATATGTTATTTTATAATATTTCTATTCAAACTAACAGGATGGTGACACGTATCACTGCCTATTAGTGGAATAAAAGGAATGAAAAATCAAACCCCTTATGCATCCAGAGAGATGGTGACACGTGTAACTGTCTATTAGTCAAATCTCTCTGGCTGCATAAGGGGCTTGATTTTTCATTTATTTTATTCCACTAATAGGCAGTGACACGTGTCACTATCCTGTTAGTTTGATTAAAAAATATTATAAAATAACATAAATTGCTTACGAGGAGAGAGAAAAAATGACATGGAAAATAAAAAAATAAAATAAAATTTCACGTCAGCAAAACCGTTAAATTTTTAACAGCCGGTGACCAAAATAGGAAGGAAACATAACGTTAGTGATGTTTTTGCCAAAAAAAATAGTTTGGTGACCAAAATAGGAAGGAAACATAACGTTAGCGATGTTTTTGCAAAAAAAAAGTTTGATGACCAAAATAGAAAAGAAACCATAGTACGGTGACTACTGAGGTAGTTTACCCTAATATTATTACTAATTCAGTTTTTTTTCATTTATAACATTCTGTATTTTTAATATATTTATCTTTTATTTTTTGTAAATAATATTATTTTCATTTGGGTCATCGCAGGAAATAATTAATATTATGTTATTAGGATCATTCTTTAGAGCTATTTATTAAAGGAAATATTAAGGATTTTATTTTGATACACAG
This sequence comes from Hibiscus mutabilis, assembly GCA_019671005.1. NCBI lineage: Eukaryota > Viridiplantae > Streptophyta > Magnoliopsida > Malvales > Malvaceae > Hibiscus > Hibiscus mutabilis. Next base: position 56,371,104 of record CM033720.1, read on the forward strand.
TTCGTGTAAATTATTTTTACACAATCTTTTTATAAAATCTAAAATTTAAAATTTAACCCTAACACCATAAATTTTAAACCTTAAACTTTAGCCGCTAAACCCTAACCCTAAACATTAAATTTTAAATACAATTTAAACCCCTTTAAACCTTAAACTAAACTTCTAACCCTTAAATTTAAAAAACACGTACAAAATTTAATTTACACAGGCTTTGTATCAAACTTTTTCTCAAATATTAATATTAAATTTACAATTTATATAATAATACATGATTATTAGTCGAATTTGATTTTTTTCCGGAATTTTGGTGAAGGGCCATGAAATAGCCCAACCCAGTTTTATTGCATATCCCCTACGAAACCCAAATTTGTCAAAAATCAAATCTAACCGGATGTCGACCCATATGCCACACGGGTCCCACCCACGTGCGGATTCGTTTCCTACTTTCCCTCGTTACTTAACGGAACCGTCTCTACCCGTCACGGCCCATCATGTTCCGTCAAACCATCCCTCCTCTCTCTCCTCAACGTTTGTCCTCCTTCCCCTAACGTCTTCCGTTCGACAACCGTTCGCCTTTTCCCCTTAACCCTAACGTCCGCCTATGGCCTCTTCCGTTGACGACGAGTTCTCTCTCATCGACGACCACGAAACTAACCCCGGTCACAACCACCACCACTACCACCCTTCTTACGCGCAGGTCCACGCGCCACCACCCAATGATCACAACGCCGACGATGACTTCGACTCCGCTTTCCCCGGATCCAATTTCGGTAGCACCACCACCAACAACAATGGCAACGCTACCTCATCTGATGTGCGGGTCGAGAAGAGGAGGGATCAAGAAGATATAAACGACGAAGTGTTAAAGAGATCGAAGCAGTCGGCGTCGGTGGAGTACCGGAAAGACAGAGAAGAATGGAGCGACGCCGCGATCGGGTGTTTGTTGGAGGCGTATATGGATAAGCTGACGCAGCTGAACAGAGGGAATCTGAGAGGAAGAGATTGGGAAGAGGTGGCGGCCGCGGTCAGCGAGCGATGCGAGAAGCAGAGCAAGAGTGTGGAGCAGTGCAAGAACAAGGTTGATAATTTGAAGAAAAGGTATAAGCTTGAGAGGCATAGGATGAGTGATGGCGGCATCACGGCGAGTCATTGGCCTTGGTTTAAGAAAATGGAAGAGATTGTTGGAAATTCACTGCCGGCAAAGGCGGTAGCTGATGAAGATAAGGGTGACGCTTCTCCTGGAACCGCCGTTAGACAAACCAAAAGGTATATCTTCATAACATTTCCGTTTCTGGTTATCATTTGGTAATGTTTCACTAGGTTCAAATGTAGCCAGGAAATAGCTTGAGAAATGACTGTGATATTCAAATTTATTATCCGCAAAATTAGAGCAGACCTGAATATATAATTCAGGTATATTATCTGCATAAGTAATGTTGATTCTAATAATGGATATCCAAAGGTTCAAATCCGCATTTGATTCGGAAATCTTTGCCGATACTTGTTTGCCAACAAATGGTAGACTATTATTAGTTACGGTTATGATGGTTCATACTCATAACCTCGAATATACGAAAAGTAAATAATAAGAAGGGAAAAAAGATAATGAAATTGTTTGTATGTTGGTCTAACCTAAGCCATTGTCATCATGAACTATCAGGAAAAACGTCAGCAAAACATTCTCGGTTCACTCTTTTATCGAGTTCATTTGGAAACAAATTTATCTCTAGTTGTTTCGGTGAAATTAGATTCTATTTGATTTTATTATTTCATTGTACAAAATTTGTATTTGAAGTGTTCCATCTTTTGATAGTTCTTGACTCTGGCTTGCAATGATGCTGATGCCCTAGTTTGTGATTAAAAGTCATGTTTAGTGTAATTTGTTCTGTATATAATGATAGAGATGCCTTCGTTTTTGTTTGATTGGCAGATATGCTTTAGCTACACCGAGCCCTGTAGGACAGATTACCATGAAATCCAGAAGTCCTAAATGGCGCAGAGTGGTATTCAAAATTAGTGGTGCAGCTCTTGCTTGCGCTGGTCCTCTCAATATCGACCCTAAGGTTCACCTTGAGTTTGCTATATAAAGTTTGAAACTCGGATTATATTGTTGTCAATTTGCATAAATGTGGTTTCTTTCTCGTTATCAGGTAGCAATGTTGATTGCTAGGGAAATTGCAATTGCATGCAGCGTCGGTGTAGAGGTAATGATTACCGCCTTTATCTCTTACAATTGCAGAAGTTTGCAATCCTGTTAAGATGCAATTTGTTTGGTGATATTCCAGGTAGCGATCGTTGTTGGAGGCCGTAATTTCTTTTGCGGAGACACATGGGTTACTGCAACTGGTTTAGATAGAAGTACTGCATATCAAATTGGGTACGTTCACTGCTTGACTTACGATGAATGATACTCTTTTTTATTTTCATACCAAATTTGGTTTAATTTTGAACTATAATAGAAGAGTATAAAGCTTAAACTTGGTTGAGGCTCGTAAGACTAAGCTTGCTGATGTATAGCTGTCATTATATTGTATGTTGAAACAATTCGGGGGACATGAGTATATGTCTCACAGGGGCATACTTAATTTTTTCCAAGGTTTCCATGCATTTGGAGGGTCCTTGGAGAATCATATTTCCATACCCATATCTGAGTATGTGTTGGATATAGGTGTGGGACATAGGTACTTTACGAAAAATAAAGAGTCGGAGTAGCATAGGTAATAGGCATATTATATCCAATAAACATAGTAAAATAATGGAATGAGTGAAAGAAAAGATCTTAGCTAATGAATCTGCTTTTTATCTGTACTTTCGATCTTCATGGGCTAACTTATATTTTTGTCTGGTTATGAAACTAATCAAAACAAGTTCCTGCAATTTACTGCAGCATGATGGCATCGGTGATGAATTCTATACTACTGCAATCATCGTTGGAGAAGATGGGTGTTCAGACCCGTGTGCAAACGGCATTGTCTGTGCAAGAAGTTGCAGAACCATACAGTCGGCAACGTGCCATACGTCATCTTGAAAAAGGTAGAGTCGTAATATTCGGTGGCATTGGTGGTGGCACTGGAAATCCACTCTTTTCTACTGACACAGCTGCAGCACTTCGAGCTTCAGAAAGTATGGTAGTCTCTCTTGAACTATATGGCAGCCTTTTTTCTTTCTTTTCTCGACATTTGACATGTCTATTGTTTTCTCTTCAGTTCAAGCTGAGGCAGTTGTTAAAGGTACGAATGTCGACGATGTCTATGACTGCCATTCCCAGGACAACAATGCTACATTTGAGCACATCTCATTTCGAGATTTAGTCTCAAGAGGCGCCACAGCTATGGACATGATGGCATTGACCTTCTGTGAAGAAAACAGCATTCCTGGTTGGTATTCTTGTAGAAATCATGCTTCATGTTTATATTCCATGTTCTGAGTTTTTACGAATAGCTTCTGAAATATGTCTTTAAATCCAAGGTCACGATTCGTTCTTCATTACCAGACAATAGATCCCGTATGAATTAATTCAATTTACTTTGGCACAGTTGTGGTCTTTAATCTTCTTCAGCCTGGAAACATCTCGAAAGCACTATGTGGAGATCCAGTTGGTACATTGATCGATCAAACTGGAAGGATAAGCTGATCAGATCCATTTCCAGTTGTTATGACCCTGGAAACTAAGTCCGATACGGTTAATGTACTCTAGTAACAAGTGTTACCTGGTAATTCAGCTGTCGTGCTTCTACAACTGAGACTTCGATTTATTCTTGACCCAAAGATGCTGCAGCTGTAAAATCTGGAGGCCCGGTTTTATTTTTAGCCTGCAATGCCAACTTTATTGAAAATCTGTAATTTCGGTATGGTGGCAATATTTATCGGTATTTAAATGCATAAGAAATAGTATCAACTTATTGAAACACCAGCAGTGGGAAGATGATTTCTGCAATGTACCATTACCGGTTTACAAGAAGACAATGTGATACTGTTGAGATTCACTGATAATACTCGTAGGTTAGAATTAGAAGTAGGAAGTTGTCAAAGCTGAAACTTACTGTTGTAGACATGTATCCGAAATTTTATCGTTTGCAAATTTGAAGATGCATTTCCCGAATTGCTGACAATTTTGATCTCTGTTTATCTCGAGATTTTGATAACTAGAAGGTGAGAACCTATATTATTCGTACTCGTGTATAGTGTCACATGTCTGTCCAGTTTTTAATGTATTTAGAGAGTTATATCCCAGACTTGTGTCTGGATATGCATCGGACATGGAGATTTCAAGAAAAAATGTCGGAGCAATACAGGTAAGAACTCTGGCCAATGCCGTTAAATCATATCTCTGCACTGTCTTTCGAACCATTCTGCTCTACTTCCATTTTCTGTGTATTATGAACTGTCTGCAATGGTTCTTATGTACTGACAATGGTTTTGATGACCCATTCCATTCACTGAGCTTGTGTTCTTTTCAGGAAGTTTGAAAACGATGATGGAGAATGGTTTTGCCTTTCCGATTATATCGGAGCTAGAAGCAAGAAGATGGAAAAAGCATCGGTGAGAATCCAATTCCCTGGAAAACCCGAGGGCTCCTCTCCCAAGGTTCATCTTTGATGCTGGAAAGGTGTGTTGATGAACAAACGGGGAACATTGTTCAATGTTCATGGTAGGATACACGTATTCGACACTTACTTCGAATCACGAGTACCATAATTAATCGGAAATACTACATAGTTGGTAACATGAACTAACTGAATTAAACCGGAGCTTTAAAAGCTTGCAAATCTAAGCCATAAGACGCCACCACTTGAATGCCAATTATGTCCGGTAAGCCCACCCATAAACAAAGTCAGAGTAATTCAAAACAAATGATAACATAAATACAATCATGTCGAATTGCTTTCGCAGAGTAATTTATTTCACTTTAAAATATTGAAAAATAAATTATATTAACAATAATATAAATTTATAATTAAATTTAAATAAAAAATATTATTTAGATAATATTATGTATTTATGTTGTTATCTCAATCAAGGCAAGGGCATAACAGAACAACAACAAACAAAGCCTTAAGTTTAACATTGGTATTGTCGTATACAATTCTTGTTTCGGGAACCGTTGAGAGTCCATCCAAATCACATGAAATATTCGTATCATATGAATCTTATACGTAAAGTTTATAATAATAGGTATGATATACAGGGCCGTTCTTGAGATTTTAGTGATCTTAAGGTGAACCTAAAAATTGAGCCATAAATTAGAGATTTAAATTGCGATTGCGATCGTATATCCGGTCATTTTGCGTTTATCACGGTTGCAAACATAACGAATGTTATTTCTATCACTGCGGGTATCGCACTTGTGAAAATTTTTAATAACATATGCTACTGTGGACAAAACGGTTGCAGGTATTGTGGTTTTGGATAATGTCTCTACCGCTATATAACGATCTCTGTTACGGTTACATACTCCTATTTAAATACATGTCTATCAAGTATTGAAAAAATTAAAAAAAAATTAAGAGTACGTCTATAATAACAAGTATTGAAAAAAAAATTAAGAGTATGCTCATAATAATAAATAGTGAGAAAAAATAGATCCCTAATAAAAAATATTAAAAAATTTAATTTTAATATTTGTTATTACGAGCATACTCTTAAAAATCGAATTATTTTTAATACTTATTATTTAGGGGCCCGATTTTCTCCCAATATTTATTAATATGAGCATACTCTTACGATTTAATTTTTTAATACTTGTTTTTTGGGCCCTCGAAACTTATCCAGCTATATATATATATTCATCACTGGATTTTTTTATCCACCCATAAGAACTAAGAATTATACTTTTAATTTTCTTGGGAGTAGACCCTAGGCAGGTAGGGGCGGCAGGGTGGGGGGCCCTATTGGCCTAGCTCAAAGACGGCCCTGATGATATAAATATTATGCAAAAACTAATTAAAATATTATACGAAATACGATCAGACATGAAGATATGAGTATGTTACAAATAAGAATTTAATGAAAATAAAATGATAATCATTCAAATATATATTAATATTTACTAATTTACACGACAAAATTAATATAATGACGACTAAATTTGTGGTGTATTGATAATGAATATCATTCTGATTATGATTAACTTTAGATTACGAGTTCAATTCTAGGCGGTTCATCTCATTTCCTCTTATAAATAGCAATACATATATATATATATATATATATATATATATATATATATATGAGTGAGCAAAACTTGACTCAACGTGGAAAAAATTTGATTAACTCAAAATTTTGAAACAAAGTTTTTAGTAATGCAACTCGAATATTGCATATGAAAAAATATGAAGAAATATATATATATTGTATATGGTTATAAATTAGAACAAAATAGTAACGGATAATAAAAACTTACCATTAAATTTGAACAGAAACTCGAACAATTCGACTTGTCTTAAATTTCATAAACTCGACTTGAAGTTTTCAAATAAAGTTTGAGTTATAAAATAAGACTCGCCAACTAACTAATTGAATTTTTTTATTTGACCTAACTCGATCAAATATATATGAAACATTTAGCGTCTAAATAATCGGTACTAATATTTTTTAACATTATCTTGTTGGAACACATCAATATTTTATTTTTTGCACAAGCTTTACTCACACACACATGTATCATGTATGTATATATATAATAGATATGGGTCCATAGTTAATATATTAATTTTGTATAATCTTATACATTATCGATGAATTATATGAAGATATATTATAAAAATAAAGTTAAATAAATATAATTTTTAATGGCGTAGAAAATTAAATATTGTTGGTATATAAAATATCAATCCATATAATATTTGTGTATGTACAACATCAATTCTTTCAACCTTAATTTAAGTAAGAAAGATTATATTTTAATTTATGAAACGAGGCAAAGCTACTTCTCTAATTAATCTTCCTTGATGTGTACCTTAAATCATTGTACTGTGAAAGCTTTGTTGGTGAAATATACGATTAAATAATCCATTTTATTATTAAAAAATATGTTCATATTAATATTTACAAACATTTTATAATTAAATTAAATAAAATATCATGTAGTCAATATTGTTTGCAATTGATCTCAATTTATGGGCAATTTGAAAGGTTTCATTTGAATACAAATAGAATTAATCGTTGACAGAGACATAGGTAAGATTTTATGTTAGAGGATACGAAATATTATATAGTTATAACAGTAATTTGGGGTGTAAAATTAAATCATCAATAAAGAATACAAAAAATATTAAAACTATTCGGGAAATTTTAAAATTTTAATGGTACAACCGCAGCCTAATATTCTCCCAGGTCATCTCTGATTATGGATATAATCGATATTCATGAATATAAATGGTTTTAATATCTATGCAAACGTGAAAAACAGGTAGACTAGACGATTCCTATTCTTGTCCTATTCCGTTATCATCCCTAAACCCGAATCGTAAAACGGTTAATATGCTACATTCTTGAAATTAAGATCTCTTTAATTAGTAATTTTGGAATTCTAGCAAATGCCATTATATACACATGCAACTTTCAATGGTTGATATCAAAATTCAAGGACCACTAAGTAAAAATGAAAATAAAAAAAGCATGTCACCATTAATCAAAATTAAAAACTTGTATTTATTAGCAAAATTAAGGACCACGAAGTAAAAATGAAAATGTCACCATTATTCAAAATTAAAAAACAGTAATTATCAGCAAAATTAAGGACCACAATTAAATTTATATGGTTTTCTTAAAAAACGAAGTTATTTCTTTACTGTTTCTATGTTCTTGTTTCATTGGTGTTGTTTTGTTAGGATTATTCTTAGTTTTAGACTTGATTTAAATTGTTAAGGACCACAATTAAATTTATATGGTTTTCTTAAAAAACGAAGTTATTTCTTTCGACTAGGCTTAAGAATTTTTTAATGAGGCGTATGATAATAATTTTCCCCTTTTCATCATAGAAAATAGTCATCTTAATTTTGGATTAAAATTAACTGAAATGAAACTGATGATTTGTTTGATAAGAAGAAAAAAAAACTATCTACCCTTTTTTGTGTTCTTTTTATGTCCAACACTAAAAAAATTTAAATTCTAAGCTCTAATTTTAAATTCTAAACCATAAACCCTAAACTCTAAAAAATACATCATATACCCACTACTCTAAACCTTAACACTAAACCATAAATTTATTTTTTAATATTGAGCATAAATAAAGGCACCGGAAATGGACGGTCGATTTTTACTCGTTTGATAAAAGTACCATAATAGTCTTTGTACTATATTTTAAATTGTATTTTAGTTCCCGTACTACATAAATTGACAAATCAGTCTTTGCACATTTTGTACAAGTGCAAAATGATCCTTTTGTTAAAAATTATGTTCATTTTTATTGATGTGTCATTCACAACCAAAAGAAGAAAAAAAAAACATCAACACTTACACGGCAAAAATGGATGAAAATTTTATAACGAATGAACTATTTCTCTTCTATTCGAAATACACAAGGACCGATTTATCATATTTTAGGAGGGACCAAAGTGTAACCAAATGGATGATTGGAGGGGCATGCCCCCTCCCCAAACTTTTTTTTTTGTTAAATTTAGTTTTAAATCACTAATAATTTGAATATTGAGCAAATTTAACCTTAAACCCTCTTAAATATTTTAGTTTAAATACATCTTTAAGTCCCTGAACTTTTTAACTTCTCTTAATATACGAATCCTAACTCCTCACCGAAAGCAACTGAGTATAATATTATGGTACTTTACATGATAATGCTGATCCAAGACGTATCAAATTCAATCTTGTTTTATTTCAAGTTGGAATATATTAAAAAGAAATCTCAAATTTTATTAATTTTAAAATAATGGTAGGTCGAAGATACCTATCAATGAAGTTCCCATGCCAAGTATCTGCATGATTTTGTCACGTAACTAAATCTACCGGCTTTTATAAAGAGTGATTCCCCTTTTATGTGAAACCATTGTTAAACGTAATCTCTCTCTCAATATATACATATAATGGAGTATGAAATTTTGGGGTTGAGTATAGCACTTTTGCTATGGGTTGCATGGACCATGAGGATGGAGTGGCGCCACCGGCGGTTGGAAGAGCTAGGCCGGCTTCCACCAGGGCCGACATGGTGGCCGGTGGTCGGTAATATCTTCCAATTAGGGTTGGCACCACCGCATGTGTCGTTTGCCAAGTTGGCTCGTTGTCATGGACCCATCATGACCTTATGGTTAGGCTCGATGAGCACCGTTGTCATCTCATCCAACGAGGTGGCCCGCGAGATGTTTAAGAACCACGACGTGGTGCTGGCGGGCCGAAAGATCTATGAAGCCATGAAAGGGGATTTCGGGCACGAGGGCTCCCTCATAACTTCCCAATACGGCCCGCACTGGCGGATGCTGAGGCAGTTGTGCACCACGGAGTTCTTTGTGACGAGCCGCCTCGATGCCATGCAGGGAGTCCGAAGACTTTGCATCGACCGGATGTTGCATTTCATAGAAGACGCCAGCGCGAACGGGACGAAGCCGATAGACGTCGGAAGATTCGTGTTCCTGATGGCATTTAACCTTATCGGAAACCTTATATTCTCCAAATATCTATTGGATCATAAATCGGAAAAAGGAGCGAGATTCTTCTACCATGCAGGGAAAGTGATGGAATTGGCCGGTAAGCCAAATGTTGCCGATTTTTTACCCGTTTTGAAATGGGTCGACCCGCAAGGTATAAGGAGGAAAACCCAATTTCATGTTAAAAAAGCTTTTGAAATTGCTGGAGGATTCATCAAAGAAAGGATGGAAAGCATTGGGAATGGAGAAAACGAAGGAAAAAGAAAGGATTTTTTGGATGTTCTTTTGGAGTTTCGTGGGGATGGCATGGAGGAGCCTTCTAAGTTTTCTTCTCGAACCATCAATGTTATTGTCTTTGTAAGTTGACACTATATCTTTAGTTATTCTATTCGAATGCAAGGCAATATCTATGTCTAATTTTAAGTATGGATAAATTCACGCGGGTTGCATACTAGACTACTCAAACCCGAATCACTTAAAATAGAACACTTCACCCTTTATACCATTGAGGTTTTTTACTAATTATTTTCTATACATGTTACAATTTTTTTGTATGGTATATGACAGGAGATGTTCACTGCAGGAACTGATACAACAACAAGCACATTAGAGTGGGCAATGGCTGAGCTTCTACACAATCCAAGGACACTTAGAATCGTCCAAACTGAACTGAGAGACAATTTAGGCCACCATGGGAGGAACCTTGAAGAAAAAGACATTGAAAACCTGCCCTATCTTAGGGCAGTGATCAAAGAAACCCTAAGACTTCACCCACCACTCCCTTTACTAGTCCCTCGCATGGCAATGGACTCTTGCAAGATGTTGGGTTACCACATCCCCAAGGAAACTCAAGTTTTGGTCAACGTTTGGGCCATGGGACGAGATCCGAAAACATGGGAAAAGCCTCTCGAGTTCAGACCGGAACGGTTTCCGGAGTCGAACACGGTGAACTACAAGGGTCAGCATTTCGAGTTTATACCGTTCGGGTCCGGTCGTCGGATGTGTCCGGCGGTGCCGCTCGCATCTCGAGTGCTCCCGATGGTGCTCGGATCACTATTGCATTGCTTCGATTGGAGTTTGCCCGATGGGATTAAACCCGAAGATTTAGATATGAACGAGAAAATGGGAATATCGTTGAGGAAATCAGTTCCCTTAAAAGTCATACCAATACCTTACAAGAACGGCTAGACACCCCTTTCATATGTTGAAACTCGAACTTCCGAACTTGTTGGGTATTACTTATAAAGAATAATGACATAAATCATTCGAGTTTCAAGAAGAATGCATGAATCCATTTGAATGATGATGTTATGTGTATGTAAATATTGTTTGAGTTTTTAATAATGTTGTGAATAAAATTAAAAAAGTTTGTTTAGATTTCTTTGTGGATGGTTTTGCATGGGGGAATCTTTTAGCTATAGAAGTATAGTATTGGGTTAAATTATAGTATTTGATTTGGTTATTGTGTCCAATCTTGGTCCTTCCCTCAAAAGATATCATTCCAAAATGCATAAATCCAATCCCCGGAGGTGATACAAACAAGTCAACATATAAACTGTATTTTAGTATTGTTTAATAAATCCACTTTTTCTTATAAATAAAAGTTTACGTAAATAGAACATAAGAGTGGTCCATTAAAAAAGATGTTTATATTAAAAGATTGGGGTTCAATCAGTTCTATCTGCAAAGTGTGTACGTCTTATTAAATGATTAAGAAAAAATATAAACAAATACTATCTTGTAATCTACCTTGGATGAATGTAAATTGATAGCTGAGATTAAAATTTTGAAATGAGAGATTTCAGATCATCAACAATATCTTTTTTTGGCTTTAGATTTCATATGTACAAAATTAATCATATACTAGTATATATGATAAATTACACCATATGTCACTGTATTATGAGTAAGTTTACAATTAAGTTATTATGTTTCAAAAGTCGCCATTAAATGTGTAATGAACATTAATTCTTTTATTTCAAGCTTAACACTCGATTCAAGTTATTTCAGATTTTAATCATTCTCAATATAGTTTTTTTTTGTTTAAAACACCGGGTACTATAGAGGTCTATTATGAGGACAACCCTACTAACCCAATTGCTTCAATCAGAACATCAGGATTCGAACATCTAACCTTGCTTAAAGAATCTAGTGTCTCATCCCATTAGACACACTATTTTTGGTTCAATATAGGTTTATTTTAAGGGTTGAATTATAATTTTTTATAATCAAATTGAATTGGGAAATATTTGAATCTGGATGCCAATTGAGACCCAAAATATTTGGGCCGTTAGATTCTTTTAGAAAAACCCAAACTGCTTGATTACACAAAAATTTGAGCCCACGTCAGAATCTTTTTACTCTACTCCTGGCAACACCAAATCATAGCCTTACCCCGCTCCCCGCTCTTTCAAAAAGTCGACGGACAACTTAAATTACACACACAATCCGCGTCGTTGACTGATGAATTTCTTCTTTAAAAAGAACCTCTAAACCTTAATTTCTCTCACACTGCAAATGGAGTTTTGGGGTAATTTTCTCTTTATATCACTGCAATTGTTTGTTTCAATTAGATTTTCTTTTCTTTTAATCTTTCATTCAGTTAAAGAATTGGCAGAAATTAATGTTTATTTGTATTTCTTTATCGATTGTTTCGGTTTCTTTGAAATGCTAATCATATGTTCAGATACTGTTTTCTAGAAAGGATTTGATTTTTCTGGCTGTTGCTTTTGCAAGTTATTTTGCTTTCAATTTGATAGTTTTTATCTTTGATTATGCATATTTGAGTGCGGCATGGAATTATTATTACTTTTAATATATTAAGTCACTTACCGAATTGCTTTCACTGAGTTAAGAGTTCTCTTGTTTATTGTATAAAAATTTTAGAATATGTTCTCTTATTGAAGCTTTTGCTTCTTAATGATGATTTCGTGTTGATTTCTTTTTTAATGTTCGCATATTTTCAATTTCATGTTGGTTTATTCACTTATCGTTGCATCCTTCAATGTTTTTGGTTCTAATGAATTATGGACGCCCGTCGTCCTCTGAAAATTGGCAATATACATGTAGGTGCCGAGGTTAAAAGTGGACAGATCTTTGAGGTTGAATTGGAGGATGATGGCAATAGGATCTTGCATATTTCACAGGTTATTAGGGAACTCTGGTTTCCGTTCTTAGTGTTTGTACTTTGTTGGCTGTACTTAAATATCTATTAACTTTGCTGCTGGATAACTCGCAGGTTGCCCTTGGTGAGGTGACCGGTGATAACAAGAAGGAAAAAGGGAGTGGAGATGTTTGCATCTATCTCAAATTCAATAACGAGAAGTTTGTAATTGGAACACTTTCCCAAGAGAAATTCCCCCAGATGCAATTGGATTTGGCGTTGAATGGCAAATTTGAGCTGTCCCATACCTGGAAGAACGGTAGTGTATATTTCACCGGGTATTATGTTGATACAACTCAAGGTGGTGGTAAGTCATTCTGCTAGTGTTTTATATTTATTTGATATTTGTTAATAATGTTTAAATCTGTGTAAACCATGTTTCAATTTTTACCTTACAGATTCGGAGTTCGAAGATGAGCTCCTTGAACCCACAGTTAATCCTGTACGGCACCTTGCTACAGCATCTGATCTTACTATGTCAAAGCAGGTTAAGATTGTGGAACCAAGCAAAGAGGAGGATACTAGTGATGATGAGGATGAAGATGATACTTCTACTGAGGATGAAGTGTCCAGTGATGATCAGGTAGATGTCTAGCAATTAATATCATAACCAGCTGATAAGTGCTTCCTGATTTTTTCGGGAAAATCATAATCTGAGTAGTTGAAATAAGGTGTTAAACTATTATTAATTGATGGTACGTTAGGGACACAACTATCCTTGTGCTATTTCATTTTCACCCGAAAATTTGCTGAATTAAATGTTTACTGTTTCTATCTTGGTCTTGGTAGGAGCTGTTGTTTTGATAAAGATGTTTTTATTGTTGTTTCACAATCCAATTTGTGATGTAAATCATAATACTATATCTAGTTATTGTTAATTTTGAGTTATTATTCTAGGAACCCAGCCTGTTAGTAAATGGTGAAAATGAAAGTGACGATGACACTGACAGTGATGATGATAGCGAAGAAGAAAGTTCAGATGAGGATCAAGAGACACCTGAGGCTGAAAAGGTAAAAGAACATATGCTTTAAGCTTGTCCATTCAGGACTTTGAGGAGTTTCAGTTGAGTTTTTATTGTCACTCTAATCACTGGTGATTGGTTTTCCTTAGGCCGGACCAAGCAAGAAGAGATCTGCAGAGCCAGCTACGAAGACCCCTGCTCCCGGGAAAAGGGTAAAGCTGGTCACTCCCCAAAACACAGGTATATTTTCTCTTCTATACCGTGCTCTTCTTGAGATGTTGATTGCTAAATGACTAATGAGGGATTTATAATAGCACATTCATCAAACCATAAACTGTTTGCTTACTCCTTTTCCAATTTTCCCTTCTAGATCTTTCATCTAGTGTTAGTTGTTAAAAGAATTGCAAAAACTCTGATGCAGATGGCAAGAAAGTGGGCGGACATACCGCAACCCCTCACCCTTCGAAGAATGCTGGAAAAGCATTGGCTACCACTGGTCAGGCGAAACAGAGTTCAAATTCAGGCGGTTCATCATTCCTCTGCAAGTCTTGTGGCAGGTCAGTTCCTCATCAAGTACATAAACCAATTAGTGTTATTTTTGCTTACATATGGATTAATATTCTTTGCCATCAAAACTTGTCCAGGTCATTTGGCTCTGAAAATGCTTTACAATCTCATTCCAAGGCAAAGCATGGATCTTCAATGTAAAAATAAGTCGGTCGAAAAATATCTTTGTTTACATATTGCCATTTCTGGAATGGACTGGTGGACATGGTTAGTTAAATGCTTAGGTGAATGTAATTGATATCGTTTTAGGACGAATATTACAGTGTCAAATGATGAATATTTGCAAATTATTAAACTATCTTTAATGTAATTGTTTTCTGCCTATGTCTAGAACTGAATGAATTAAGAATGACACCGTTTGATTCTTGTTGGTGTTTTTGCTTCTTCTTGCAATAGAGAGACTTGTAAATCTGTATATCGGTGTCATGTTTATATTATTTTTCTGTGTTATGATTGTGTTTGAGATATTAATTGATCGCGTTATCCTTCATGTTCGTTTAACGATTCATGCTTGGAGTCTAGGCTACTCCCAATAATATTGTCTTCATTTTCGTTTAACGATTCATGTTTGGAGTCTACTTCTCCCAACAATATTTTATTCATGTCCGTTTAACTATTCATATTTTATAATTTTTGGGTAACCTTGGGAATCAATTAAATTAGGGTGAATGTTTTTAAATTAGAAGATTATTCATATGCAATTGGCTAATGTCTTAAAAAAACCTTTACCTTTGTCGTTTTATTTAAATAAGTCCTTATATATTTTTATCTAAATAAGTTCTTAAACTTTAATTGGTATGCAAATAAGCACTTAAAGTTTCTTGTTTTATTTAAATAAGTTCTTACATCTAATTAAGCCCTTCAACTTTGATTGGTCTATTGTTTTTGTTTATGAGATTGTTTTAACCTTAATAATTTGTTTTACATAGACGGTGATATGCTCATGTATTTTGTTACATTCACTTTATTATTTTTATGACACGACATATTTTAATTATTATCAATATATTTTGTATAATTTTCAATTCATTTCATAATTGTATAGTTTTGTCATAGTAATTCGATTTAATAATTTGATTTCTAACTTTAAATTTATTTATCCAAAAAAAAATAAAATAATTATTCAACCCATACATTGATATAAATATTAACTTAATTAAAGGTTTAATCTAATTATGTGAGGCATAGTGAACAAGTATATTCTAATTTGAATAGAAGAATCATCTAAGTAATTGTTATCAAAGTCTTTTGGACTCCACAGGAGTCTTTTCAACTTAAGACCTATAAAAAGTTTTCGTTTTAGCCTATAAAAAATAGTATTATAAACTATTGTTTTAAAAGCCATTCTTCTATATGCATTTTCTTTCAACGAGAAAGAAACAAAAAGGAATTATTAGGATATATTATTTATGTAGAGCACACAAACCAATCAGCAGGTTTGCCCGAGTGGTTAAGGGGGTAGACTTAAGATCTACTGCACTGAAGTGCGCGTGGGTTCGAACCCCACAGCCTGCAAAGTGTTACTTTTTTGTTTATGTCAAGTCCTATATTTTAACTGTGACATTAAATTTTTATATTATTTTTTATTTGAAATTTTTTGTTAGTTTTTAATTTTTATTTAATTTTATAGTTAATTGTTTAATTAACTTTTATACAAGGTAAAGTAATTGTTAGTCCATTATTTTTATAATTTTTATCAATTTAACTCTTAACCTTTAAAAATAAAAAAAATATTATTAATTGAATAAGATTTTTTTTAATCATTTATGTAGAAGATTAAGAAGTTATTTTGGAGTAACAATACAAGTATTTTGAGAGTCGAAGATTGCCGCACGAGAATCTGAAAAGTTTCAAGGTTATCAGTTTCGAGTTAAATTTTCTTGTACTCTTTTATAATATCGTTAGCTGCTTCAAATAATTAACAAGTTTTACCTCAATATTTTAATGGAAAATGTTGGCACAACTTAATTCCTCTACTTGTATAATACCCTTAATTCAAATAGTTAACAAATCTTATATAATATTGAACTGGGTAAAGTATACAAATGGTCACTCTAAAAATACAATATGGTCACCAAACTTTCAAAAGTTACATAACGGACATTAAATTTTAGTTTTTGTTACAAAATAGTCACTAAGCCGTTAACTGTCGTTAATTGAATGATGTGACCATTATAAAAATTTGAATAATAACACATTTAATCCTTCATATTTACACATTCAATCACTTTAGTCTTAATTTAACCCTCGTTATTGATGTCTAAATTGATTAAACGTATAAATATTGAGGATTAAATGTGTTGTTATACAAATTTTTGTAACTATCATATCACCCAGTTAACAGCTGAGTGACTATTTTGTAACAAAAACTAAAGTTTAATGCCCATTATATAACTTTTAAAAATCTAATGACCATTTTGTATTTTTTGGGATACTTTAATGATCATTTGTGAATTTTAGCCCAACAAATAATCTCAATGGAAAAACGGATATATTCATATTAGGAGTCCCGAGTTCAATTATTTTATGGGCAAGGTGTGTTTATTATCAAAGAATTTAAAAATAAGTATGAACATATACTAACTTGTTATGAAATTAACTATTTAAACTAACCAAAATTATAGAATCTAACAAGTGGTCCAATAAAAAAAAGAAAAATATTCATCGTAAGAAACTCGAATTCGAACAGTTTTAACTACAATGTGTATTCCTTATCAGTGGACAATGTACAATTAAAATTTGGCCTTTTAATTTCGTTGAAAAGAAAAAAAATACATACAATACACATGCACTTAGAAGATGTGAAGTGACATCTACTACATTATATTTGCATTAATAATGGAAGACGGTCTTTTTTAATATTTTAAATTAATACAAAAAATATTCTAAATTATTATGTATAATTGCGTTAATAATAATGGATTCGGAATTCTTTTCGAGTCCAGTTCAAAAACACAATTTACTCCAATAGAAATACCATTGTTGAATATGAAAACGATTACATACTTGATTCGAATTCGGAATTATTTTCGAGTCCAGTTCAACAGCTGATATGATTTGAATCCGAAACCACTCGACCTTTGTATTTGGCTCATGCCGACGCCGATGAGTCAGTCCATTCAAAGGCTATAACCTTTCCTTCACGACTGTTCTAACAACATTTTTGCTGTTCCATACCAGTACTAGTGTCTCCCAATGCACTGGTTTTCTCTGAGCCTCCGCAAAATGGGAGCCTACGTTGCATCTTGTCGACTTGCATCGAGCGATTTTCACGCTTCTCAAAGAATACCTGTCAGTACCCTGCGATAATATCCGAAAGCGGAGTTTCAGTTTGTTTCCATAATAACATGCAATGAACTGACTTTACAGAAACTATCGACAAAGGGAAACATTGATATAAAACTATTGGTTAAAGATGTTGTAAAGGATCATAGTAATTTGAGACAAATTCGAGATACTTTCCAGAGAGGCTAGCAGAAATTGACATTACGGGTTACGTAAATTTTTGTAAACGAGGAGAAAGTAAATTTCTTAACTTACATCTGGAAGGTTGAAATCACCTTCTTTTGCATCACATATGTCCAGCGATACTTGCCGAAGCATTGGCATCTGTGGCAAGGCAACAAATCTGTATTAGGTTCTAAACTCGACTCCGTAAAAAAAGTTGAATAAAGGAAAACACAAACTAGCATTTTTATTTGAGAAAGAGATTACCTTTGAAGCAGTTTCAAGGATGAAGTTTCTTTGTATGCCAGGGCCCTGAATAAATATAACGGCAATGCGTCAGCTATTGACAGTAAACACTATAAAGACATTAAAAATACATAGAAGTTCAATTAACAGTAATGCAGCTTCGAATTCTCATCTGAAGAGCAACGGCTTGCTGCTAAGACGCACGCAATTTAACAGAGTTTGTGGTAGAACCATAAACATATACAACAGCAGTATAGTTCTGATACAACTTCTTCCATATCCTTGTCGTGTGCTCCGGACTTCCTCCTTGAGTATACACGTAAGGGAGGAGTTGTATCAAGGTCCATACATTTAGTCATGTCACATTAAAGAACATATAGACTATGTTGCTCCGACTCTTCACTTATTTTGAAGTACCCATGTTTGACACCTGTCTGATGTATATCCAGATATGGCTATATGGATATGATCTTCCAAATACACAGAAAACTTTAAAATTTTGAACATAAACACGGGGATACATATTCGTACTGCTCACACCAGAGTTTGAGTAATAATGACATTAGACAAAGCTAACTAACAGCTAATTGTTTCAGGGATCCAAATTGAATTGCAGCTAGATTGAGGAACTTCACCATATTAGTCATGGACTAACAATGGCCATATGAAATAGGCACGTATACGAATAGGGTAAATTAGCAAACACTCACATTATGGCGCAGCAAGAGATCTTCAAGAGCAATGCAGTTGAGAAGAGAAGAAACACCATTTGCCGTCACTTCTCCACAGTCCTACACAACAAACAGATCAATTCATAAAAAATGCTATGTTGGAGTGGAATGCATTTAAAATTAACTAGCTCATTCATTTATAAGGAAAGAGTGAAAGGAAGCCCTCAATTGGCATCGGGACTGGCAGACAAATATCATTTTCTATCTTTTGAACTAAAAAAGGAAGCCATGAATTGTCAATAGACAGAATAACTCATAATGGCTTGAAAATTTTTAACTACAGAATCCATATCTCATAACTGCATTAATCAGCAGCTCCATACCACATTTAAATGATTTTTTTCATTGTTTAATGATAACTACAAAAAAAGACAAACAATTTAGACAGCACATTCCAGTAATTCGAGTAGCATTGCTGTTATTGTTATGCATACTCCGTATATCCCATTTCAACTCAAACAATATGTTAACTAATTATCTTGATTTTATAGCTTGGCTAAAATGTCCTTAATATATTAAATCTTTCTATACCTCTGTCCTTACAGCTGAGCTTGTTTAAAGCTGAAATGTAAATATGGCACAACATATTTTACAGTGTGTATCAAGTTCATCAAACCTTCATGGAATCCTCTCGAATAAAACAGAAGAACAAAGAAAATAATATTCGAATTCTAAAGGTACAGATCATAACAAACCTCCAGACGGAGAGAAATCAATCCTGGCCATCCGCTTGAGATGATACATTGAGCATCTGAGGGGAAAAAACAAAACAAACAAAATGTATTACATTGGTGACCAACTCAATCGAATCAAAAAGGTAGTTACTTGTGATACCTATTCACATAAAACTAGCACATTAAGAAATTCATGTGTGATCCAACAGCACAGCAAAAGGGGGTCCATCAATAATAACATCAACATCGTGTTATTTTATGGATACGGAAAAATAGCTCATAAAATAATAAAAGAGGAAGAAAATGATTACAAATGACATGTAAAGATTAGTAGCACGCCAACTGTATCCTTTAAAAATAGTCTTTTTACCTGAATCAAGTTTGGCTCCTAATAAGGAAAATTCAACCAAGTTTGCACAGTTCTGAGTCAGAAGAACCAAGTCACTATTAGTCATCCAAGGCGTTACTCTCTCAAGCTTCAATATCCGTAGATTTGGCATAGAAATGTTCAAGCTTGAAATGGATATATCACCAAGACAGTAGCACAAAGCCACCGTTCGCAATTGCCTCAAGGATGTCATTATGTTGATTATGATGCAATCAGATATTACCTACAAATAACTTGAAAGATAAATAATAAACAAAAACACTGTATAGAAGTAAATTTCAACAATTACATGAAAAGACTAAAATAGATGCAGATGGAGTACACTCAAGTCAAGAACAGCTTATGTTTGCTGAACAGCACACAGCTGGCTTAATCCTCAACTAGTTTCACAAAGGTGAATGGATCTTGTGAGAAAGGGGCCATGGTGGCCGAAGATGCAATGAATAATGGTGGTTTGTGTGTGATCGGCGGTTAGGGATTTGTTGTTTGAAGAAGATGAACAGGATATTTTCCAGAGAGAACAATGTGTTTCTCTGTATTTTCTTATTATTTTTAATTATCTAATGTATATAGAGTAAGCCTTTAAATAGGCTGATATAGAGTTTTAATATAACTAAAACTATACTTTTATCTTTAATTTAAATAATATTTATTCCTAATTTAAATAAGACTTCTAGTAAATCTAAACTACTGATTAGGAATAAACTCTAATTACACAGTAAATAAAAACTCTAACACTCCTCGTCAACTTATACTCCCCCTCAAGCTCTAACACTTCTCGGATAACTGACACTCCTCAAGCTGGTGAGCAAACGTAGTAGAGCACCAGCTTGGATCTTGGATGTGATGCCCTACTCATATTTCTTCTGCTGTTTCTTAGAGAAAAATGCTCCCGTTCTCGAGTCTTTGATTTGAAGAGTGAGGACAGAACCATGATGTTCTTGCACAACAATTGTTGATGCCATTCAACTTATGGTACGCTTGAGATGGTTGATGCATCAGTTGGAATATCAAGACTGCTCCACATGATGCTCCAGCATGCAACTCCTGACTAAAAGGTCTGCTCCACATGATGCTCTAGCATGTAGTTCCTGACTAAAAGGTCTGATGCGAACGATGTAAGAAGTGATCACAGGAATCTACACTCCCCCTCAAGCTGGTAGTTACACAGACTAGAGTTCTAGCTTGGATCTTTGATGTAAAATCCCTTAAAAAATATTATCTAGTTTTTAAGGTTAAACTAGAACGTCTTCTCCTATCTTTTAGGATGGATGGCTTAGATAGAACCAAATACTTCTCCTATCTTTTAGGATGGATGGCTAAGATAGAACCAAATAGTTTTTAAGGCTAAACTATAACCTTTTTATCTACCTTTTTGATTGGCTAAGATAGAACCATTAAATAAAGAACAAAATAGCAAAATTAAACGAGTAGAAATTTCACCAGAGATGTAAGATTCCAACGAGGGAGAAGTCAAGGAACGAGTGTGGCCTAATGACAATAGCGGAAAAGAAAAACGATGTGCATCTGAAAAATCAGATTGTTGCCGATCTGTTTCAGATTAGAGATGGCAACAGTGGTGACGACATCAAGACCATTGTTGGCTCATGATAAAGGGGCCATGGTGGCCGAAGATGCATTAAATAATGGTGGTTTGTGTGTGATCGGTAGTTAGGGAATTGTTGTTTGAAGAAGATGAACATGATATTTTCCAGAGAGATTAATGTGTTTCTCTGTATTTTCTTATTATTCTTAATTATCTGATGTATACAGAGTAACCCTTTAAATAGGCTGATATAGAGTTTTAATATAACTAAAACTATACTTTTATCTTTAATTTAAATAATACTTATAGTAAATCTAAACTACTGATTAGGAATAAACTCTAATTACACATTAAATAAAAACTCTAACACTCTTCGTCAACTTATACTCTCCTTCAAGCTCTAACACTTCTCATATAACTTAGATCTTAGATTCCAGATATTATATCACAAATTAAAAAACACATGTTAATTTATTCCACGAAGACAAGGAAACAACATGATCTAACATGTTAAAAAATATGCCATTTAGAAACATCTTAAACATAATAATATTGCAGTCAACATATTCCTAGGATATCAAGGAACTCATTGCTTTCCTTACACGACATGATCTCAATTAATTCCGAAGGCAGAGAAAAATTACTGCATGTTTAAATTCTCAAAGCAGCTAACACGACAACTGAGAAATTGAAAGCTTAGAACTATTGCAAAGAAAACCAATGAGAATATAATATGTGCCGCCCAATAACATGACAATTTGCTAATGGATGGATTATGTACCTGAAAATAAAGAACTAATGACTCCAGAAAAGGACATGTGGTGGGCAGTAATCTCAATGCATCTTCAGGTAATGCTCCACCCAAACCCACAGTCAGTGACCTCAATGACAAAATTGCAGGTTTTAGGTCTTGTAGAGAAAAGTAAGAAAGTCCCCATCCCAGTGCAATTTCTTCTAATCTGCACGTCTTACCAAACTCCATAAAGTGTTCTTCACATGAATACGGGGAAGAAAATTTTGCCTCTTTTTTCGTATTTTTTGGTTGAAACAAGTTTTTACAGCCTCTGGCATTCAAGCACTTTAGGCCAGGATTTGTCTGGACAACAAAGTTCAACGCAGCACCAGAAATCTGAAATTTTAAGAGGTAAGACAACTTCAATTTCATTTACAGCATCTATCTTATCAGAAAATCAAACAAAATTACATTTCATGTGTCGGATATACAACTACTTATTACATATTAGCCAATAGCCCACAACAAACTCCATAATGAAGTTTACAAGTTGACATAAAATGGCTTATATTGTGAGTTAATACGTGTATGATAGATAATCTAACTCTATCATAACTATGTAGTTTAGTTATAATCTAACTCTATCATTATAAAGGATAAAAGTCCTATCCTAATAGGTTAACTTCTCTGTGTAAAACTCCTCTGTAAAAGTCTATAAATAGACTTCTTCTCTTGTATATCGATATAACAAGAAGAGTACTAAACCACTACCACTGGTTCGAGAAGCCTTTTCAGAAATCCGAAGGGAAGAAAGCAGACTTTCCCTGATGGTGCCAGCAGTCCAGCAAACAGAAGCTTCTGCTCTTCTTACAAACTCCAACTCTGGGAGTAAACAAAGGAGGGGGAGACCTTGGTGTGACCACTGCAAAAAGGCTGGGCATGTGATGGACCAATGTTGGAGGCTGCATGGAAAACCAGCAGATTGGAAGCCTCCTAAATCCAGATTCCAGAAAGAAGCCCATCTTGCATCTTCTGAAAATTCTTCCAGCAACTTTAGTAGACAACAAGTCGAGGAACTCCAACAGATTTTTACTCACCTATCATCTAAGCCCGTCCTTAATGCCTTAACAACCACTGAAGGTAGTATTTCTTGCTTAGCAACAACTAGTGCATTTAATTGGATAGTCGATTCTGGTGCCTCTGATCATATGACAGGAAATCCTACACTCTTCAACAATTATAGTAACCACAAGTCTCCTTCCTCCATCAAGATAGCCGATGGTTCCCTTACAACAGTAAAAGGGAGTGGTTCTGTTCGATTGAGTAGCAAGATCATATTGTCTGATGTTCTTTATGTTCCCAAACTCACATGCAATTTATTATCTGTTAGCAAATTGGTTCAGGATGTTAAATGTGAGGTTAACTTTGGGGTTGCTGGTTGTATTTTTCAGGCACAGGGCTCGAAGACGGTGATTGGCAGTGCTAGGCTGTGTAACGGCTTATATATCCTTGATGGCCTACCCTATCTGAATCCTTCTATTTCCAATTGCTTTAGAACATCAGTTTTTTTCTAGCAGTTTCCCTTCGAATGATATTATGCTCTTGCATCTTCGATTAGGACATCCAAGTTTCTACTACCTTGCAAAGTTGTTTCCTAATTTCTTCATTAATAAAAATCCCTCTTCTTTTACTTGTGAAGTATGTCAAATGGCTAAACATACGAGAAAACCATACGTTCCTTCTAACTATAAACCTACTTCACCATTTTCTATCATACACAGTGACATTTGGGGCCCTTCTAAAGTAAAAAACATCTCTGGGTCTAGATAGTTTGTGTCGTTTATTGATGATTTTTCTAGAACAACTTGGACTTTTTTGATGAAAGAAAAATCTGAAGTTGAGACAATTTTTAAAAGTTATTATCACATGGTCAAAACTCAATTTGAGAAACAAATTAAAATAGTGAGGAGTGATAATGGGAGTTAATATCTTAGCAAATCTCTTGGGTATTTTTTTAAAGAAAAAGGCATCTTTCATCTTACTTCTTGTGTCAACACCCCTCAACAAAATGGAGTGACCGAAAGAAAAAATAGACATTTACTAGAGGTGACTAGGTCCCTATTATTTTCTGCCAATGCACCTAATTATCTATGGGGGGAAGCTCTTCTTACTGCCACCTACCTAATCAATAGGATGCCAAGCAAGATACTAGGATTCAAAGTACCCACTGAAACTCTTTTCCAACATTTTCCACATTTTAAACCATTATCCTCTGTTCTTCCTCTTCGAGTTTTTGGATGCACATCTTTTGTTCATGTGCATCGCAATAATAGGAGTAAACTTGATCCTAGGGCTCTACGTTGTGTGTTTATAGGGTATTCATCGAGTCGGAAAGGTTACAAGTGTTCTTGCCCATTACCAAGAAAACCTATATCTCTTTTGATGTTACTTTCTTTGAAAATAAACCTTACTTTGCAGTGTATGAAATTCGGGGAGAGATACAAGGAATCTCAGCCCTTGCATGATCCACAACCCATTATTTCCTTACCTATTCTTGATGTAAGTACCATTTGCTCCATAAAAATACTTCTTCCAAGCCTACTTGATGAAATTGTGAGTACTGCTCTTAATCCTCTAGACACACCTTCTCCACACCTAAAACTACCAGCCCTTATACAACACCTCCTCCAATGGTTAAAACTATACCACATACATCACCAAACTCTATGACTCCACAACCACCGGAAAAGACAACTCGGTGTCTATACAAGAAGAAAAAGAAACTTGACCGAGGCGGTTAGTCACCTAACACTTGCCAAGAACTAGCTTTGAGTCCTGCTTTGCTTTGGAGAGAGGAGGTAATATTATTCCACAGATTCTACTACATTAACTTAGATGAGTTTCCTATTGCTATTAGAAAGGGGTAAGGAAATGTACTGCTCATCCTATTAACAGTTTATTGGCTATGGAAATTAACGCTGGATTCAAAGCTTTTACAAATTAACATTGACAACATAAGAATTCCCAAGACAAAGGAAGAGGCCTTTGAAAATCCAGAATGGAGGAGAGCAGTTGAAGAGGAAATTGAGGCATTACAAAAGAACAATACCGAGCATGACAGATCCGCGAAAGGAAAAAGGGTCAGGGGTGTAAATGGGTCTTTACAATCGTATCATTGGGATGGGAGTGTTGAGAGATACAAGGCAAGGTTAGTGGCTAAAGGGTTTACTCAATCATATGGTGTAGACTATCAAGAAACTTTCGCCAGAGCAAAGTTAAACACCATCGTATATTGCTTTGATGGGCGATTAACAAGGATTGGAAGTCGCATCGGTTGGACATCAAAAACGCATTTCTAAATGGTAGACTTGAGGAGGAAGTGTACATGCAGGTTCCACCGGTTTAGAAGAGAAGACCACAACAAAGACAAAGTGTGCAAACCGAATAGATCGTTATACGGCTTGAAGCAATCCCCTAGAGCATGGTTTGACAGTTTTGCTAGAGCTATGGTTGAAATGATTTCAAGCAAAGTCAAGCGGACCATACATTATTTAGAAAAGCTACTCGGATGGTAGGATAACTCTCCTAATTGTCTATGTTGATGATATCATTATTACTGTGATGACATAGAAGAAATAGAGAAGTGAAAACTGCAGCAAAGGAGTTCAAACTAAGGACTTAGGAAGCCTTAGGTACTTCTTGGGAATGGAAGTTGCAAGATCAAAAGAAGGGTTAGTTATCAACCAAAGAAAATACATTCTAGATCTACTTACGTAAACCGGAATGCTCGGGTGTAGACCAGTGAGAATCTCCAATGGAACCAGTTTTGAAATTCAAGAAAGATGGAATGGGAATCCAAAGAATAAAGAGTCCTACCAAAGGCTGGTAGGAAAACTAATCTACCTCTCACTCACCGGACGACATTGCATACTCGGTGAGTATAGTGAATCAACACATGAGTGATCCTCGAGAAGAGCACATGGAGGCAATCGATAGGATCCCGAGGTACCAAGTTTTACACCAAGGGTCCGGGCTTATTTTGAAAAACATAAGACAGAATCAGAAAAGTCTACACGCACTCATGTCAAGGGAGAACTAATGATAGAAGGTCCGTGAGTGGCTATTGTACGCGTTTGTATGGGGAAATCTGGTCACTTGGAGAAGTAAAAAGCGGTGTTGTATCTAGAAGCGATCGAAGCGGAATTGAGCTATGGCTCTTGGAATATGTGAGGAATGTGGATTAAAAAGCTCCTTCTTGAGTTAGAGTTGGATGGAAAATTAGAATTTGAGGTTTACAAAGTGATAGTCAATCAAAGAATGAGTATTGCCAAGAATCCAAAGTCAAACATGACCGGGACTAAACATATTGAAATAGATAGGCACTTTATCTATGAGAAGGTCAATAATGGAGTAATAAAGCTTCATTATATTCCAACCAAGAATCAACTTGTTTGATATCTTCACCAAAGCACTTCCTAGGCGAATTTTGATGAGTTTTCATCCAAACTGGGTGTACACAACATATACACGCCAGTTTGAGGGGGAGTGTGAGTTAATACGTGTATGATAGATAATCTAACTCTATCATAACTATGTAGTTTAGTTATAATCTAACTCTATCATTGTAAAGGATAAAAGTCCTATCCTAATAGGTTAACTTCTCTGTGTAAAACTCCTCTGTAAAAGTCTATAAATAGACTTCTTCTCTTGTATATCGATATAACAAGAAGAGTATTAAACTCTCTTTTCGACATATATGGCCTAAATACAAATTCTATAAGTATATGGAGAGTTTTCAGGACATGGAAAAGTGTGTCTAAAACCCAAGTTTGTTACTCTGTTACTTAGTTTGTGCTTCTTCCATTCAAAATGCAATGTCAGCCATAATAAAATAAATAAATAAATAAAGGGCCAGTAAATTTGCTACGGATCAAGTACAAAATTGCAGGGCCTAAATACGATTGCAAATTCTACAAGTATATGGAGAGTACAGCTACGGATCAAGTACAAAATTTAAGGACATGGAAAAATGTGTAAAAAACCCAAGTTTGTTACTCTGTTACTTATTCTATGCTTCTTCCATTCTAAAATGCAATGTCAGCCACAGTAAAATAAATAAATAAAGGGCCAGTAAATTTGCTAACTGACCATTGTATTCGAAACATCAAGCATCTCCAAGAGAGAACCCGAGAAATTACAAAGAGCATTGTCAACAAGGTTTGTGTCCCTCAAGCAAAGACTCCTCAGCATTTGTGCTCGAGACAAAAGCTCTAGTAAAGAAGCTTCATCAGCACCTGTGGAAGAACAGAGAACTCATGTATTCATAGGCATCCAAATAGAAAAAAACTTAATTTAATGGAAAAGACAAAAGAAGGAAACTCGGAGAATGATAGCCCTCTGACAAAATGCATTAACTTCATTGCACCGTCCAAAGCTGGATCCTACCTTACCAGATCATTCCTCAAATGAACTTTCTCCAATATCAATGACCCCCAAAGGTGTGCTAGGTTGATCAAAATATAAAGCCTATGTTAAAGCCTCAAATTTAGACAGGCAGAGAAAACTTTGATTTTTCAACTCAAGTTGCCAATACATGGCTTTATTAGATATTAGTTACCTAAATCGTTTAATTACATTGCATCCCTGTAGTCATCAGACTCATACCATCAATTCAATCATAATCAATGACATCCTTCATAAAGTGATGTTCTTCATATCAAAGTTAAAAGTAGATGAGAGGGGATCAAAATGTGTAGTTGAGGCTGTCAGTGGAGATGATGGCAGTTTATGTGGAAAATTCAAGTCCAAACCAGCAAAAGGAGAGAAGGGGAAATGTATGAAATCACAAGCAAATCACTCAGGGTCAATAACTAGTACTGAAGTGCCATACATAATATATCTAGTAAGGAAATTGTGCTTACACTTGCAGCCACCCATGTGCAGTAATTGGAGATTAGATGCCAATGAATCCAAAGGCTTTTTCCCAAACTGTGCAGTCAGAGAATTAATACAACTAGGACTAGCATTGCAGAGAGCTAGAATCGAATTCATTCCAAAAGAAGTATGACAAACTAGAAGTGACTGTAGCTTTGTACATCTGCAAATAAGATTTGCCATACAGACATCTGTCACCGAGCTGCACCCCTTAAGATTCAAATAACATATGGAGACACAGAATTTTGAGATATACTGGATATCCGAATCTGGAACAAACATTTGGGAAAACATTAGAAAGAGTTGCCATGAGAAAATAGCAGAACAAAGCGATTAAAGGAGCCATATATGGCAACACAAAAGATTCACCGGCCATTGATTTCATGGTTAAAGAAAATATCAATCACAAAGACGCAGAAGATCTTCTGACATCAATGTATTTAGCCCATGGTCACTGTAAGTGACATGATGCAAGTACAAATGTCATTCCATCAAGGAAAATTATATGAAAAAATCCTGATGAAACTTGCTATGGTCCCTCGGCCAAGAACAATTTTCAGCATTTCTGAACTTCTCTTGATCAGAGCAATGAAAACATTTTTTTTTTTGTAATTAGCTTAGAAAAAATATTTTCAACGAAGAAGCAGAAAAGCATCTCACCACAGACATCATTTCTGCCCTCCAATGTCAGCTTTGTGATATTTGATAGTGAGGGTCCCAAATGATAAAGAGATGTCATAGAAGACTTATCACTCAAAAAATACATCCTGTTTGGTGCCATTGAAATTACAGCTGAGCTTGAGGATACAACTGACACTTGTGATGAAATAAGTGGATTTATATCAACAGTTATATCAACTTCAGAGACCCGAGAACACTTCTGAATCAACCTATACAAAGTCGTCATCTTGAAGTTCAAAAGATGAGCAGCTTTCACCTTTCTTAAAAACGGAAATGAATTGGAAAAACAATCAATAGCATCTTCAAGCGGTAGCTTCAGACAACCTGATATATCCACCTCTTGTACACCTTCAAAAGACAAAGTAGGCAGCAGTGTCTGTG
The DNA here is from genome assembly GCA_019671005.1 of Hibiscus mutabilis. Lineage (NCBI taxonomy): Eukaryota > Viridiplantae > Streptophyta > Magnoliopsida > Malvales > Malvaceae > Hibiscus > Hibiscus mutabilis. The sequence continues at coordinate 56,400,156 of CM033720.1, forward strand.
TGATTTGACAGTTAGTTCCATCAGCTTGTTCAAGGTTACTTGCAAATTCTTTGATAGTCTTTCTCAACATCAAATACGAATTATGGGTATTTGGGAGAAAAGACAAGAGCAGAATCATTGGTGTTATCTGTGGACAACCACAAAGGTCCACTCTCTGCATGGAGAAAAAAGGAACTCTCTTTTAAAATAAAGGAGCCATGCAACAAGCAGGATTGAATATTGAATAAGTAAACAATGATGGCTAAGCATAAACAGTTACATAATTTTTTTTGTGAACATCAGTTACTCGCATAAGCTATTAGTATTTGAGACCCTACCATGTCGAATGCATTTTAGACTATAATCCCATTTCCAAAAGTTCTGGAAACTCCAAAATCTAGCATATTGTATGTTCACTTTGATAAAATATTTTGATAATGCAGATCAAAGAACAAAATGCAAGCATTTTGTTGCTATTTACTAAATGCTTCAAAGTGTAGAAATTGCAGAAATCATGTGTAACAGGAATTTGGTACTACATACAAACAAAATTGCCGGAGATGTAAATTCTCACAAGCCACAATATCTCCCAATTGAAATATAAAATATTGTTGGACTAATCCTCTTGGAAATCTCACGTCAAGGGATAGAATCAAATCGTCGATAAATATAGAGAAGGAAATACCTCGGAATATTCAGTCAATCGAATTCTCAGATGACTCAAGTCACCATCTCCTAAAACATTTATTGATCCTGTCGGTGTAACTTTCATTATTTTAAAAATTGAGTCGACACTCTTATTTGCAAGCTCAGAAAAACTGCTAGAACTTCTTTTCCCTGCAATACACAATAAAATGAATAACATTTTAATTTAATGAAAAATAAAAATATCCTATCATCTAATAAATAAAACAACAACATAACTGGCATACCTGCAGAAAACCATAATGGCAAAAGTCTAATGCGGATCTGCTCAACATCAATAAAATGACTAATTTCAGAACATTTCATATCTTAAATAATGCATCACCATTAAAACTTTTGAATATTCAATGGCAAAATCTTAGAGCCATCCATTCTGGAACAGTAGGATCTACTAACACAATTTTGATGAACTTCAGGGGTGGCTCCAAAGTCAAACTTCCTAAGTTTTTAATAATTGTCTTGCTCAAAAAAATGGTAAAAACCAATTCCCCCCCCCCCCCAAAAAAAAAAAGAAAACAAAAAAACATAATATGATACTATGTTATCCCGGGCCCAGAGCATAAAATTCTAGGCTTCATCCCTAATGAACTAACATGGAAATGGAAAATATATAATTCACCTGCTTTAAAATGTCAAAAAATACACATCCTGTCTTACTTGATCTTTCTAACCGTTCTGTATTAGAATCAAGCCAAATTAATAGTGCATCAGAAAGGTGCTTCTCACTGTGGAAGTTCACAAAACCATCAAACTTCAGAAAATACTTTGTAAAGTGAATATTAGAATATCTTAACGGTGATTACTAACCTGTCTACTGTCAAATGTGGATGCTTTATGCAAAGTAGCAAAAACTCGTAAGGCACATCTTTGAAAATTTCACTAGACATGGCCCCCATCTGCAGGAAACTAACAATAGTGCATTAGATTCTATTATGGTATGAAACAAATGCATCACAAAAATCCAAATACAGTGAAAGCATTGTACGAGAATCTCCATGAAAAATGATATGACAAGGAGGACTTTATCGTGATGAGACAGACACTATCAACCTTGCAATATGCACCAGAACCTAGTTATATATAACCCCAAAGAAGAGAACCAAGTTGAGTTAAACTAATAGTAATAGTAATGATAAATAAGCCTAGAAGAGAGACAAAGATCATATGAATAACCAAGAACAATAGCTCATCGGCTTCTATTACGGTCTGAAATGAATGCATCACAAAACTCAAATGCACAGCCAAGCTGATGCAATACAAGCCACTCCCTGAAAATGATACGACAATAAGGACATCATCAGGATAAGACAACCACTTTCAACCTTGCAATATGCACGAGGAACTAGGTTATAACCCAAAGAAAGGAACCAAATTGTGTTAAAAAATAATAAGAACCCTATGTAGAAAATAGGAAAAAGTATTTTGGTCAGTGATCAATCTGATTCACTATTTTTCCTTGAATTGATTTGAAGAGTACATACAAGCCAACTATTTATAGATTTAGTACAAGGAGTTCTAATAAAATTCAAACTAGTCTAGATAATATATGATCTTATAAGATAAGAGATAAGGGTTATCTAAACTACTTAGTAGATAAGAGTTATAAGCTATCTAAACTACTTTAAGAGATTAGAGTTATAGGATATCTAAATTACTTAGATATTTACAAAAGAATTAACTCTATTTACATGACAATTATCTACACTCCCCCTCAAGCTGGTGAATATATATTGTAGATTCCCAGCTTGTATTTAAGATCGTCAAGAACCACTCTTGGAAGAGCCTTGGTAAGAATATCGGCTAATTGTTGCTTTGTAGGAACATAGCCGAGTTTGATAACTCCATTGCTGATTTTTTCAGAGATAAAGTGTATATTTATCTCCACATGTTTGGTACGGTCGTGTTGAACAGGATTTTTCGCAATATTAATAGCAGATTGACTATCAGTTTGCAACTCAAACCGTTTGTAGTGATCTAATCCCATTTCGGTCAACATTCTCTGTAACCACATGCCTTCACAAATCCCAAGTGCTAGTGCTCGATACTCGGCTTCTGCACTGCTCCTAGACACCACGGCTTGCTTTTTACTCCTCCAAGTGACCAAGTTTCCCCACACGCAAGCACAATACCCACTAGTTGATCTTCTATCAGTTAACTCACCAGCCCAACTTGAATCAGTAAAAATTCTTACCGACCTTTCTTCACTTTTCTTAAATAATAAGCCCTGTCCCGGAGTCATTTTAAGGTACCGTAAAATTCTATATACTGCATCAAGATGCTCCTCTCTTGGATCATTCATGTACTGGCTAACAACACTAACAGAAAAAGCAATGTCAGGCCTCGTAAGGGACAAATAAATTAGCTTACCAACCAATCGTTGATACTGCTCTTTGCTTACTTGAACGCCTCCATCATCTTTTCTGAACTTGAAGTTGGGCTCCATTGGGGTTTCGGCTGGTTTACAACCAAGCATGTCAGTTTCTGTCAAAAGATCAAGGATGTACTTCCTCTGACAGATAACTATACTGGATTTTGATCTCGCCACTTCCATTCCAAGAAAGTACCTAAAACTGCCAAGGTCTTTGGTTTCAAATTCCTTGGCTAGTGAATCTTTTAGCCTCTTTAATTCTTCAACATCATCCCAGTGATTATTATATCATCCACATAAACAATTAAAATTGTTCTTTTACCATTTTGATTTACCTTAATAAACAAGGTATGGTCAGTTTGACATTGTTTATAACCACTCGCAATAATTACCTTGGCAAATCTGTCGAACCAAGCCCTTGGGGACTGCTTTAGGCCATACAAGGATTTTTGTAATTTGCATACTTTGTGAACTGTCGAATCTCTCTTGATGCCCTCCGGAATTTCCATGTACACTTCCTCTGTCAAATTGCCATTCAAGAAGGCATTTTTGATGTTTAATTGATGAAGTGGCCAATCTTGGTTCACGGCAAGAGACAGTAACACTCTTACTGTGTTTAGTTTTGCAACTGGAGAGAAGGTTTCTTGGTAATCTATACCATAAGACTGTGTGAATCCCTTAACTACTAATCTGGCCTTGAATCTTTCAATGCTGCCATCCGAATTGTACTTTACTGTGAAAGCCCATTTGCATCCCACTGGCTTCTTTCCTTGAGGTAGATCTGTCAGAGTCCAAGTCTCATTTTTCTCAAGGGCATTTATTTCTTCCTCGACTGCCTTCTTCCACCTAGGATCATCCAAAGCCTCCTCTATTGTTCTCGGAATCTGAATGTCATCAATCTTTGTCGTGAATGCCTTGAATGATGGCATTAAACGGCTATAAGCAACATACTTTTCTATCGGATGAGCAGTACACTTCCTCACACCTTTCCTTTGAGCAATCAGCAAATCATCAGTATTAACAAAAGGAATAAGATTTTCATTAAGAGGAGAATCCGTATCTTCCAAGTTTTCCATGGTAATTGGACTCAGTTCCAATTCTTGGCAGCGTCTAGGTTGCAAGGTGGACTTCTCTCTCCTTTTGTAGACGCTAAGTTCTCTCCCTTCTGGTTGGGTCTTTTGAGGAGTTTTGGAAGGTGATGGATGGGTTCTTTGTAGAGTTTTAACAGGGCTGGAATTTTGTCTAGTAGGAGAAGAATGTAGAGATGGTTGTAAAGGAGATGAAAGCACGGGTTGTGGGATAAAACTTGACGAGTTCTGAAAGTTATCAAAAAACTGAAATTGAAATTCATCTTGAATCTCCCCCTGAATTTCGGTTTTAGAGAAATAAGGTTTATTTTCAAGGAAGGTAACATCCATAGTAACGTAAGTTTTTTTTGTAATTGGAGAATAACACTTGTAACCCTTCTTAGTGGATGAGTAACCTAAGAAAACACACTTGAGTGACCTTGGATCCAACTTAGACCTATGTTGTTGATAAACATGAACAAAAGTGGAACACTAGAAAATCTTTAGTGGAAAATCACATGACATAGGTTTGAACCAAGAAATTTTTTTAAGAAGAACATCTTTAGGAGACTGGAACTTTAGTGTTCGACTAGGCATCCTATTAATAAGGTGAGTGGCAGTTAGGACAGCTTCCCCCAAAAAATATTTAGGAACATTGGAAGAGAATAAAAGAGACCAAGCTACTTCCAAAAGATGTCTATTTTTTCTCTCGGCAACCCCATTCTGTTGAGGACTATCAACACAAGAGCTAATATGAACAATGTCTTTTTCTTTAAAATAGGATCCTAGACTCTTGGAGAAATATTCACTCCCATTATCAGTTTTAAAAATGTGGACTTTACTTTGAAACTGATTTTCGACCATATTGTGAAAGGTTTTAAAAATTTCACTAACTTCATATTTTTCCCTCATAAGAAAGGTCCAAGTAGTCCTACTAAGGTCATCTATAAAGGTTACAAACCATCTAGATCTACTAACATTTTTAACTTTGGAGGGGCCCCAAATATCACTATGGATGATGGAAAAAGGGTGAGAAGGTTTATAAGTGAATGGATGGTATGTAGTTCTTTGATGTTTGGCAAATTGACAGATGTCACAATGAAAGGATTTGATCTTTTTATTGGTGAACAAATCTGGGTACATCTTGGCCAAATAAAAGAAATTGGGATGACCTAGTCTAAAGTGTAGCAACATAATCTGACTGGAAATAGGGTCTGATGTGGAAATTGATTCGGAGATACAACTGGAATAGGCTTGTTTTGGTAAAGGCAAAGAACCTTGAAGAATGTAGAGTCCACAGTGCAACCTAGCATTGCCAATTATCTTCCCTGAATCCAGTACCTGAAATTCACAGCCATGTAAATCAAATTTACTATAACATCCCAAGTCATGAGACAATTTACTAACAGATAACAAGTTGCAAGCTAATTTTGGAACATAAAGCACGGAGTTCAATTCGATATCCTGATTTACTCGAATTGTTCCACTTCCTTTAATGGCTGCTAAGGAACCATCTGCCGTCTTTACATTGGATTGGGCCCCAAGCTGGCTGAATTCTGTAAATAAGCTCAGATCTCTTGTCATGTGGTCAGAGGCTCCACTATCGACAATCCAAGTAGTAAAGTTTGTGTTGTCAACAGTATTTGCAAAAGAAAGATTACCTCCATGTTGCTTGCTAAATTGGCCGCTAATATTTCTTACAGAGGTGACCAAATGTGATTGATTGTCCCTCTGTGGCCGTGGGGATGGACTAGCTTTTGAGCTAATCTCGAATGTTTTTTCGCCAGCCATTAACTAAGAATTTTTTCGAATAGGATCTGAAAAACCTAGACTGATACCATGTAGAAAATAGGGAAAAGTGTTTTGGTCAGTGATCAATCTGATTCACTGTTTTTCCTTGAATTGATTTGAAGAGTACATACAAGCCAACTATTTATAGATTTAGTACAAGGAGTTCTAATAAAATTCAAACTAGTCTAGATAATATATGATCTTATAAGATAAGAGATAAGGGTTATCTAAACTACTTAGTAGATAAGAGTTATAAGCTATCTAAACTACTTTAAGAGATTAGAGTTATAGGATATCTAAATTACTTAGATATTTACAAAAGAATTAACTCTATTTGCATGACAATTATCTACACCCTAAAAGAGACACAGCTATCAAACGAAGAATCAATCATAGGAATGTCCTAAAGCTTGATCTAAACAGAAATGTTTAAGTTAATCCTAGGCGAACACATCTCTCACCACTGCAATGTTCTTGCTGCCCAAATGCTAAGCTTAAGAGGATAATGCAACCTTCCTTTTTTATATATGTGCTCAGGTGATAAGAAGAAATGAGTGGAACTTTTAATAGTTCCTTTTTTAGTTATTTGGATCCTCAGAAAACTGCAGGAATGACTAATCCCAGTCTGATAATTACTAGAGGAGACAACTACTCACCAAACCAACATAATTGTCATGGTAATTGACATTGGTCAACTCAGGAACAGTTTATAAAGTAAATAATGGAATGTGTATGAAAATTTCAGATGGGGGTTGACTCATTGATAGAAGATTTGTTCAATCAGAAACTTGTAATAAGGTTACAAGCTGACATTACTGGTGAATTCTCAAAAGCTGAATGGAAGTTTAGCACATACAAAATTTCTTGCTAGGTAGCTTGCACATGTTTCTTGAACAAAACCATTATCTGCAACAATTTCAAAATGTATCTATTAGTGTGGATGCCACCCCATTAACATCACTTAAAATACAAATCATTAACAAGATATGCATCTTTATTCATTTCTGATAATCTTGAAATAGACAGTATGTCCTTACCATATTCTAAACCAAAATTCCATATATGGATCAGATCATCCAATTGTATTTGAAACAGCCCAGGTTTCTTGGACAAGGACACCTCAGAAAGCCAAGATTTCAACTGCATGAGAAGCATCTCCACTCCGAAATAAAGTGCAGCCTGGAAGGTGGTGCAGAAATTTAAAGAAAACCGACTTGGTTTTAGAAAGTGATATAATAGGGTGAGTTTTCGTACTCCAAAGTTATAGCCACTTGGTTATTCTCTATTGAGTCAAAGGGAAATTTTGCCACCAACTATGGTTAGTTATTGATTATTTGTCACTATAATTTACTTTGATTAATATTTATCATTGTACTTCTGCGATTAAGGGCAAGTTCAATAAAGATCAAAATTTAGTTGCAAAATTCAGTCAAATAAAAAAAAAGTGGTAAATTAGATGGCAATTATCAATCCAAATAAGATATCGTAGCAAATTTTAATATCTGCCTATAAGCAGCTAATTTGCTCTCTAACCAATCCTTATTTCAGGCATAAAAAAAAAGAACTAGCGGAAATGTTTGAAGCAGCCAAAATGTTTACCTGGAAAAGTGGGATGAAATTCTTAGAAGTAATGTCTAAACGGAAGCCAAAGATGCATCTAACAACATTCAAAAACGTTTCCAATTGCCACTGGATTGAAATACAGTCCAAGCATGACTCACTGCACCGAGTTGTTCACAAATTCAAAAATCATAACAAGGTGAAGGGCATTAAGCATTACTCAATCAAAAACTTTTTTCCAGCTAAATCATATTTCAGAGGATTAATCAAGAATTATATTGAATATTACTAGCCTAATAACTAAAATTTTCTTTCTAAAATTAACAAACCTGAAGCTTCCACAGAGGAGACCACGGAAGTACGAAGATTCTTCAATAAGCCTACAAGAGGACGAAATTAAGCATCGGAATGAACAGTAAATTCTTCAATAGGCCTAAAAATTGAAAGAAATGATTTAAAAATTCGATTTACTTATTTCGATGAGCTTGGATTTTGAATGCTTTGCAAGAGAGAATGGAAGGGAAATTCCAAGTGGAGAAATCCGTCGTGGAAATAACGATTACTTCATCGGAGATATCATCTTCGATCTGGCTATCGGGATCGGAGCATACGAGAATAACGAACACGTTGTCAACGGAGATTGACGCCATTAAAGCTAACGGAAGCAAAGCAAGTTAGCCTTCAACTGTAATGATATTATAAGCTAAAGCTGGGTGGAGATAAACGAGAAGGAAAATGTTTCATTCATCGGTTGCCCAAAACGCACCGTTTCCTAGAAATTTCCGTGCCGAAAATATACATATATAACTGCATTTTATTCTTTAATCTGAATTTTTAAGGTAATGAAGAATTCTAATATAAAATCGAATTGAACAAAATACGATTTTTTGATTCAATCGGTTTGATCAATTTATTTAGTCCAATTCTTTTAATATAGTATATGTTCATTTTATAATGTATGTTCGGGATTCTTGACTCTTCCTCCCAACAATTGAGTTCTCTCTTTAGAACAATAATGTATCTTGTTATTACACCCAACTAGAGGTGGAGCGCTCTTAGGGTTAAGGGGGCCTGGCCCTGTTATAAATTTTAAATATTTTATAATTTTTTGTTTAATTGTTAGTCCATGTTAAAAATATATTTAAATTAAAAAAATAAAAATAAATTAAATATTTAATCAAATAGAGGTTGGACTAAAAATGATGAGCACGTAGTTCATTTTTTTTAGTCTAATAATAATTTAGATTTTTATAAAATTTAATACTAAATAAATTAGACATGCCCCTAAATTTTGAGCTTAAATAATTAATAAATACTTGTATTTCTAAATTAAATTTTTTACCCCTTTTAATGTTCAATCTTAGCTCAATTTCTAGCTACACCCAATCATTGATATTTAATTTATTTTTTTAATTATTGGTGAGTGGTTTTCAAATTTAATTAAATAATTAAGAGGGAATCAAACTCATAAGTCTGGTTCGACATTTAAAATATTAGGGTTTCTATTGTATATTTTATAGTAATAATTATTTAAATACTTTATATTATAATCAATAATAAAATTATCTGATACACAGACTTGTAAAGTTTACAAGTCTATCCGATTCATTCGAGTTGAACCAATTGAACCAAACCGCAGGAGCTAGACAAATAGTTCGGTCCATGACAAAATCTGAAAAATATGCACTATTTTATATACTAATTTTTTGCTGAAGAAAAATATCTCAGGGTCTCATATGACAAAATCTGAAAATGGTATTATTTGACAATTAGTGAATAGTTAATAGTTGATTATATTAGTTGATAGCTGATAGCTAATTATATTAGCTTATTTGACTAACTAATTGTATAAAAGTGTTTGATAAAATTAACTGATGACTGATAGCTGTTTGATTATTTAAAAAAGCAAAATAACATATAAAAACATAATAATATTTAATACTTGTTTGAATAGTTTATTAGTTATTAATATTTTTTATATTAATTAAATTATAAAAAATATTTTTTAATATAACATTATTAAACATATTTAAAGGATTTATATATTAATTTATTATTTATATAATTATTTTTAATATAATTTATTTAATTACTAAATTTAAATACAAGTTCAAAAGTGTGAGAATAAGAAAATAAAAAATATTAGTTTACAAATTTCACAATGTATATACGTGAGGCTTGAGGAACTAAAATAGAAAAAAATTAAATTTAAGTTATTTGAAAATTTTTGATAATTATTAAGAGTAAAAAGGTCTTTATAACTCTTATGTCAAAACTTCTAATTTTAAAAAATCTTATTAGTAGCTTTTTCAAAATTAAAGGTTTCATCTCAATCCGCTATTTCAATTCATTATTCAGTAAACATTTAAATTAACAGATTTGACTAATCAAACCTCTAATATTAGCTCAAACATTTAATTTCGGCTCAAATCGCTAGCAAATATCTTATACCAAATACTCTAAATCAAATTTACATTATGAACGACTTGTTTTTTTTTTTTTTATCAAAATAACTCAAATTCAAGGTGTTCTCCAGCAGTCTTACATTCCAAATATTTGCTCTTTGTTTCTGGGGACAACACGGCCGGAACCCCGAATTCGTATATCTCAGGTAGTTCCGGTGGGACGGCGCATCGTATCAAAGCCCAATTCAAGCCTTCGAAGAACGAGTGTTGCTTGATCTCGGTAGCTCCTTTTTGTGATCCCAGACGGTTCTCGGGTTCCTTTACCAACAGCCCTCGGACGAGTTCCCTTGCTTGGAAACTAACAAGAGGACTGCTCGGGAACTTGAGTCTTTTTAGCACCACATTAGCCAGTGTTTCATCGTTTGTCGCTCCTTTAAACGGTGTCTTTCCGTACAGAAGCTCGTAAAGAAAGACACCGTAGGTCCACCAATCAACTGCAGCTCCATGGCCCTCTCCTTTAATGATCTCGGGAGCTAAATACTCATGGGTTCCAACGAAGGAATTGGATCTTGCATCGGTAGGCTCAGCCACGAGCTGTGGCAACGATCTGAGTCGGGAAGCAAGGTTTGGTCTTGTCTTTGTTTTTGCAGCAGCGGGCAATAACTTAGGACTGAAGCATCGGATTTGACACGAGTGTTCCATGCAGAAGGGTTCAGTGCAGCCAGATCCTCCACAGGGGCCAGATATCCTTGCAGGATCCAAAATTGATGAAGATTTCAGGAGAGTTGGACTAACCGTGCATCTAAGCGAAAGGTCAAAATCCGTGAGCATTATGTGGCCATCTTCTCGAACGAGAATGTTTTCTGGTTTCAAATCACGGTAAATAACTCCAAGCATGTGCAAGTACTCCAAAGCAAGAAGGACCTCAGCTACATAAAATCTACATGTAAAAAAATATAACTATAACCAGTTCGGATATATACTGATTTCAGGTCGAACGAAAATACTAAAACAGAGCATCTTACCTAGCTGCGGGCTCAGAGAAATATCTCCCAGGCTGCCTTTGCCGAAGGACATGAAGGTCCCCACCCGGACAGTACTCCATAACCAAACATGATAAGTTATCCGAAGTGAATTGTGTAAATAACGTAGGTAGAAAAGGATGATCAAGCATCCTTAATATTTCTCTCTCAGTTTGGGCCCTCGTCATTTTCTTCCTTCTTGCCAAATACTCGTTGTCCATGATCTTCAAAGCAAACAAGCAGTTTGTACCAATAAGCTCGGCAAGATATACTGTCCCGATATCCCCACAACCGAGCTTCTTTAGAAGATTGAAATGTCTCAACCCCAAGGTTCCATCCTGCATTTTAATGTGTCGGATGGCTTCCCACCTTACATCCTTCGACATGTGAGGTCTATTCCCACAGCTAGACCTACTTAAATTGCTGTCATCACTGATGCTCGTGCTACTACTATCACCAAGGTTACTCGGACTTTGGGATAAGTCTCCCTTGTCTCTAGATTTTGGGCTCTTTTTAGCCCTTGGAACGGCAGCTTGGGTTCTGTTAGAATTGTTTTCAACCAAGGGTGGTTTGGACACATTGGAATTCACAAGACCTGGGGTAGCTTCAACACCAATCCGGGATGCATGCGACTTCGTGGAATCTTGATTAGACTCATTACTTGAACTCTTCAGAGAGCATTGGCATCTCTGACAAACTAATTGACTTGTAGTGCAATCCAAGCTGCTGTCAACTCCGTTGGGAATATTAGCAACATTAGTGGAAGAAGAGGAACCCGGCTTTCTTTTCTTCTTCACCAAATTCTTGTTCCTGACAACCGTTTTGGCCACCCGCGGTGCATTTCTCGTCATCCTGCTTACCTTGCTGCCATTCATAGAGCTAGAAGAAGCAACAGCATGCAGCCTGATCTTTCGCCCTGACTTTGGCATTGATGCTCGTTTTGGTAACTTGGTTGAAGCAGGCACGGTACTGTCAGGTTCTACCATATTTTTATTGGCTTTAGAACAAGATGTCGAAGATGCAGAAGTATGCTTCTTCTTCCCATGAAGCTCGGCCTTTGGTGCTATAGTTCCAACTTTTCTCAATGAAGAAACATCAGTTTGACTCAATGTAGAAGCTTTGGTGCTAATTTGTGTCGTTGCGTGAGCAAATCGAGGAGATGAATTAGCACTATGGCTCAATGGCTTTACCTTGAGAGCTTGAGAAGAAGTTGATTCGCTTTCTTCAGGCACCAAAGATATTTCAAGCACACCCCACTTACCTTCACCTCCGGGACGACCAGATCCACTAGCAGATTCAACTACAACTGATCTGAACAAATTTTTTATCCTTCCAGCTTCAGAAACACTAGGAGAACTAATCGACATCGATTGCCTTTTCAAAGCTGCCATTTCTGATGCCTTGGAAATACAAAGATCCCTTAGTGCTTGTTTCAGTGACAATGGCTCTGAGCCACCTATTCTCGGGGACTGGGGCATCCCCATTGTAATCGGCTTCTTCACTGCATTCTTTTTTAAAGAGCTTGAACTTGAGCTTGCACCTCCTTGGTACGAAACACTTAAACCTTTGGGACCTTTAAGATTGATAGACTCGAAAAGGCGACTAATATCTCCTTCAAGAGAATCCTTGTATCCCAATTTCAACACAGGCGGCTTCCAATCTTTGTCACCTAAACCGGATCCTGATCATGGTCGGGATGCCCCTATAGATCGTTTCACCGGCTTCAACTCTTTCCCCGCTTCAACGATTTCACGAGTACCACCATATGAACCCATTCTAACTGCTACTAAGTACAAAAATCCCTCAGCTGTATCCTAAATTAATACTAATTCATGTTTTCGTATCAACCAAATTCAAATATACGAATGCATAGAGACTAGCGACCTTTCTATTATCAAATCAATTCAAAAGCCTGAATATTCCAAGAACCTAAACATTGTAAACAAATTAAGAAACCATTAAAATCATAAGTACAAAAGGCCAAAATGAAGAACTTAGAAATACATACATATAAATATACACACACGCGCACGCTTTGCCAACAAATTTTCAGCAAAATCACGAACCATAACAAGTATCCTCAGTGGATTTGATTTTGTGTTTCTGGGCATCATAAATTTCATAAATCTTAAGAAGCTTGTTGATATCATCTTCTTCTGCATCTTATGATGCTTTAATCTAAAATTCAAAAGAAAAACACTCATTATCTTAAAACCGAAACAAACCCAGAAATTTAAAGCTAAAACATGCTTGAAATCCCCTTTCATGGATCAAATCTAACCCCAAACCCCAGCAACAAAGAAAGGAATGAAGAAGCAGAAATTGTATACCTTGAAAAAGAAGAGAAAAGTGGCATTGATGAAAAGATTTCTGGGACCAAAAATGTACATGACAGAAGTGATGAAACTTTTACAAACTGATGGTTCGTATATTGAAAAAGTATGGCAAAAAATCAAAGGACGAAAGTGGGTTTACAGAGGAGAAAAATTCAGAAGTAGAGTGGACCGAGAGAGTAGGCAAGAAAGTAGGCTGTTTCCTCTTAAGCACTTTGATTATACAAATGGGCCCACCGCCTTAATACTTATATTAAAGTGGGTCTCACGTAGCACACAAGGATGAGAAAGGTATAATTATACGTGTTGGGATTGGTTAGATTTTGAAATGGTTTTACGTTAATTTTTTTATAAAAAATAAGGGCAAAATACAGTTTAGTCACTCAAATTTAATAATATTATAAATGAGACACTGAATTTTAAAAAAATTCAAATAGATCATTCAATTTGATTGATTGTTACAAAGAGATCGCCCTGTCGTTAAAATCAAAAGGAATGTTAACTTTTTTAGTTACAAACGATCCACTCAATTTATCAATTGTTATAATAAGTTGTAACTAAAAGTCATAGTCCGTTACACATTTTATAATAGAATGACATGTTTATAACAATCAACTATTTGGATAACTCATTTGTAAATTTTGAAATTCGGTGACTCGTTTACAATTTTACTAACAATTGAGTGATAAAATTTCCCCGCTTGAACTTTTAATTGTGATTAGAAAAACATAATCGTATATCAAATCGATGGGATTTTTATCATCAATTTAATCGATTCAATCAAGTGTCTAAAACAATATCAATGGATGAGGTAGTTCTAGGGTGCAGCAGCTTAGGGTAAGGTTAACTTAAAGCAGTCTAAAGGTGAACATCTTGTAGATAAAGAAATTTAATCGATTTTTAAATATAGTAATTTTTTTAATGGTCTAAAAGTGATTACAAGTTAATAACTCTTTGACAATAGGCATACACCTTGTAGACAAAGAGATTTGAAACTGTATCTACTAAGATGAACATCATCCACTTTTCTACTGGGACACTTGTTGAATTCTCGAATATAGTAATTGAATATAAAAAAGCTAGATCACAAGAATAATTATAATTGTAATATTCAAATAGCTCATAATAATTAAAAGTGACATATTTTTATCGATAAAAAATAATATTATGCAATTCGAAAATGTTCAAAAAAGTTAAATTAACGAACCAAATATAAATTTACCGATTTTGGACAATTACAAATGTAAAATTACCCTTTTAACCTATTTTTTAATAAAATAAAAATATTATATGTTATTATAGGTGTCACGGGGCTAGACTTCTGAACCAACCCAACGTGCGGCCTTAGTCGATTCCTTAAGACAAACGACTAAGTAAGCCTGAATCCTCGATCCGAAAGATCGAATACTCCCTAGTCGCAGAAACACAAGATCGTTCCAAGAGGAACCGAACAAAAGAGAAAGGCAACAAGAACAAGAGAAAGAACGCTCAGAACGCGAAGAACACTACAGAGTGTTTTTAGAGTAAATGCCAAATGTATTACTCAAATGATGGATGATACAAGTGAGGTGGGGAGGCCTCTAGTTATAGTTGAATCCCCATACAATGAACGGACGAGATCGAATCACACTAACAACCCAGATCGAAAGCCACCTACCAAATCTACACTAACTAAGGAAACTCTATCACTATGATATTCTTTCCTTAAGTTTGTGTTTACATTGAGAGATATTCTTATCCCTTGGAATATTCCCCAGTAAGATGCCATCTATTAATTTACCAGGCTCAATGTACTTGGGCTTTCTTTCAGTCTCCAACGATCGGACCAAGTCTGGTGGTCTTCTTGGCAAGCCTAGAAACCTCTTGGGTTGCTTGTTGCGCATCTGTCTCGGACCCAGATGTGCGGGCCGTGACATTCTCCCCCCCACCAAAAACGGCGATGCCTCATCATCGCCTTCTCGAAAAGGACTTCTCTTGGTTGATCTTGGATCTTCCATGGTACCTTGGCTTGCTTCCAACTCATAATCGGGCAACGATGTTCCCCATAAGAACGGCTCCCCATAGGAGCGCCGACTCGGACCGGGTTGTCTTCCCATACATACGCATCGCCGCCTTGGTTCCTTCCGCCGTGTAAACTTCTCGCTCTGCATCATTGCGCACATCTCGATGAAGTTTGAGATGCGCCTCATTCGTGGCATTCACTCTAACCGGCATCAACCCTTCCCTCTTGAAGTTTGGTGCCTCGTTGCCCATTGGCAACTTTTCCCGCATTGACCCTTCTTCACACTTGAAGTTCAATGCTTCTTCCACCTTGCCCAAAGGTGCTTTTTCCACGGGCCTCATGTCGCTATCTGACTCGGGCAGCTCTTGCCCCACTAAAGTAGTCCCTCCAACAGTAGCCTCCAAAGTGATGTCTCCTTAGCTTGGAGCATCATCGGCAAGCTGAATGGCAGTCAGCGTCTTGGTTCCTTTACCCTTGTCTCGGTACGAGGGCACAACGCAACGTTGTTTGCGATCCAAAACACAGACGACGTCGGCACAAGGAACAATAAGAGCATCTATATGGTCAAGGAAGCTTAGTCCCAAAACAAAATCAAAGTCATCTAAGTTGATTACCTTGATGTCTTCCTTGCCCTTCCATTCACCAATCTGCAGCTCCACCTTCCGTGCTGTTCCAACAATGGGAACTTCTTTAGCATTCACAATCTTGATCTTTCCAGTTGAACCCACAACTCTAAGACCAAGTTTGTCGGCAGCCTTCTTGGACATGAATAGATCGATTGCTCCGGTGTCCACTAGAACACTCCTCGATCGTCCCGCAATGTTGATGTCGACAAACATCAACCCTTTCTGCTTGCGTACTCTCGCCTTAGCAGAACTCAGTATCATCGAGCCAAGTCTCGCAGCCTCGCTCTGTTCGGGCTCGTCCACCCCCTTGGATGGCTTGACTCGATGTGGGCATACTCGCAACTTGTGTGGACCCTTACATTGGTAGCACTTCAGTTGCTTCTCTACCCTCGGCTTGATCGCTTTGACACTCGCAATCGCACCAAGTCTCGTCACTTCCTCGTCTGACTCCTCGGACACATCGCCTTTGACAGTATTAAGGCGATCATTCTTGGGGTAATCTTTCATCATGTGCTTCCCTCCGCAGATACAGCACACAAGACCTTCCCCATCTTTGACTCCCCCACCATAGCCCTTGCCTCGGGGCTTGAGAGTCTCCGCCATCTCGAACTCGGCTATGGATTCAGCTGCGGCCATAGCCTTGGAGAGTACCTCGACTCCCATCCTCTTCAGCTCCATTCTGGCCCATCGCTTAAGCCCGTTATTGAAGATAAAGAGGCTTTCGGCTTCAGCGATGTCCGTGATTTGGAGTTTGAGTTCAGTGAACCGTCTGACATACTCCAGGATGGAACCTTCATGCTTGAGTTCGTGCAGCTTCTCCCGAGCCTCCTGTTGGGCGTTCTTTGGGTAGAACTGTTCCTTGAACTCAGCCTGAAACTCTTCCCAAGTCCCGATGGGAATATCCTTTCTCTTCTCCTCAGAGCATCTGCGTCGCCACCATAAAAATGCAACGTCAGTTAAGTAAACAGAAGCAATGTTTACCTTATCTGCATCATCATTGATGCCTGTAGCACGAAAGTATTGTTCTATGCTCCACACAAAGTTCTCCACGTCCTGGGCCGATCTAGCTCCGCTAAACTCCTTCGGCTTTGGCACGTCCAACTTTGGTCTGATTGTTGCCGTGTTTAACATATCATCCACGGCATGTCTTGTAAACTTGGAGCTCTCCTGAGCCTCTTGATTTCCTCCATCATCTCTCGCCTTCAAAGCCTTTAGCTCGGCCGAGTGCATCATTCCGTCTATCCGCACCGCCGGGCAATGGGTCAAGGTCTCGAACGTTGTTCTTTAGATCCTGCACGTTGCTTTCGAGCTCCTCTCCCGAAGAGTCCAGCTCGTCAAGACGTACTCTCACAACATCAATCTCCTCTCGGGCATCCTTCATGGATCCTTCGAGCTTTCCCAACCTTTCTTCCAGCGTAGGCACAAAGTGTTGCTCGGACTGCCTCGCTTTCCATCGCCGCCCGGGTCTCTACACCCTTTTGTGCTGCAACATTCCCTCCTTTCTTTGCCATCTCCAATCGGTGTTTGCGCCGAACACTCGCTCGATACCAACCGTCACGGGGCTAGACTTCAACCAACCCAACGTGCGGCCTTAGTCGATTCCTTAAGACAAACGACTAAGTAAGCCTGAATCCTCGATCCGAAAGATCGAATACTCCCAAGTCGCAGAAACACAAGATCGTTCCAAGAGGAACCGAACAAAAGAGAAAGGCAACAAGAACAAGAGAAAGAACGCTCAAGAACGCGAAGAACACTACATAGTGTTTTTAGAGTAAATGCCAAGTGTATTACTCAAATGATGGATGATACAAGTGAGGTGGGGTGACCTCTATTTATAGTTGAATCCCCATACAATGAACGGACGAGATCGAATCACACTAACGGCCCAGATCGAAAGCCACCTACCAAATCTACACTAACTAAGGAAACTCTATCACTATGATATTCTTTCCTTAAGTTTGTGTTTACATTGAGAGATATTCTTATCCCTTGGAATATTCTCCGGTAAGATGCCATCTATTAATTTACCAGGCTCAATGTACTTGGGCTTTCTTTCAGTCTCCAACGATCGGACCAAGTCTGGTGGTCTTCTTGGCAAGCCTAGAACCTCTTGGGTTGCTTGTTGCGCATCTGTCTCGGACCCAAATGTGTGGGCCATGACATAGGGAATTAATTACCCTTCAATAATTCCAATAAAAAATTCCCTTTAATAATTGAAGGAAAATACAATGTCAGAGCTGGCCGGAAGGATTTTAGGATTCACATTTCACTGTACTGAAAACTCCTTTCCTTTCGGCTGCTTTCTTGACCCAACCACATAAATATTTAATACTTTTAAATACAAGATAAAATATTATACTTTTAATAAATATAAATAATATAATATATCATATGATTTATTAATATAACTAAGATGATTAGCCCACTGATCTAATGCATTTATTTTATTTTTTTATTATTTTAAAATATTTAACAATTCCTATTATATTTTAGTATTTAGAAGAAAAAAGTCATAACTGTATTTTTAAAAATATTAGAAACAATTTTTACTACAAAAAGATTTTGCCGCCCACGTTTATCCTACGGCGTGGCCCATACCGGTGCATGAAGAATGTAAGGATTTTTTTATAATTATTATTAGTTTTAATGACGAGTCTAAAGTGCGGCATGTTTAGATGGCAGTTAAAAGATGATAAATTTTAAAAAATTTCCTCAAACTGAAAATGTTAAATTTATTGATAATATTTTTAGTTTATGTACCGATTTGATTTTTGACCCTTAAACTTTAATGAAGTTATACTCTAAGATAATTTGTATAACATAATCCACTAGTAAGTGTCTATTTAAATAAAAATTTAAATATCAAATCAAAATTTGAAATTTCATTATTAACCCATCAACAGCCGTGAAAGTTGTTAAATCAATGTTCGTTATTAATTATGGTATGTGTAAAAGTTTTAAATTTAGCTCCTATTTTTTAAATTTTAAGTCTTTATAATTTAGTTACATTGGTTTATAAATTGTCTGATTCTGAACTAAAATTTAAAAAATATAGAAATCAAAATTGATCAAAATACAATATAATGACTAGATCTACAATACAAAAAATAGAATTTGAAGAAAAAAATCCAACCCCAAAGCCTACAAAATGATAGGTAAACTTTTAAATTTTCCCCTTATTTGGCAATGCAAATCTTGAAAATCTAAAAAGAAAGGAAGACATCTTTCAAGGTAAGTATTTTCTTGTTTTTAGTATAGTAAAATTAATAGATATATAATTTAAAAGAGATAGATAAATTATATAATTATTTAGAAAATAAAAAACTACAAAAACCTTATTATTCCACAATAAAAAAAATGTTGAATTAAGTAGTGGAACCATCATATTCTCACATGTTATGCCCACCTCCATTGAAAAGGATGGTTGGTGTGTTTGTCATTGCCTTGAAACAATGGTATTTTAGAATGGTACCACCCTAAGCCCCTAAAAATTAAATTAAAATAAAAAAGTTGGATTCCTTTTCGTATGCATTGATGTTCGATCAATTTGTAACACATATTTTGTTAGGATGATCAATCAATGTGGATGTTGGCCAAGAGGGGGGTGAATTGGCAATTTTAAAAGTTTGGAAGCTAATGGAAAAAGATAAGCAATGGGATACAATGATTTACAATGGTTCAAGCTTCTAACAAGCTCTACGTCCACTACCTTAGCTTCCTACTAAGGATTTTCAACCAATTTCACTATGAAATTCTTCCCCTTTTCTAGGCTAAGGAGGCAACCGTTACAAGTTCAAGCTTTCTACCCAAAGCTTTAAACCAAACACTATTGAATACAAAGAAAGAAATGGCAAATGTACAAAAGCACTCACAAGGTAAATATTTGCCCAATTTACAAGAACACTCAACCTCAAACTTGAAATAAAGATTACAAAGGATTACACAAGTTGGGTACAAGGATTTGACTTTTTCAGCACAAGGGTTGGATTTTGCTTGAGTACTTGAATGTTGTTCAATGGAGTTTCATTAGTTGTTGCTGTTGCATTGGAGACTTGTATTTATACCATCTTATTGAATTCTAGTCGTTTGGGTGGTTGAAGTCATCAATAGAGCCGTTGGGGACCATCTTTCCCGCAATAAATGCAGTCTGGTGCACAACCGTATCGGTACACAAAGGCCTGTATCGATACCTGTTACAACAAAATATAGCCGTTGTGTATAGGCGTATCGATATGCGGGAGGCCGTATCGAAACGGTTATAATGTAAATTAGGGGCGTATCGAAACGACAAGGTCCATATCGGTACGAGTTTTGCTCACTGGAATCTTGGATGAAAAAGTATATCGATACGCCTATGGGCGTATCGGTACGGGTTAACCAAAATTTAAAGTTTGAGGATTCCAATAACTGCCAAGCAACGATCGAAAAATTTAATGCAAAGATCTTTGAAGATCTTGACAAACCATATCGGTACGTTTTGAAATTTTTTTAAACCCAGATTTCAAACCGTATCAAAACGGGTGTGATGCGTATCAAAACGCTAAGCTTAAAATGCTTGCCCAGATGAATGTCGTATCGAAACGGGCTAAGCCGTATCAGTACGTTTTGCAAAAATAAATTCTAGTAGCCAATTTTCGTATCGAAACACCAAGGGGTGTATCGATACACCTGGGCATGATTGTGTAAGTTTGGTTTGAAAACACTTAGAAAAAATTGGGTTTAAGTTTTGGACTTCAAAGAAAATTTTCTTGTCATTTTGTGAGACTTTTGAGTACTTAAAAATTTATTTTCTTTTTCAATTTAGTCCTTAGATAATTTGTTATATCAAAATCAAACATAGGTTTTACAATCTCCCCATTTTTGATATAACAAAACCAAATGAAATTTTTTAAGTATCTAAAAACTTTAAAAATTTACTCCCCCTTAATTTAAGGCTATAAAAGAATTTGACTCTTTAAATGTTCTCCCCCTTTTTGTTAGATCAAAATCAATTTCATAGGGTAAACAATAATAACTCCAAGCAATTTAAATAAGAAACATAAGCATTAAACTTCAAATCATAGTTCAAGCAACATAATTCAATCCAACTCAAATCCTAAAAACATAAACCAAATAAAAAGCAAGGGATAGGAGTTCATAAAAACATAAATGTGCATAACTTAAATTCTAATATGATATGATATGAGATGTAAAATGCCTAAGAGTCCATTACATCGTCTCCATCGTCTCCATCCCCATCCTCATCAACATTTGTGGCCGGAGGTCCATGGGATTGACACCATTCACCATGAAAGGCGTTAAGAGTGATGTCCATTGATTTGTGGTGATTTTCAATAGCCGCTACTCTTTCCTCCAAGGATGTGAAGTGTGTGTCAAATGCGGCAAACCCGAAATCCATGGTTGTTTGCAATGAAGCAATGTTGGTGTTCAAATTGGTGAATTGCCCATTGAGGTATGTCATGAGAGCATAAAGATTTGGTTGGGCCACCGGAGCTTGTGGAATAGGAGCT
This sequence comes from Hibiscus mutabilis, assembly GCA_019671005.1. Lineage (NCBI taxonomy): Eukaryota > Viridiplantae > Streptophyta > Magnoliopsida > Malvales > Malvaceae > Hibiscus > Hibiscus mutabilis. The sequence continues at coordinate 56,421,524 of CM033720.1, forward strand.
TCTTAAGGAGCCGCCACCGGATCGGGTTGAACACCTCCCGAAAGATCGGTGTTTCGAATTTATTCTCTATTGTAATAGGTGAACTTTGCATGACGGAGAGAACGCTCATCAATTAGATCCGTGAGAGGTTTCGAAATATCGTATGAACAATAAATACCCATCTTATTGAAGATGTAACTCAAAGCCGTGTCATATGTGAAGGATGTAACCATGGTGGTGTGGCGATGTTGGACAAGAAAGACAAATCTCGGAGAACATAATTTGAGAAAGGTTGGGTCGCTTCTCCTCACGAAAGTATCGAAGCCAAAAATCATCGACTTGGCGAATGGTAGAGTATTTCCCACCGAATGGACGAAACCACCAAGTGATCATGAGGTGTAATATGCGATCATGGGCATCAAGAACAGTAACCGAACCACTAAGGGCATGTCCTAACTCACTCTCATCATCTATTCTCGTATCCTCAAGACCCAAAAAACTTGCTAAAACACTTGAATCAATTCGAAATTTCTTACCCATTAAGTAAGATTCAATTGCAATGACTAAAGTTCGTTTTTCTTTGTAAATACACCGAGCGTTGGAATATAAGATCAAAATAGGATTTATGTATAAAATCATGAATATACTTAAAAAACTCATAAATTTCCAATTGTGCATTAAATGAAGATATTTGAATTTAAATCTTTCGGAGGATAAAAACGGGATTGAAATAACACTCTCAGGGCGAATTTTGTAACTTTGGTATTCTTTAAAATTTTCCATGGCGTCTGGAAATTAAGGTTCATTAAAACAGTTTTGATAAATGTGGGTAAGATTTAGTCTATTACCAATATGATCGGGAAGAGGACGTGGAGGATTTGAACTAGAGGTAATGTCCTTTCGTGCTCGTTTCTTAGGGGCCATAATCTGAAAACAAAATCAAACCAAAAACGATGTATGCATAAATCAATACATTCGATCCAAAAAGTAATCCAATAATCAAGGTATTGTTAAAAAATTATACAATATAGTTTTAAAACATATACAAGTATAAAAATAATTATTGGTAAAAGAAAACTTCAAAAAATAGTGTTAAAAATACACGATATAATTTTATATTCGAATCAAAAAGTTCTAGATTTGAAAAAGTTTTTACAAAAATATTGAAAACTATACTATATAGGTTCTAAATCTATAATTATAGTACAAAATCAGTGTATATATATGTACGAAAAATGAAAAAAAAAGTTAGGGTTTATTCATTGAAGTTGAGATCTAGGATGAATGAAGAGATTTGGATGCACAAATTTGATGATTTTAGCCTGGGTTTGATGTAAAAACTAAAAGCCCTCAAGAATTTTGAAGATTGGTGTGAGAAAAAGTGAGGGATTGCGATGATTTTTTAGAGGATTTTCGAGTTGGGGTTTTGAAATAATGTTGGTATTTGAGTTAAAGTGAAAAACCCTCATTTAATACCCTTAAAACTTCCCAGCATAAACGCGTATCGATACGCCAATGTGGCGTATCGAACCCATTTCCGAAACGCCTATACAACCGTTTCGATACGCGACCCGTACCGGTACAGGTAAACCTATACCAAAACGATTGTAAATGACCTGTATCGATACGCGTAACACTGTATCGATACACTTGTGCCAGAAATGCCAATTTTGGCTATAGGTTGCTCACAAATTTGATTTTTAATTGAATCGAAATGCATGTGAATGATATGAGAACATCATGTATGAGCATAAATAGATGCATACTCCCCCTAACAACAAGCATATGTGTATATAGGAGCAAAATCACAAAAGCAATCAATCAAACAAATTTAAGCATGTTTTTAAGACCAAAAAAGGCTCTAAGGATCAATGGAGGTTGGTTAAGCCTAACGCTCTCCTAAGAGACCAAAAACGCTCTTTGTCTAATGGTTTGGTAAAAATATCTGCTAATTGGTTCAAGGTGTCTACATATTATAGAACTACATCATTTTTCAAGACATGATCTCTAATGAAATGATACCTTATTTCTATGTGTTTGGTTCTAGAATGTTGGATGGGATTCTTAGTGAGACAAATAACACTAGTGTTGTCACACCTAATGGGGATGGTACCTACATCAATTCCATAATTTAAGAGTTGTTGCTTCATCCAAAGGACTTGGGCACAACAACTCCCTACCGATATATATTCTGCCTCGGTGGTAGATAATGCTACACTATTTTACTTATTAAAAAACATGATATTAGCATACTACCTAGAAATTGACATGTACCGGAGGTACTTTTTCTATCTATCTTACAACCCCCCATAATCTGCATCCGAGAAGGCATGTAGGTTAAATTGAAGACTCTCTAGGATACTATTAACTTAAACAATATGTATCTCTAAGGTACCTAAAGATTCTCTTAACGGCTATAAGGTGTGATTCTCTAGGACTAGCTTGAAATCTAGCACACAAGTAAACACTAAACATAATGTTGGTTCTACTTGCGGTAAGATAAAGCAAAGATCCAATCATAAAGTGATAAAGCTTTAAATCTACACACTTACCTCATTTATCTTTGTCAAGCTTTGTGGAATAACTCATTGGAGTGGCTTGAGATTTCACATTCTTCAAGCCAAACTTTTTGAGCATGTCCTTGATGTACTTAGCTTGATTGATGAAGATGCCGTCCTTTCTTTGCTTAATTTGGAGCCCCAAGAAGAATGAGAGCTCCCTCATCATGTTCATCTCAAACTCACCTTGCATCAACTTAGTAAAATCTTGGCAAAACAATTCATTAGTAGAACCAAAAATTATATCATCAACGTATATTTGAACTACTAAAATATATTTGCCAATTCTTTTAATAAAGAGTGTAGTGTCTACCTTTCCTTTATTAAAACCTTTTTCAATTAAAAAACTTGATAATCTTTCATACCAAGCTCTAGGAGCTTGTTTCAAACCATATAAAGCTTTAGAAAGTTTAAAAACATGGTTTGGGTAATTTGGATCTTCAAAACCGGGTGGTTGTTCTACATACATTTCTTCATTAATAAAACCATTTAAAAATGCACTTTTTACATCCATTTGAAAGAGCTTAAATTTGTGATAACATGCAAATGCTAAAAATATCCTAATGGCTTTTATTCTAGCTACAAGAGCATGGGTTTCATCAAAATCGATTTTCTCTTCTTAAGTATAACCTTGAGCAACAAGTCTAGCCTTGTTTCTTACTATGTTACCACTCTCATCTAGTTTGTTTCTATAAACCCATTTAGTTCCTATAGTAGATTTATCACTAGGCTTATCAACTAATGTCCAAACTTGACTCCTCTCAAATTGGTTTAATTATTCTTGCATGGCCATTATCCAATAATCATCATTTAATGCTTCTTTAACATTCTTAGGCTATATGCATGAGATAAATGCTACATTACATGCATTTTTAAGAGAAAGTCTAGTGGTTACCCCTTTGGATGGATCACCCAAAATCTCACCACTTTTGACATAGTTGTACTCTCTTGGGTAGCTCACTTCCTTTTCCTCTAGACTCATATCTTTCAAGGCTTATAGAGATGGATATTGTGCATCTTCCTCTTTGGTTGGAACTTCATTCACCTTTGATGATTGTCCACCATCATTGGCTTCAAAAATCCCTACATCATCATCATCACAAGAATCATTCCTTGGAAAGAGGTTATCATCGAAAATCACATGTATTGACTCTTCAACAACTAAGATTCTCTTATTAAATACTCGATAGGCTTTAGTGTTTAAATAATATCCTAAGAAAATAGCTTTATCACTTTTGGAGTCAAATTTGCCTAAATAATCCTTTCTATTGTTTAAAACAAAGCATTTACAACCAAATGGATGAAAATAGCTAATGTTAGGCTTTTTGGATTTTAAAATCTCATAAGGAGTTTTCTTTAAAATAGGCCTAATCATTACTCTATTTATGATATAACAAGCCGTATTAGTGGCTTTCGCCCAAAAGTATTTTGGCAAATTATTTTCGCAAAGCATGGTTCTATCCATTTCCTCTAAAGTTCTATTTTTCCTTTCAACAACCCCATTTTGTTGAGGTGTTATAGGAGCTGAAAAATTTTGGCTAATACCATTTGAGTTACAAAAATCCTCAAAACCTAAATTTTAAAATTCGGTACCATGGTCACTTTGAATGTGAGAAATATTTTGACCAAGGTCATTTTGAGTGATTTTTAAAAATGTGATAAATTTTTCTAAAGCCTCATCTTTGGTACTTAAGAATAAAACCCATGTGTATCTGGAGTAATCATCAACTAAAACATATGTATATGATTTTCCACCCAAGCTAGTAGTTCTAATAGGACCAAAGAGACCCATATGGATTAATTGTAAAACTCTACTAGTTGAAACATCATTAATAGGTTTGAAAGAAACTCTTTTATGGTTGTCTTTTGCACAAGCATCACAAATTGTATCATTTGAAAACTTTATTTTAGGCAAACCTCTAACTAGATCTTTTGAAACCAAATTTTCTAAAACACTCATGCTTGCATGCCATAATTTTCTATGCCATAACCATGAATCATGCTCATCATTTGCAACAAAACATGCATGAGAAATGTGTATGTCATCTAGATGCACCATGTATATGTTTCCTATGCAATGACCAAATAGCACAATTTTATTTGTTTCAATGTTTAAAAGCTTACAACCATTAGAATCAAAAAGAACATTGAAACATTTGTCACATAATTGACTAATACTTAAAAGATTGTGTTTTAGACCGTTGACATACAATACATTATCAATGAGAATGGATGAGTGATTACCAATAGAACCAATTCCTTCAATGTGGCCCTTAGAGTTGTCACCAAAAGTTACTACTCCTCCACTCTTTGGCTTTAGTTCCAAGAATCAATTATTGTCTCCGGTCATGTATCTTGAGCATCCACTATCAAGGTATCATGAGTTTGCACTTGTAGCCTTGGCCTTGAAGAAATGCTCCACCTACAAACATGGAATCAATTTTTTATTTTTGGTACCCAAATCTTTTTGGGTCCATAAACATTAGTTCTCAAAATCTTGGTTCCCTTAGGAATCCAATAAGCAATCTCATTAACATTGTTAGAAGCAATAATGTTCTTAGGAATCCACACACTTCTAACTTTCTTACCATAATAGGGCGGCCTTGAGTACCCTCCATGTTTGTACCCACCAAAGTTTATTTTTACATGGCTAGGTTTTAAAGATTGCCCTTTTTCAAAACTTGGTTTCCCAACCTTGTTCAATGAAGCTTTGAGATCATTACCTGAGGTAATGATCTTTTAACTCGGAAAGAAGGTTATTTAGATCAATATTTTCTTTTTCAAAATATTTTTGATTATCTATTAAATCATTAACCTTCTCTTCGAGTTCCGAATTAGTCTTGATCAAATAATCATTTTGATTTTTCAAATCGAAAATTATTTTCTTATTTTTCAAAAGTGATTATTTATATTTCAAAACTAATTCAATGTAAGCCTCTTGCAACTCATTATAATCTTCAAATATTTTATCATAATCAAGATTATTAGATGAGTTGGAGGTTACCTTAGGATCCTCTTCATAGGCCATGAGACAAAGGTTAGCAACTTCTTGCTCCTCATCACTTGAAGGCTCTTCATCGCTCCAAGTGGCTACATGGGCCTTATACTTCCTTTTCTTCTCGAAGACCTCCTTCTTGAGTTGAGGACCATCGATTTTGATGTGTCCCGGCTTCCTGCATTTGTAGCACACAATTGGATCATTCTCTTCTTGAGTTGAGGACCATCGATTTTGAGTTGTAGCACACATGGGCCTTATACGTTTGAATTTCCTTCTTCGGTTGGATCTCATGAGCCGAGTGAATCGTTTGGCTATCATAGTCAATTCTTCGTCTTTCTCCTCACTCGAATCACCCTCTTCTTGTGAAGCTTTGAGAGAGATTCTCATCTTCTTCTTCTTCTCTATTTCTTTTTTTGACCTTCATTTCCTCCTTCTTCTTTTTTTCCTCTCTTCCTTTCTTCATTATCTCATGAGTGAGAAGAGACCCCATGAGAGCATCGAGCTTTAGCATTTTGAGATCCTTCGCTTTTATGATGTCCGTTCTTTTACCATCCCAAGACTCGAAAAGTGAGTAAAGTAGATTCTGAACTAGTTTTTCCTCTAGAATGACTTCTCATAGACCCTTAAGGCCATTTATATAACGGAGAATCGTTCAAACATTTTGGAGATGTCTTCGTCCGGGTTCATCTTGAAATTTTTGTAGCTCAAATTAAGAAGTCCAATCTTGGTCTCCTTAATTTCATTAGTGCCTTCGTAAGTGATTTCTAGCTTATCCCAAATTTCTTCGGCACTTGAGCACGATGACATCTTGGAGTACTCATCCGGTCTAAGAGAACAAAATAACATGTGCATTACTTTGTCGTTGATTTAGAGCTTCTTTTGATCTTTATCGGTCATCTAGTGCTTGGACTTTGGAACTAACCGATCACATTCTCTTTTCATAAGGATTGTTGGTCCATCTTCCACTATATCCCACAGGAGGTAGTCATGTGATTTGATGAAGAACTTCATACGGTTTTCCAATAGGGATACTTATCCCCATTGAAGTATGGAGGTTTGGTGATGGATTGAGACTCGTATAAGTTGTTGCCAGAGGTGGATGCCATGGCTTTGACTTTGATTGATTGGACACGTTCTAGGATCGCCTCAACGGTTGTTAGACCTTCAGTTGAGTGTGGCTCTGATACCAATTGTTAGGATGATCAATCAATGTGGATGTTGGCTAAGATGGGGGTGAATTGGCAATTTTAAAAGTTTGGAAGCTAATGGAAAAAGATAAGCAATGAGACACAATGATTTATAGTGGTTCAAGCTTCTAACAAGCTCTAAGTCCACTACCTTAGCTTCATACTAAGGATTTTTAACCAATTTCACTATGAAATTCTTCCCATTTTCTAGGCTAATGAGGCAACCGTTACAAGTTCAAGCTTTTTACCCAAAGCTTTGAACCAAACACTCTTGAATACAGAGAAAGAAATGGCAAATGTACAAAAGCACTCACAAGGTAAATATTTGCCCAATTTACAAGAACACTCAACCCCAAAATTGAAATAAAGATTACAAAGGATTACACAAGTTGGGTATAAGGATTTGACTTTTTGAGCACAAGGGTTGGATTTTGCTTGAGTACTTGAATGTTGTTCAATGGAGTTTCATTAATTGTTGCTGCTGCATTAGAGACTTGTATTTATACCCTCTTATTGAATTATAGCCTTTTGGGTGGTTGAAGTCATCAATAGAGTCGTTGGGGACCATCTTTCCCGTAATAAATATAGTTTGGTGAACAACTGTATCGGTACACAAATGTCTGTATCGATACTGTTACAAAAAAATATAGCTGTTGTGTATAGGCGTATCGATATGCGGGAGCCCGTATCGAAATGGTTATAGTGTAAAATAGGGGCGTATTGAAACGACAAGGGCCGTATCGATACGAGTTTTGCCCACTGGAATCTTAGATGAAAAAGTGTATCGGTACGCCTAGGGGCGTATCGGTACGGGTTAACCGAAATTTAAACTTTGAAGATTCCAATAACTGACAAGAAACGGTCAAAAAATTTAATGCAAAGATCTTTGAAGATCTTGACAAACCGTATTGGTACGGGGTTAACCGTATCGGTACGTTTTGAAATTTTCTAAATCCAGATTTCAAACTGTATCGAAACATAATGTACCGTATCGGTACGAGTATAAATTTCTTAAACCCAGATTTCAAACTGTATCGAAATGGGTGTGATCCGTATCGAAACGCTAAGCTTAAAATGATTGCCCAGATGAATGTCGTATCGAAACGGGTTAAGCCGTATTGGTACGCTTTGAAAAAAATTCCAGTAGCCAATTTCTGTAACGAAACACCAAGGGGTGTATCGATACACCTGGGCGTGATTGTGTAGTTTGGCTTGAAAACACTTAGAAAAATTTTGGGTTTAAGTTTTGGGCTTCAAAGAAATTTTTCTTGTCATTTTGTGAGACTTTTGAGTACTTTAAAATTTATTTTCTTTTTCAATTTAGTCATTAGATAATTTGTTGTATCAAAATCAAATATAGGTTTTACATATTTTTAAAAGCACATCTGATACCATTTTATTTAATATTTTTATTCAAATCTCTTTTTATATTGGAACTCGACCAGTGACTCTAGTACAAAAGAGGATGATATTCATCGTAGAAAATTCGGGTTTGAGCACATGTGTGTAAAGTATGTGTGTTGTCAAAATGTTAAGAAAATATAAACAGATACTACCATGTAATCACACGAGTATATTAAAAATAATTATTTTTATGTAAAAAAATCTTTAAATTTAAGTGAATAGCCTAGTATAGATATTTTTTTACATCATTATCATTGTTTTTAAATTGGACCCATTTGCCAACTACAAATATCCTATTGTTGAATTTATTAAAATTTGTATAATAATTTATGTAGAGATGAATTGGATTTCTTTTATTATATAAATTTTAAAAATAAAATAAATGTGTAATGCATATTGTTAGCAATAATCCGTTTGATTATATAGATCAAAGGTATAAAAATGAGAAATTCTAATGTATTGTTGTATTTAGGGGTTCTAAATTTATCATAAATAAACATTTAATACATTTATAATTTAATAACTTATGATTTAATCTTTTTTATAACTTTATTCAATTATAAGGTAGTATATGTTTCTATTTTTAAATCTAGATACACGCACCTACACGTGCATACTAAATTACTTGAACTCGGGTCTCCAAAATAAATCACACCATCCTTCACCACCGAGACACTCCTTAGATTATAAAAATTATAAAGTTAAAAACCAATGATGTGGTAAATTTTATAAAAATTTATAATTATAGTTCATCTTCCGAAATATCAGATTTCAACATAAACTATAATAAAATTTAAATTGAAAATCTATCTGTATAAATTATTTATAATGAGACTTAAACCTCGAACACTTAACATATGTATCCAATAATCCATTTATAAACGTGAGAATACGTTGAAAGATGCATGCTTTTGTTTTTGTTTTTTAAATGGAATGACAAAATAAAAATCAAAAGGAATCCAATGTTGCAACTGCAAATGCAACGTTGTGCCAAAACAAACGAGACATAAAGCAGTGTTTTGGAGGGGCCATGCCCACGAGGCCTACTAATATCCAAAAATTATATACAATTATTAATAAAACTTTGATGTTGACATGATAATTATTAAATATGGTAAAAATGCAATTTACAAATATCATGGGGGTTTAGTAAAAAAATTATTTAACAAATTAACCCAAATCAATTTAGTTATAAAATGATTAAAATATTTCGTGAGTGTGGAGTATTTAGATATTAATAATGGCAACAAATAAAAAAGGTCTGTAAATTAAAAGTAATGATGTCAAAAGTATACAAATTCCAAAAAAAATAATTCCAAATCAGTTTTTTCAATAAAATAAAATAACTTAGTACTTTGAAAGCAAATAATAATAATAATAATTTAACTTTTTAATAAAAATCGGAATTTGAAAGTTAAAAATACGTTTGCCCTCTTGATTCAAGGAGAGGCACAAATATCAACTTTCCTTTTCTATTTTTTATTATTTTTTGGGGCAATTTCAAGTGTACATATTTGTCTACTAGAACTATCAATGTTTTTGACAGCCGTTACTCTCTGGTAACATGACGCTAGACCCCGATATTGCCACTCATCCTGAAAATTTCAGACAAGATTAGATTTTGTTTTCACAGCTGTCACTTTCTTATTACAACATGCTAAAAATGTCGCCTGCCAAAAAGATGAACAGAGGATTTTTATAGAGATTAGAATTTAAGTAGTTTTGACCATAAAATGTAAATTTATAAAAAGAATTAAAAATATATATAAATAATCACTTTAATCCAAACTATCCTATCTTTGGCTCATCTTGCAGATAACTATCCTATCTTTTTTATCTCGGCATCACCTGCATCAACCCGAGTCGATGAGTGCGAATCTAATTGGGGCAAAGATGAATGCGTCACGAACTCTGTACCCTTGAATCTGCATGATATCTGAGAAAAACCATATGTTGTAGTAAAATTTCAATACAATTGGCTCAGAATCAACTTCAGCTGCACATTGGGTTATTATTATTGTACTGACAACATCAAATATCATGTTTTTCTTACCATTTTTTCCCTTCAAAAGATAACAATGTAAATATTCAGATTTGGATATGGTATATATACCCTCTTATTGGTAATCATTGTTGCTCAACGATAACTAGATAAACTATTAAGCTCGATGTCAAGTGGAAGCAAGAAAAGATACCAAGAATCAGATTCCGAAGACTTATCAGAAGCTAAAAGAAAAGGCACAAAGAAGCAGCATGGGAGCTGAGAACCTTCTTAGGGCTGTAAACGAACTGAACGTTCAGTGAACCGTTCGGCGAGAAGTTCATTTATGTTCGTTTATTTATTAAACGAACGAACATGAACAAAATTCTTTGTTCGTTTAATTAAATGAATGAATACAAACAAAGGGCTTGTTCGTTCATTTATGTTCGTGAACGTTTGGTAATCCGTTCGTTTATGTTCGTTCGTTTATGTTCATTTATGTTCATTTGTTTGTTTATGTTTGTTTGTTTATATTCGTTCGTTTATGTTCATTTAAAACAAGTGTTAGGAAACAACATATAAACACTGTCGTTGCAAAGGCATTTTTAGACTACGCGTTACGATATAGTCTACTATGAAACACACAAAACAAGTGTTAAGAAACAACAAATCAATATTGCCGGTGCAAGGTATCTCCGGACTATCCGTTACGAGGTATAAAACTGTTGTCACGGTATTTTCATTTGAGAAAATGCATCTCATAGGGAAGTTTAACATTTTCATCACAAGGGCATAGTTCAATCATTTGCTAGTTGCTGCAAGATTGTTTACTTGACTAAGACTAGTTCGAATCCAGAACGACTTCCAACATATGACACCATTATCGACACAAGGATTTTCATATTGTACCCCTTATAAGCTATTGTTCCTTGAAGGCCAAGACCATTCTCAGGGTTTTTTGCACTGAGAAAATGACATCCTATAAGGTAAGTGTAACCCTTTATATTCCTTGCTAATCAATGTGATATTTTTTTACCTTCAAGACATATATACACACATATACATTAAATAACAAGATAAGGTGAAGTGAATATGAAATAGTAAGTTCAATTGAGTCACCTTATTTATAAGGTTAGCGGAAACTAATTCCCGGTTTCGTTTCTGTTGAAGGTGCGTACTAAACTCCCAATATTTGCCGGCATAACAATCTATGTTCTTCCAAAAGAAAAACTTGTCATCGTTGCTCATCTAGCACGGATCTGGTAAATATAGCTCAGATAAGAAGAAATCATTGAACAACCAAAATCACTAACGATTTTCCCCAATTCTGAAAGCAAATCAACAACACCGAAATGTTCTTCCAAACAAGGGATATGATTTTATAAACTAACATGCGAAAAGAAACGAAATTCCCATACGCAATCAAAGAACCCAGCATTAAAGGAAAATCGAAGAAAAAATCTGTGAGAAAGCGATGAAAATGAAATTGGTAAAATCAGCAGTACTTACTGGTTCGTTGTGATTACAACCCAAATATAACTTTCAATAATTGGTGACCTAAATGTAACCTTACTCATAATTGAGTGACCTCCATTGTAATTTACCCAAAAGTTTATTTGTCTTTTTTCTACTAAATATTTATTTGTTAATTTTTTTTTGAGTAACTACCTATATCTAATTAATTAACTTATTAATTCGAATCAGATTTTATAAAGATTAAAGTGACCCTTCTATCTTCATCCGTAGTATCAAATATCAAATCCTAACCTTACTTAAGTGTCTTGGTGCATCGTCCAGTAAATTGTCCACTCTTTTTTTATTTTGTTTGTAGATAAAAAAAGAAAAGAAAAATAGGTTATATTACTTGGTATAAATTTATATAGATATAAATATTTTAAATTCGACAAATATACACACACAATATGATCATAACACAACAATATTTGATACCAATGATACCAGGGGCGGATGCAGTAAGCTCTGATAGGAAACATATGCATCATTATTTTTGATAAAAATAAATCTAATTTAGTGCTATTTTTTTTATTAAAAAAGGGGTTCATTTCAGGTGTGTAAAGGAAAAAAAATTGCACACCCATTCGAGAAGAAATTTGTTTTTGAATCCATTCTTGAATTTCTAAATTCGCCCCAGGAATGGTACAAACCATACAAATAACAAGTTAAGATAGAATTATTAAACCTATCAAAGTTTATATAAATATAAAACATTGTCAAATATAATAACAACACAATATAATTCATTAAATACATGAACAACAATAAAATTAACGAGTTCGGATATTAAAAACGTACACTCTAGATAGATAAAAGTACCGAGTTCAGATGCCAAAAACCATGAAGTTTCAAACAGATAAGTAGAAATAGATAATGGAGTCCAGGACAATCAAACTGAAATTCATATGGTGATTTACAAAAGACTGCAAAACACCCTTTGATTCACAACGAGCTAGTTGTAGTAGTTCCTTTCACACCATCCATGGAATTAATGAAGCAAGCTAAAACAACAAACATAAGAAACAATTCAGAATTTTATAGTAGCCTTAGTTACCTATAGAAACACGAAATATTAAGATTCAGATTTGGATTTCATTTACTATATAAATCACAAGAATATTTGGATTTCATTGACTATATATATATATGGCTATCATACCGTTGTTCTTAGAGTCTCCACGCTGAATTCCTGAAAGTTGAAGAGAAATATAAATAAACGATCGAGGAGGAGGGATGTAAAGAAGTGCAAGTCTAAGAACTGACTTAAAACATTAAATCCGGATATATCGCAAAAAACAGAGGCAATAGAGATATGGATGGAGAACACATTAATCCAGATAGCATCTTCATGTATATATATATATATATATATATATATATATATATATATATATATATATATATACAGTTTTCAATGCAAAAGTCCATGCAGAACAGAAACAGGGGAACCTTAAAGATTAGGTTTTCTGGTCTGATCAAACAGAAAATCCAAGTTGTTTCAACACTTCATTTTGCTTGAATTGTCCCTGTTTGACATATATTCAGTCATAGGTACTATAATGATTATCCCAGGTTCACCAAATTCATTTTCTAAAAATATTAGAAAAAATTGAACATACCCATATTAGCATGAATGTATATCCGACACTTAAACCCGAACCTAAGAAACATGAGGGAAATGACAGTTTGCAAGGTCTAAAGTCAAGTCTAGAGAATGGGGAAAGGCATTATAATTATACAGTGATATATCAATGAGGAATGTATCGACATATATACGTGAAAAAAGTTAGAAAATTTTGAATATACATATGTCTGGTATGAATCTGTATTCGACACTCCTACTCAAGTAACATAGCTAAATATAGCGTTTTGCTAGGTCTAGAAACAAGTCTAGCTCATGGCAAAGACAATATAATTATAACATGATTTAAAAATGAGAAATATCAAGAAAAGATAATACTAATGTCAGCAAATATCAATAATAAGAAATATGCATACCATGTTATTAAGGAAAATTGCCTCAAGCTTCTGGACTTGATTCTGTACTTCTTTCAAGTCCTGAAAAAACCAAGTTAGAAAGTTAAATTATTGGTCTTGATCATGAAACCAAACTTGGTAGATTTGTAAATGTTAGGATACCTCTTCTCGTTGTTGATCTAATTTTTCCATCTCCTTTTCCTCTTTGATCAACTCCCACTTCGCCTCAGCTTCTGTTAGTCGCTTATTCTTGCACTCATCCACGATTCTTTTGATATTTTGCTTGATGACTTGGATGTCAGATCGCACTGGGATATCAAATCGCATTGGCCATTGTGTTTTGATTTGCTTGAGTGATCCGAGAACTTGTGGTAAAAGATGACATGAATTTGAGTCCATCATCAGCTTAACTATGAATAAGATACTTCCCATATCTGCAGTCTTATCCTTCATATCACCAAATATACACACAAAACGTGTTAAGAAACAACAACCGGACATTGTAATTTTCCTTCATATCACCAGATATACACAGTTACTCACAACATAGACATTATCATTACGAGATATTATTTACTTTGGAGGGAAGGAAAAACCAAATCCAATCGGTTTTTTCCTTCGAGAAAAAGGCACCTTGTGAAGAAAGGATAACCTTTGTTTTACTTGCCAAGGATCAACACGAATCCGGAGCAATTTCCTACAAAGTGCATCATTTTTACGCAAGGATAAGTGGTTTAACTCTAGCTTTATAAAGCAGAGTCCCGTCCTTTCTAATTCATACGTATAATAAATAGCAGACATGTGAACTGAATACGAAGCACTAAGTTTAGGCAAGAGACTTTACATTGGTTGTCTTTCTGGCGATTCGATCTGTTAAAACTTTCACACTCTCCGCCACAGATTTCCCATCGATAAGCTCTTCATAACTTTTCCCTTTCCTTGTTGGTTTTGAACGTTTCCCAGAAGTTGATGATTCATCGGATCCCCGGCGCCGGCACCGCTTCATTGTGCCTTTTCCTTTAGCTTCCGCTGAGTTAGCAGAAACTAATTCTCGACTTCTTTTGTTCCTTCCACTGAAGTTCGAGTTCGAGTTCACCCGGTTATCATGGGGCAACGATGGTGGCCCGTTCGTGGCATCCGGCGCTTCAGGGGTCACGTTCTCGAACCATTGGAGGGCTCCTGCAGTTCCCGTAGGAGAATCGCAATCGTTACTGGAAAGGTAAGTGAGGATCTGCTTCCAAAAATTGTCGGCGCCGCTCATCTTAAACGGATCTGTAAATTTAACTCAGAAACAATAAAAAACCCTAACGATTTCCCGAGACCCGCAACAAAAATAGAAAGAATCAAGCAAATCAACTACATCGAAACTATAAAGTAACAAAGAGGAAAACGAAACGAAATGAAGAGAAATTTCCTCACGTAAACCAAAGGAACCTCCATCAAAGGAAATTATGCAAAATCCAAAGCAAGATACAATAAATGAATCAGTAAATTCAGTTAGAAACACTTACTGTTTTTCATGAAGTGAAGAGACGAGTGGAATCAAAGCAGAGAAGAAAATTCAATGGCGCAGTTTTAAATAAACGAGAGTGCCGTTTGAGAAACCGCGCGATTTCAAGTTGACGTAATCAACTTGAAGCGGACTCTTTACTTTGTAGAGGACACGTGGTTGTGAAGTGAGGCAACTCGAGAACGCCATTAGCAGCTGCAGCGAGACCGCGCGAGAGAGTGCGTTTGAACCAATTACAACATCGGAAAACCACGGTTTCTTATCTTCTTTACATTATCAGCCAAAGTCAACAACAGCAGGCAAAATATAAAATATAGGGTAAATTACACATCAGGTCACTTAGTTATAGATTTAGTAACAAACAAGTCACTAATCTTTAAAAGCAACAATTTAGGTCATTTAATTAAAAATTTTGTGATAAACAAGTCACTTTGGTTTTAGTTCTCAAAACTTACACAATCTACCAATATGGTCCTAATTCAAAAGTGGTTTAATAAATTTAATTTTTTTATTTAAAATTTTTGACATTGTACCCTCATAACACACCCTTTGACCACTTGTCGTACTCCATGCTATTGAGCCTCAGCTTGATAATCAACATATGTAATAGCTCTACAGACACAACCACTTCATTATTGGACAACTGACATACTAGTGGGACATACTCAATATGACTTTAATGTTTCATAATATTAGACACCAGGGACGGAGCCAGGATTTGGGGTTGGGGGCAAACTATAAATGTTTAAAAGTGGGAGGGGCAAATTCATAAATAAATTAATTTTTTAAAAATTTAAATAGTGGGACAAAGGTGAAAAAAAATTTCAGGGTGGGGGGCACCGTCCCTGGTAGACACAATCATTTTATTTATAGAATTTTTAAATATGAACGGTTAAATTTATTGAATTATTTTGAATTGTGACCAAATTAATAGAATTTGCCTGTTTTGAGGACTAAAAAGTTACAAAACAGTCATTAAAATTATCTAACTATTATAAAATGGTCATTGTATATTATAAATAATTGATTTTTTTAAAAATTTAATGACCATTTTGTAATAATTCAATAAATTTAATGATATTTTGTGTTACTTTGATAAAGTTTAATACCATTGTATAAAATTTCGAAAAAATTAATGATTATGTTGAACTAATATTTTGACATAATAAATTAAGTAAAAAATGTTTTTAACTTGATCGTTCGAGCCCAACAGATAATTTTGTGCTATTTTGATAAAGGTTAATACCATTGTATAACATTTCAAAAAGATTAATGATTATTTTATAACTTTTTAAATTACAATGACCATATATATATAATATATTTAATATATAATAATTTCAGTTAATTTGGTTAATTAACCGGTTTCTAACCGAATTTATTAATAACTGAAATTTAAAAAAAATAACCGTTAACCGATCATACCTAAAAATTATCTAACCGGTTAAAAACTTTAATTCGATCAATTAATTCAATTAAAACCAAATAATTCCCTCCCCTGATTTTTAGTGCCACTTAAATCACCCATCTTTTCTAATAAAAGAGGTTTACAAATTTTGACAAAAACTTTTTAATAAGAAAAAAAGTGATTGGGCTGTTATGTACACTTCAATGAACGGCCCGAATCATTCCTTGGACCGGGAAGCAATACCACAGATTTCTGGTCCCATCAAAGAGAATATAGAAAAAAGGGTTTAAGAATTGAAAGGGCCATAAATTCGTTGATTCACAGCCAGTTAAACCCTGGAAAGTGGAAATTATTCATAAATCTCAGGACTTGAGATTTTACCACTTTCCTTTTGGTTTTGGTTTTGGAATTGGTTTAATTGCTAGTATTTTTTTTCTTATCAACTACAACCTGACAAATGAATTCGCATAGCTAAAGCCAAAATCAGCCCCTTCCCTTTCTCATCTCTTCAATTTTCAGCCCGAACTTTGCTGTCTCTGTTATCTTGGACTCTGCTTATCTTTCAGGTCTTTCCGTTTCCTCTTTCTCTTTAAATCCCAGATGCCATTTTGTTTAAAATTGCATTTTCATTTTTGTGATTTCCCTCATTTTTTTCTTTTAGTTTATGGTTCTGGGTTATAGCTGCAATTTGTTTGGTGTTATTCTTTACATTTTGAAGCTCATTGTGTTGTTCAATTTAGAAAAAAAGTATAGCCTTTTCAGCAATTTATCTTTGGGTTTGAGTTTTTTTTTTTAATTTTACTTTCTTTTAGTTTAAGGCGATGCTTCTAAGTGAGTACCGATCGTGTTTGAGCTAATGGGTTAATTTCTAAATCCTATTGAATGTAGTTTTGATTTGACTGTGTGTTTTGTGCAGGTGTTAATCGAAAATTTTGATTTTGAAACTCGAAATCGAAGATATTTAGGACTCCTTTTAAGTTTTCTGGTTTGTGTCATAGCTGAAGTAAATTCTGATTTCTTAGTGCTGGCTGTAAAATGTCGAATGCTATATCGATATCGCCTTATTTTAGACCTTTAGATGCTAGATCAATGGGTGTACTTAATGTTCTTGGAGGGAGGGTGTTAAAGGAGAATCCTTTAGGGAAACTTAGCTGCCTTAAAATGTGTGATGGGAAAAGTGGGTCTTCGAGTTCTAGCCAAAGGTCTACCATGGCTCATTTTAGATGTTCATCCAACTCTAAAAGTGTCAGTCCTTATCAAAATAAGGACCCTTTTCTGAATATGCACCCGGAAGTTTCAATGCTTAGAGGTGAAGGGAACCATATAATGACCAACCCGGAAAGGGATAGCTCTAGTCCCGAGAGCTTAGAAGACGTGTCTGGTTCGAATAATTCCAATGAAGCCAAGATCAAAGTCATTGGTGTTGGAGGCGGTGGGTCAAATGCTGTTAACCGTATGATAGAGAGCGCATTGAAGGGTGTCGAGTTCTGGATTGTTAACACTGATGTTCAAGCCCTGAAACTGTCTCCGGTCTTTCGTGGAAATCGTTTGCAAATTGGTCAGGAGCTGACTCGGGGTCTTGGTGCTGGTGGAAACCCAGAGATTGGGATGAATGCTGCCAAAGAGAGCAAGGAGTCAATAGAAGAGGCTCTTTATGGTGCCGATATGGTTTTTGTTACTGTAAGTTCCCATCCTTGATCATTTAGGTAGAATTTCGATTATGACTTGTACTGTTACTACACTGATTTCATGATTAGTTTTATCTCTGGCTTTAGTCTTTTTTCGGAATATCTGTTGGAAAATATTTCAAGCTTCCTATTTGTAGTGAATATTCATTGGTCATATGATAAACACTACTAGTCTGGCTACTGATACGTGATTTCTTGTTTCATGAAACTTTTTCAATCAACTGAATGGTTAATGAGTTATATGCAAAGTCTATAGAAATGAGTGGTAAAAGTCATGTCTTATGTCTGCAATCGGAAACTTGTTATTACATGCTAGGCATCAGATGTGCGTTTATAGCCATTTCTGTTAAACATCGTTATATCTGATCATACTGTTTCCCAGGGTTTGATTTGTCTTGTACTTTGGTGGTTCATGAACTAATTTAACTCATGATTCATTCTTGCTCCTGTTACTTTTATTCTCCAAATTGCCGTTGGTGAAACATTTTGTTCTGCTACGATAGCATGTGGCGTTTTCATAGATTGATGTTTTCCGAGTTAAGAATTAGGATGAGCATGTAAGGTCTTATCTTTCTTTTGTCTTCTAGCATCTTTCTTTAGCATTTTTACCTAGGATTTCAAGCTTGCATTTACAGGCTGGAATGGGTGGAGGAACTGGAACTGGTGGAGCTCCTGTAATTGCAGGGGTTGCAAAGTCCATGGGTATATTAACTATCGGTATTGTCACTACCCCTTTTTCTTTCGAGGGAAGAAGGAGGGCTGTTCAAGCGCAGGAAGGAATTGCAGCACTGAGAGAAAATGTTGACACACTAATTGTTATCCCAAATGACAAGTTGTTAACTGCAGTTTCACCATCTACTCCAGTAACAGAAGCCTTTAATCTGGCTGATGATATTCTTCGTCAAGGTGTTCGTGGTATCTCCGATATAATTACGGTATGGATTATGAAATGGTTCAAGATACTAGTGTAAACCTCCTAATCTAACTGTATGACTTCGTTATCGAGATAAAACCCAAATATTTAGATAAAAGAAACATAATTGCAATGCCATTTTCTTTCTTTCTCCTCACTGTCCTTTAGACTGTCCTACTTTTATCAATGATCTTATGGAATCTAATTGTGATATGTTGCAATCAACCTGTGATAGGAAGATTTTTGCACCTTAATTACCCTAGTTTATTAGGTGGAAAGGATAAACTAATAGCTCTGTGCTGCTTTTTTCATCTCTCTTTCCCCATTCCGGTATGAAGTTTGTATTCTTAGGCTTTGGTTGGTAAAACTGGTATACTCTTTAACCATATAATACCTGTGGGGTGCACTTTTTGATGAAATATCTTGCACCATTTTCTGATAAATAACAACTTTGGTCATACTCATTGGTACTGCTAAATCTATGATTCGTTATCAAGCATGCTTTTTAATCCGTGTGTTATTTAGTCTGGATAACTTTGGTCATATTCCTTGGTACTGCTAAATCCATTGATTCGAGCTCTAGAATAGAATCTTGGATCTGTAAAAAAATCAGTATAGTAACGTGACTAACCATTCATGTGCAATGTTTTGGGCAGAAAACGCACCATATTTCTGCACCCTAATTTGGTTGTGTGTTTCCTCATTGCAGATTCCTGGGCTAGTCAATGTGGATTTTGCAGATGTGAGAACTATAATGGCAAATGCAGGTTCTTCACTGATGGGGATCGGAACTGCAACTGGTAATCAAAGAATACCGTTAGCATTTGTATTTGAGGCTTGGACTTGGAATGCATGAAGTTCATACCTTGGTCTTTATTTTATTTTGTGTCCCTCTGACTGAAATTGAAGTGACTGTAGTTTGTCTATTTTCTTTCCTTTTATTGGCTATAGATGTTGGTGTTTTATCTTGAAACAAACATATATTTACATGTCACATGGCCTTTGATCTATGTTCATCATGATGCTTTGGTTTATAAAATGATAATTTAGTTTTTGAGTTGAAAAGTTGGCAACTTGGTTCCGAACTGGGTATTCTGTTCTAATTGTTTGTTTTTGGTTTGCAGGGAAAACACGGGCTAGAGATGCTGCACTAAATGCTATCCAATCACCTTTGTTAGATCTTGGTATAGAAAGAGCTACTGGAATTGTATGGAACATAACTGGTGGAAGTGATTTAACGTTGTTTGAGGTGCCACTCCATCTCTTAAGTCTTTTAGTGTGAGTGTTTTGTTGCGGATTGGGAGGGGGGAATTTGACTTCATACATACATATATATATATCCTCGAATTTGGGTGTAATTGTTGGTCATATGTAAGTGGAGCCCTTCCCAATAGGAGAAGAGTTATTGAAGCCTGAGCAGTCCCACCATATCTGATATAATATACAATGGAGACCTTGATTATCTTGAATGTTTTGGTTGTTTTTTAACAAGCTTTTCTCTTTTAATATGCATGCTTTGATATCTGATAATTTTTTGTAGGTTAATACAGCAGCTGAGGTTATATATGATCTTGTGGATCCAACTGCCAATTTGATATTTGGAGCAGTAATCGATCCATCACTTACTGGCCAAGTAAGTTAATTTTGTTTCTTTCGTACTCGTGCCAAAGTTAAGACTCACAAATGGTTATCCAAATACCTCTCTTGATCAACATATTTTGAGTAGGCATGTTGACTGTAGTTTCAAGCTAGCGTGTGATAACATTCTATGAATTAAACATTCTGAAAAGTAGGAATAATACCTGCAATAGATGGACTCATGAATTTACTTTACTGTCAAGTCTACATATTGTTCCGCTTAGAGATGCCTTTGCGTATACGTTAGGGGATAGTTCTCCTGTATCCACATCTAGCTATGAGATTGACTATCGGATTACAACTCGAGTGTCGGGTATGGGATGTATTCATCCAATACAGATATGTTTAATTTTTACCTAAGTTTTTCTGTATATAAAAAATCATACCTCGATATCCATGTACCAGTATTTGCTGGGTTTTTTTCTAGTTTGGGTAAATAAACAAGGTCATTTATGCACAAACCAGCTAGGACTTTACACTGAAAAATTCATGGTTATCAATATGAATCATTAATTTGATGACACATTTTGGGGGTCTTTATTTAGGTAAGTATAACCCTAATCGCAACGGGATTTAAACGTCAAGAAGAAAGTGAAGGAAGGCCCCTTCAGGTACTCAACTCTTTCATCTCTTTTTCTTACGCCAATTTATACTGAACTCCAGTTAAAAATGCAGGCAGGTCAGGTAGCACAGGGTGATACCGGCCTTGGAATCAATAGGCGACCATCTTTCAATGAAGGCGGTTCATTCGACATCCCAGAGTTCCTGAAGAAGAAAGGACGATCACGCTATCCTGGAGCTTGAATAGTTCTCTGCATAGTGTTTCAATTCCTGCTTAGTCTGTCGTTGCCTGTTTCTTCTGGTTTGGGCTATTAGTGCTTTTTTTGTTCGAGAATATAGCATGTTAGTAGTTGGTTCTATAACAACTATCTCTACTTTCTTCAATAAGTTGAGTAAATTTCTTGATAAAACATAGTAGCTTGTATAGAACGAGTTAGTTTTTATGAAAGAGGTGAGATTATTCAGTGTGATCTAGGCATCAACAGTAATACAATTGCCGGATACAAATAATCATTTTTGTATATGCTTCGTATATGGAAGTTGTGCACCAACATTATCAGATGTGAACAAAAATAACAGACAGAAGTACTAATATACCTGAAAATATCTGGCTCTATCATACAATATACTTGTAATGACCAAATGTTCAAGGAAAGCTTGGGTTCGAATCATAAATGCATAGAACCATATCAAATACGAGTATATAAAACACAGAATACCAAAATACAGCTACCCCAAAACCAACAATATAAGAAGACTTCTACATGAAGCATCAAACAACCAGAATGAGCATGTTCTATCATATAAATTCTACATATTTATATGGACGTAGAGTGCCAAGTAAATTGTTCAGCTAAAAGCTTTCGTTTTGATAAAGGCATGCGATAACTAGAGGAACAGATGTTTGAACTCTCCGTTTGCTAGCTGACAGAGTTGATCATAGTTGGATGCATCTGCCATCATTGAAAATGTTGAAAGGAGGCAATTAAAAATAAATTATAACACTGAAATCAAGTGAAAATTAAGGCAATAGGACAGATCCACGGCAGCATATAACTTTAGTTATAAAACAATCACATATGTTGAGCAATAAACACTTGATATACAATTTCAGCCTGCATCATGAACACAAGTTTGAACCTAAGGACCTACATACAGGAGTCCTTTTGGAAACATGATACCAGTTGATCTTGAGATATTTTGGGTTGAAATTTTCAAGTGACAAAACATTGAAGGGCAGATAGACACCCAAAAAGAATAATTCTTCAGTGCAAGTTTACCACTGTGATCTTATCGCCTAAATAATTAATAAATCCCGTCATCATTGTGAAAATAGGCAAATGTTTTCAGAAACCAAACCATAGACCTTTTTCATTACAGTTTTGAATCAGCTACGCCAATAAACTATCTAAAGTACTTGTCCTAAAATCAAACTGAAATCCCATTTAGATGTAACTCTATGTAAAACTGGTCACATTTGCACTGTTAAAAAAGATCGAGATTTCATATGGAGAGAAAAAGCATACCAAATGTGTCACCAAAGTTTGTCCATAATTCAGCTCGGATGGTATTTTCATTTTCAGCGACACCAATAACCTCAACATAACTAGTAAGAGGAACAGGTGGAGAGCCTTTTGCAACAAGCTGGAGATCATCAGTAGACTTTCCCATCACAGATGCGATATCAGACTGGGTAACCTGAAGCACAGTTCGGACCCTACGTCCCACATGCATCCGTAGCAATCCTCCATTAACAAAAGCTGCAGGGCTTGAAATATCCATATCTTGAAAAACAAATAGGAAAACATAAAAAATAAATCATTTTATCAATATAAAAAGTAATTTCCAACAAAGTTGTTCCACTAAATCAAAAATGCTGAACACGTAGAACCACAACGTAGTTTGACTAAATTGTTATCACTAATTACATCAAAATTCAAACTCGGTAGGGAAAATCCAAGCATAATCAACAATCTACTCTCCTATCACATTACAACCATTTGGAAATCTAAGACGAGAAACATATAGAAATAGTCAGAAAGTTTATTGAAGGTCAAAGTAATTAACAGCGCGTTAATTCAATCGGATCTACTCACAAAGTTCTTTCCAGGAAATGAAATTTAAATAAATACTAATCAACAGTGCGTTATAATTCAGTCGGATCTACTCATTGTTGCTCATCATGAAAATCATTAAGCGAAAAACAAAAAGAAAACAAAATGCTGAGATGTAGAACTTACCGAATCAAACTAGTAGTCGGGTTTAGTGAGAGTTGATGACGATGAACAGTAAATTTCTGCGAAATCTGAAAGAAAAAGGAATTTCAGAAGAGATTTAATTGATTTTTCTCAGGAAACAAACAGAGTGTAGTCAAGAAAAATTACCTGATTGAGCAACAAGAGGATTCTTCTTACTTTTTGTTTTAATTTTCAGGATTTAGGGTTTATATAAAAAAAATAGAATAAGGGTTTAAAAAGAAAAAGTGAGGTCTTGATGGCGGCAAAATGAAATTATGGAGGGAAAAGCAGTGTGAGAGTGTTGCGCGCCCTGATTAAAACGACAACTTTTGTATGCCGTTTTGGCATGGTCTAAATAGTTATTTTACCATGGTTTAATTCAACATGAATGGCTTCATGTAGGTTTAATCTTTTCACAATCCCTGTACTCTTTGAATTATTACATTTAGTCCATCCCTTTGAATATCAAAGATTTTAGTCCTTATGTTTTTGTAATTGGCCTAATGATATTTTGGCCCTCGAATTGTTTTTTAAAAAAATTGTTTTAGTCCTTAAATTATTTCTGACTTGTTTGATCCACGAACTTTTACTTTTTATGACCAGCCGGAAAAAAAACTCATTAAGTTATCGTCGTCTTTTTTTCTCTAATTTTATAAATTTTATTAAAAATATATTTAAATTTTTTAATATTTATCATTTTAATCTTTTTTTTTATGTTTTTACAATAAATGATAAAAATACTTGACGTCAACATTAGCAAAAGGACAAAGTAACAGACCAAAACTCAATAAATCTTTTACTTGGTTTCATCATTTGGGTTAATTTCATAAAAAATAAATGGTTGAGGGTCAAAAAAGAAAAATAAAGTTCAAAATATTTCATAAAAAATAAATGGTTGAGGGTCAAAAAAGAAAAATAAAGTTCAAAATATTCAAGGGTCAAATGAGATGGAAAGAAAAATAGGGTTAAAATGACTTTTCTGGAAAACAAAAGTCAAAGGGCACAAATCGGCATTAGACCTTTCAACTTAAAATATATATATATATATATATATATATATATATAGCATTTAAATATAAAAAAACTTTGATACACAGGCCGTGTAAACTAAAATTTATACGTACCTTTTAGTTTTAGGGGTCAGGGTTTTAATTTAAGGTTTAAAGTTTAGGAGTTTAGGTTGTATGGTTTAGAATTTAAGATTAATGTTTAGAATTTAGTGTATAGGGTTTAGTTTTTTAGGGTTAAAGTTAGAAATTTAGGATTTATGTTTTTATAGTATAAATACACAAGCTTACACAGCCTGTGTATCAAAGTTTTACCCTTTAAATATTGGTTTTAAAAATTAAAAGATAATACTAAAGGGATTCAAATTCAAAGGACAAAAAACACAGGGACTAAATACATAATTAGGCTAGAGATATAAAAGAGGCGAGAACCGGACTCGGGACCTCTCGCACCCAAAACGAGAATCATACCACTAGACCAAGCACCCGACGACTTTTCTTGCTTTTCAATAATATTTGTTCTTAGCACACAATGTTGTAAGCAACCAACAACTGAGAGTGGCACTGAATACAGTCCGAATTCTGATCTCCAAAAACTAATTTGAAAATTTACTTTGGTCGTTTTTTTATTTTTGAGGTAATTATTGTTTTATGATCATACCAAGTTTGTTGATATATTAGGCGGTGGTTTGCATTTGTTTTCCAATGAACAACTTTAAAATGATTGCAATCCATAAAAGGAAAACCGACCATCATAGGCAATAGTATAAATATGAACCTCATTTTCAACAACTGCACTATCTGGATGTTAAATTTCAAAGAAAATAGGAAAGCAAAGAACCAAATGGAAATTTTATGACTAGTCTTGTATTCAGGTTCTTCGAAGCAGATGAAATCACCATCATAGCCATAGTTTACTTGATCTTCTTCTTTGGCCTCAACTGCACAAAAGAAATGAGTATTTAGTACACTGCATAAAACCAGAACAGCAGCAAATACAGTATGTGCACAAAGACAAACCTGATTGCTATGACCACATTTCTTCTTGCGACAGTTCACAGCTCTCGGATGCAGCCGAGCATAACACCTGGCAAAAAAAGAGATGAATCAATTTCAACGATTCACAAAGCAAGTTTGCATTTCAGATTGAGGATTAGGCTATTGGTCAAATCAGGAATAGGGGGATGCAAATCCCTCAAGGGTTCCCATTTGGGTTCGTTTGTGCAATCTATCAATTGATGCCACTAGACACTTCAAGTTAAATCAGTCACTCGAATTCTCTTATTTCATAAGCATCAATCTCCATAAAAACATCTCACAAGGCACAAAGGGTACTTAACAAGTCCTGAAACAACTAAAAACAGAACTAATCTTACAAACAATCAATGTATTATCATGTTCCACCCTCGAAAATCAACTGCAAGTAAAGTTTAGATCAGCTGACAAAATAACAAATGGAAATTTTAGTTTTGGGAACTAAGATGCCCTCTTTTTCATCCTTTCAATTCAAAAGAGAGTTCAACTTGTAGTCCCGTTCTTCCCATATACCAAATGCAAAAACTAATGGAATTATATAAGCATTATCACGTTCCACCCTCGAAAATCAACTGCAAGTAAAGTTTAGATCAGTTGACAAAATAACGAATGGAAATTTTAATTTTGGGAAATAGGATATCCTCTTTTTCATCCTTGCAATTCAAAAGAGGGTTCAACTTGTAGTCCCATACTTCACATATACCAAATACAAATACTAATGGAACTAATTTCTAGCAACTTTTCATTGTGCCATTCATGAAAGTCAGCTGCCAACAAAATTAGACAAGCTGACAAAGTTGAGGAATGGTTTAACATTCACTTTTCGGACTTTGTATATCCTCTAACCCATTTCAAATAAAAAGTAGAGGTTAAGTAAAGTCCGCATAACATATATATGCGATTGTTCATCAATTCATATCATGTTTTAGCTATTCTTTTATGTTCACTATTTCCAGGATCCCTTAAAACAATCATTTTTCATGCCTATGTGTATTCATGTAGTGTTTTAGTTATCCTTTCGATGTCAGTGTTCTTGTAATAGTGCTGTGTTCAATGAATCCAGGTCTGGACTTAACAAAAAGTAAAGAATGCCGATCGTATAAAACATAGAAATGAAGGACATTACTTGCGGCAAATCATTTTGTCTTGGTTGTATTTACGAGCCAAAGCCATTAATGAAGGCTCAATAATTCCACCTCTCAACCTCAGGACAAGTTGAAGCGTTGATTCTGCATCAAAAAGAACATTAACCCAGTTAAGTAACAAAACCAAATCGAAAACACAAGAAATTTACTAACATTTAAAAAAAAACGGAAACCTTTCTGAATGTTGTAATCAGCCAAGGTACGGCCATCTTCAAGCTGTTTTCCAGCAAAAATCAGACGTTGTTGGTCCGGGGGAATCCCTGATAGCTTATCAAAGTTAAAACTTATGTAAAATGATCGATTCGTGATTTTCAGAGAGAAATTAAAAAATATTGAAAAAGAAAAGAAATGGGAGAAAGTTACCCTCTTTGTCCTGAATCTTGGCTTTGACATTATCAATGGTGTCGCTGCTCTCGACCTCGAGAGTTATGGTTTTCCCGGTTAGGGTTTTGACGAATATCTGCATCTTTCGACGCCCCTTTGTATTCTCCTCCACAAATGAAGATTGAGCTGCTTTGATGGCTGATTGTTAGGGATTTTATACTCATTTTCTAGGGTTTTCTTTTGATAGACTTCATGAATTAAGCAAGCCCAATTTTCAAAGCATAAGATTATCGAAAGATCGACTTAAGTTCGATTCTTATTGGGTCGGAATTAGACAAATATTTTTCAATTTCGGACCAAACTTAACACATAATAAATCACTTTTATTAATAAAAAAATATTTTTTAAAAACTAATTTTAGAATATAAATAATATTTTTATATTACTTTAAATTAGAAAATATTCCGCCAATATGGATGAACAAACATTTTTCTACGTCAACATAGATGAAAAACATTTTTAAAACATTTTTATAAAATTTTAACAAAAGAGATAAAATAGTGATGTATTTATAAAAGAGAAAATATCTCCTGCACTGGCGGTGGAAAACGAAATTTTTTTACAAGCGCCCTTAATTTAGGGTTTAGGAACTCAATTTAGGATTTAAGTGTAGATGTTTAGAAATTATGGTTTATGATTAAAACCTATAATTTAGGGCTAAAATTTAAAGTTTAGACTTTAGAATTTAGGGTTCATAGAATAATTACCCTTGTACAAATCCTAATCAATTGTGACAAGCTCGAGTCAAACTCAACTCGAGATATAATCGAGCTGCCAACGCACAAATACAAATACACATGTTTATCGATTTTACTAAAAGCACAAACTATAGTGATTAAAGATACTCATGTTATCTCATCTTGTATAGGTTTAAATCTTGACATTAACCTTAAAAATATAATTATCTTTCTACTTAATCAAAAAACACTCATTTGTATTCAATAAAATAAATATATATTATATATTTAAATTTAAACTCAATTAAACTCGCAAGCCATTCAAGTTGGATATTATTGTGCTCAAATTTAACCACCTAGTTTCATGTTTAAACTTGAACAATTAAATAAAAGCTTAATTTCAAAGATTCAAGAGTTCCACAACAATGTTGCGCATCAATTAAAGATCAAAATCCATTACGGAACTATAAATGTGCAAAAAGCTTGAATCTCAAATCCAAATTGTTCAACAAAGAAAGAAAACTCCAAGCACTGCAGCAGGCAATGGTGGCGGCAGCTGCCAAGTAATATAGATACCAAGCAAAGATTCACAACCGGCTTCCACGTCGGCCTCCCTTTCTTCGGGTACTGTCTGTGGGAATAGGGGTAACGTCCTCTACGGTAAAGAAAACATCACAGGTCAGTTTACAAGAGTTGAAGTGAAACTACATGATAAAACTGAGAGAAATAAGATGAAAGAACTGTACCTATGCGACCAATTTCCATGCCGGAAGTGCAGACTGGGCACCAGGACCAGGTGTTTTGGTCTTGTTCCCCCGGTAGCTCGGAGCTTTATATGAAGAGCAGTAATACCCAATTCCTGCAGATAAAAGCAAACATGAATACAAATATTTTATAATGTATTAAGGTTAATTATACATTTCATGAGTTGGTGACATGCTCATAAAAAAACAATCAAGTCTTGTTTCATTGACACGAATCTCTAGCCATTGTGTCCATGTCTGTAGGGTAATCTCGGTGCTAATTAATAATTTTATGCTGATTGTGAATATATAATTAATTAGATTGAACATTAAATTAATTTACATACAAAGCTTTCATTTGGAGTCTTCTCCAACAAAGATATGGTACGTGATGTTTACTGAATCATCAGAGTTGGATTCCACCGGCAACGAAGACCACTATAATTTAATTGTTGCATTATAGTCCTTGATAACATTAATCAGTAAAATTTAGCCACTGTTGTAAGCATCACGATATACAAACTATTCTGAGATAATAAGAAAAGTGTGGTTAATGTTACTGATTTTACAAAATTAAAATTTATTCTCTTAAAAAAATTACACCACCTCAACTTTTTTTAGAAATTTATATTAAGGACAAATCCTAAATCTAATCCTACCTAGAGGGGAGGCGGAGGGGACTCTAGGGGAAGAAAAAATGAGTGCTCCTAATGGGTCTAGAACCCATGACCTAAGGAAATATGAGAAAACAAGAAGAGTTGTTTGGTCAACCGGCCAAATGTGCTTGATTTAAGCTTTAAAATTTTAGTTAAAATCAAATGAATTACTTGACCATCATATTTAAGAGTGTTCATTGTTTAGTTAAAATCAAATTAATTGAACAAATTGGAATTTAGTTTTAATTAATCAGTCGATTAATTAAATTTTTGGCCAATTAATCAATTATATGGCACCAAATTGTTGAAGTGCAAGAAGATGATAGCGTTCAACGATTCATGGGTTTTCGGTGCTTCTCGTGGGTTGTTGGGGCTGGATTTAAGATATTATTTTGGCATGATTTATGGTGCTCGGATGAACCGCTTCACGTGCTATTTCTACGTCTATTCCGAGTTGCCTTATGTAAAGTGGCGATGGTTGCTGATTATGCACTAGAGGAGGTCATCACACATGCGTTATACGATGCATTTTTCAGTCGCGTGCATTCGAGCATAAACAGCTGCATGAATTCATTTCCATGGTATCGGATTTTGGGCTGGCACAAGACATTGAGGATAGAGTAATATGGTGTATGAATGATAAGAGTCAGTTTTCGGTGTGTGAGTTGACACAGTTGATGAGTTCCTTTGGGGGGTTTTAGACGAGGGTTGTAATACCCTAAACTCGGATGTCACATTTAGACCTTAAGCACAACTTGTTACCATAAAATTTATCAATTCGGTTTAGCCCAATAAATTATTTCCCAAAAACATTTAAATTAAATAGTTGAAAATATAAATAAATAATTAAATCGTTACAAAAGAGCTCCAATTTAATTTAAAACATTTTGGACATTTGACTTGATTAATACAATTCCAAAATACGAGTTACAGACTCGGCCACGTAAGACCCTATGAATACACAACCCACTAAACACAAGTATCGTACTATGGAAATCACCACACGCTGGAATCTCGTACTAATATTGTTCGTCGATCCGACGATCAACCTACGCAGGAAAACAACGATTCCGACCGCTGAGCTTACAAAGCTCAGTGTTACACATCTACTCTACTATACTTCATGCTAATCATAACATATAAGAATGCAAGCTAGTACGAGTAATAAGGATAGATAAATAAACACGTGATGCTACCATCAGTCGCCTAAACACATGCTCTTATCATGCAAAACATCATACATGACACACAAGGCCCAACCATACTTGGGATCTCACCAGATCATCCAAGCAAAAACATACAAAGTTATAATCATAAACCTGGAGTGAGGCCTAGTGTCACACATCCTCGGGAACGTACACTTTGAGTGAGGCCCGGTGTCACATAACCTCGGGAATGTACATTCCCTATGAGAAGCCCAATGTCACATAACCTCGAGAACGTATACCCATACTCGAAATCTCTCGTTGAGTATCTTCGAATAAGGCTCGGTGTCACATAGCTTCGGGAACGTACATTTGGCATCTCTAACCTTGGTGTTGCAACATGCTGTCTGAGTATCTGGATCCCATCAACCAAAGGTGACTCAACCAACCAAGTGTCTAAACTGCACATAGTATTGACATGATTACCATACAACACACAACCTTAGCACGATTTGCCATAAACTCTATGGTTTCTATCAATTATCAAGTCATCCAATTAAGTTTACTAACTTATTAATACATTATGGAAGTGTACATTAATCATCCTTATTAGTTATCTCATTAATCCGCATTATCTCATTAATTAAGGCATAAAACAATTCATTAATCTTTCACGTCGATTTCCACCTTTAACTAGCATTTATATTATTTCGTTTAGTGGATACCAGTACTTGAACACGAGTATCAGTACGGTACCCTTGGGTATTGGTACTCACACATATACCGATACTAGCATAACTTATTAGAAATCCTTAATTTCTATAAGTATCGGCACGGGTTTACCCGTACCGATATGGCCCTCAAACGTATATCGGTACAGCCGAAGCCCGTACCGATAGCCCGTTCACGGGTTTGAACCATTTCCTCAAATTACGATATTACAATGCTTTATTCGATCCATAAAGCTTATGAAAGTCATTAGGGTTTGTTTACTAACACGTTCGATTAATTAATATTAATTACCGACTTTATAATCATTTAATTGAGTATTTATCTCTTAAGCATAATTTCCATCGAATCACGTCAATCTATTCGAACCAACATACAAGGCATCAATTATCAATCAATCAAACAAAGAATCATCAAGTAATTATGTGGGTATCTTAACTGATCCTACACGGTCTATAAAACTTTTATGAGTCTCATCATATTCGTAACATCATCATGTGTCACACATATATCATTTCTCATGATATCGATCGCTAAACATGTTTATTTATCGTCTACCTATTTTGCAGACACTAACACGCAAAACAATCACATTTATGATGCTCATGAAGCAATAGGAGTTTGAGGTGTACTACCTCAAGCACTAGCGATAAATCCTTATATAAGCTTCTCGGTTGCTCTACTTGGTCTGATATCCAATCCTAAATAATCATCATATAAAAACGAGTACGAAAATACATTAATTTCCTACATCCCCTATTCAAAACATAAGGTCAAATACGTAAAAATAGCTCATCGGGTTCGAATTTGGTGAAACAAACTGAGCATACGAACTCAGAATATCGAGAAATCCCTAGATAGAGTCCCCCAAATAAAGTTAATGATCGGTCAATGTCGGTCAACAACGGTAAAGGATGTTAGGTGATCTGGTGCAACGCAGGTGCATGAGAGCTTCGGTGTACCCCAGGTACGTGATCTAGTGTGGTGTAGTGCACCATAGCAGTGTGCACCCACCTGGGCAGAAGCATGTCCTCTAACACCTTTGACATGGATGCACATTTGGGCCTCAAGCCCAAACCAAAACCATAAAATTTCTCAAACTGGGTTTAGCCCACAAGGTACTTCTAAACAAACATTTAAAGCCAATAGTTGAAAATATAGATAATTAGTTAAAATGGTACAAATGAGCTCTAATTTAAATTTAAAACATTTAAACATTAAACTTGATTAATACAATTTCAGAATAAGAATTTACAAACTTTACCATGTAAGGTCATATGAATACATAGCCCACTAAACACAAGTACCGTACTCCGAAGATCACCGCATGCTAGAATTCTGTACCAATAGTGCTTCTCGATCCCACGATCAACCTATGTATGGAAACAACGATTCTGAGCACTAAGCTTACAAAGCTCAATAGTACACATCTACTCTACTATACTTCAAGCTAATCATAAACATAAGCATACAAGTTAGTACGAGCAATTATGAGAGATAAATAAACACATGGTGCTACTACTAGTCGTCTAAACACATACTTTCATCATAGCAGTTATCATATATATCCCAAAAGGCCCAACCATGCTCATAACATGGTAATATAACATCATATAGATATGACGTTACCTCTAGCCACCTAATCATATAGCATAGCAAGGAAGCATAAGCTTCTCATAGCATATAAGCATTATACCACAATATAGGAGTGAGGCCCGATCCCACTAAGCATCGGGATCATACACTCTAAGTAAGGTCTGGTTTTACTAAGCATTAGGATCATACACTCTTTAGGGTAAGGTCCGGTACCACTAAGCGTCGGGATCATATACTCATGCTCATAATCTCTCATCAAGCATCTTCGAATAAGGTATGATTCCTCTAAGCGTCGGGATCATACATTCGACAATCTTTAACCATGGTGTTGTAACACACTCTTTCTCAAACTAGGTATTCGGATCCCACCAAACAATGGTAACTCAACCATCTAGGTGTCCATATCAGTATACAGCAAGGACACATCTACCACACAACATAAAACATCATACGATCTACCAAGAATCCCTATAGTTGCTACTATCATCAAGTCACCCAACATTTACCAAGTTATTAATTATTATAGAAGTGTACATTAATCATCTTCATTAATTATCTCTATTGATACATATAATCTCATTAATATTCCACGTCAATTTTCATATTTTTTATTAGCGTTATAGCTTATTCTGTTTAGTGGGTACCAATACTCACACGTGTACCAATATCTTGTTTACGGGTTCGTACAATTTCTTCAAATTACGATGTTACCACACTTATCCAATCCCTAAAGCTTATGAATGTAATTAGGTTTTATTTACTAACGCATTCATTCAATTAATATTAATTATCAGGTTTATAATCATTTATTCGAATATTATCAATTATAAGTCTATTTAGAATAACTTCCATTGAACATGTCAATTCATATTCCAAACACTCAAGCAACACAACATGTAAATCAACCAATCAGATAATTATACAAATATTCAAATAACCCTACACGATCTCTGGAGCTCATACTAGTCTCAAATATTCTCAAGTTCATCAGGCATCTCAATATTTACCAAGTATCGTAATACCAATCTCAACACATATTTATTCATCGTCTACCTATTTTGCAGATGCTAACACACAAATCAATCACATTTATGATGCTCATGAAGTAATAATAGTTCGAGGTGTACTAACCTTAAGCCAAAGCGATAAATTCTCATCCAATCATCTCTTTAGTTCTAATATTCGAGCCCACAAATTCCTTGGATAAATCAAATACAACCACACAAGCCATTTCACAATATCGGACTACTTTAGGGGATAAGACGTATAAAAACAGCTTATCGAGTTTAAATTTGGCAAAATGGGTTGTGCCAATGGACTCAGAACGTTAAAAAACCTTCAGGTAAAGTCTTTTCCTAAAAAAGTCAACACCGGTCAATGGCAACAGCTGGCTCGGATCGAAGGCCGACTTACTAGATCGACTTAACCTACGGCTTGGGCTCGGTTTAGCCCAAAACTGGGCCCAACAGTTGGAAACCACTGCTCAGATGAGTTATAACAGCTCGACTGGAACCCTTATTTTCACTTTAAGCTCTACATTTTTTATCCATCTCAAGTTTTTGTCTTTAGCTATCTTAAATCGAGAACCTTAATTCTTCATAATTAATTTACCAACTTAAAATATCCAAACCTATATCCAAGGCCCAATTTATTTACCCAGAAATTGGGTCATTACAAGGGTTTTTAGGCTTTTCGGTGTGGAGGTTAATGTTTCATCTAAAGTGCAATATTTCTTGTAGTTTATGTTGTTACAACGTTTGCCGACGATCTTTTTAGTTGGAACAAGGTATTTCCTTTCTTAATGTTGATGAAACATGCTTATGGTGCAATATAGGGCAAGATGAGAGTGATCACATCCTTTACTCATGTGAGATGATCCAAAATTTGTTGTATTTATTTTTTTGATTGGTGGGAGTTGCTTTGGTGCTACTACATTCATTAAATAGCTTATTGGTGCAAGAGGGTGGGTTGTTTACAGGTGTAGTGAGTGATTGTTAGATGACTGGTTGTGCAACTATGTTATGGACAACACGACTTACGTTCGTTGTATTGGGCCAAAGTGGTAGAGTTGGATTCGATAATTGTTAAGGCACAATGGCGAGACTGCCCTTGGTGTTGTTATCATTCACTGAGTGGTATTTTCATTTAGGTTGGTTAGTATATAACAACCTCCTTCAGTTGAGGTTTGGAAATTCAACGTAAATAGTTCGGCTAGTGGCAAGCCCGAGCAAGTAGGTTGTGGGAGAGTGTTGCATGATTTAGATGGTTGTGTGTTGTCAATGTTTTCAGGGTCTTTGATGATCATAGACTCGAATGAGGCAGAGCTGAGGTCCATTATGGTGGCGCTGAAGTTGTTGTTGAGTTCAAGGTAGAAGGTGAGATTCTCATTTCTAATTGAATTCCATTCTCGAGTGACAATATCATGGGTGGTGCACTTAAAAGACGACCTTGGCGTTTATGACAATGCTTCAGGTCAATTGATATTGCAGTCTCAATGCTCTCGTGTGTGTGTTTTACTAACGTGTTTCAAGAGGCAAATGACATGGCTAACTTGCTGGCTAAGGAGAAGTTGAGCGATCATCATGGCTTTGTGTATGAAAGTAGGTAATCGCATGGTTTTTCGATACCGACTTTGAGGTGCGACTGGGGGAGTTTGAGTTGGGGTGTATTTGCCTTGTTGTTTGTGTCAATGTTTAGACATGAGAGTTTGGTGTCGGTGGAGATGGGCGATGTAACTTTGTTTGGTAACAATAATTTTCTGTTTTGTGAATGTTGGTTAATGGTGCTAGTGTTTGTTTCGTTATTCGAGTGTTATATTATTTGGATATAATTTTGTTTTTATTAAGACACTCGCTTATTTTAAATTGTATGATTTTTTTCGTTTATCAAAATTATACTTATTCAGATAAAAAGGAATTTTTAAAATTTAGTTATCAGTTAATTAGCTAAATTAACCAAAAAATTAAATATATAAGTATATAATATATATTTTAAAAACATACTCGTTAAGATGTCAAGATCCAATTAAAATATCAAGATTAACCAAACTTTAAAACTATGTTCAATTAGTACAAAAACTAATCAAATTAGTCCGGTGCCAATTGCACGACGAAGAACCCCACTGAACCTGGTGCAAAACGCATGATTAAGAAGCCTCGCCGTTTCATGGATGAGCCACATGATACCAGCCAAACTAATGTTCATCATGAATCTCCCCTAGTCGCTATAGAGGAGAGTCTGTCGCCTGCGGTTGAAGGTGATCCCAAAGTTGTTGAAAGGGATCCCTAAGTTGTTGTAGGGGATCCCAAAGTCTCTACTGTTACGCCGTCGTCTTATAAAGATTCTCTTATGAGCAATCAAATTGCGTCTGCAATGGACGAGGAAGAGATTTTTGATGAAGAGGATCTCAAACTTGTTGAAGGTGATGTTGTCAGCTCTACTATTGATGGTATTATTTCTATTAATTTTTCTGAAAGGGTTCAATTCATGACTGTCAAAAGCTTAGACCACACAGTTGTGATCAAGCTTCTGGGTCGTCGAATTGGATATAACACCCTGCGCACTCGGCTATACAATCTTTGGAAACCATCTCAGGCTTTTCGCCTTATGGATATCGAAAATGACTATTTCTTAGTCTCCTTCCGAACACACAAAGATTTCTTGAATGCTATCTCTGGTGGCCCTTGGGTGATCTTCGGTCACTATCTCATTGTCGAGCCTTGGTCTATTGATTTTTCCACGTCCCAGCTTCACCCCAATCGTGTCATTGCTTGGATCTGATTGCCGGGACTGCCGGTGCTTCGCTATAAACCAAGTTTTATTATGGAAATTGGTAGGAGTATTGGCCCCGTTGTGAAGCTTGATTACCAAACTGAGCACGCCAGGGGTGGGCGTTTTGCACGAATGACGATTAACTTGGATCTTCGTAAGCCTCTTATTTCGAAACTCATTATCAATGGTCGAGTACAAATAGTTGAGTATGAATCTTTACCTATCATTTGCTTTGAGTGTGGTAAATATGGCCACGTGCATGATATTTGTCCTTCTATTGCAAACCCTTTAGGGGAAGTAAGTCCCCCTCAAGAAGCACCTCCGACACCCCTAGCTCACATACAAGGTTCTACCCCTTATTGCTCGTAGATGATGGTTGAGAGACGTCAATGTTGACCCTACCGTAAGGATGCTAGTAGTAGTTTGGCCACTAAGGATGTTGTTGTATCTGAGTCGCGTTTTAATCCAATATTTGAGGAAGATGCCCCTGAACAGTCGACAAGTCACGCAGTCCCTCTTGCTGCACCTGAAGCATTACCCAACATTGCTACCGAAGCTTTGCTTCCCACTGCTCATGCCGTGCTACCCACTATCTGGGGAAAGACGAGTATTGACCCTCGCCCTGTTAAGTCACGAGCCCTCTTACTGTTCGCAAGTCCTTGTAGATTCATCGTCTGATTGCTTCATTATTCTCGAAGCCGATCACCCAACAGGCCCGCAAGAGTTTAACTCCCAGTTCTAGCCACCCTCTTGTTTCTGGCCAAGGTGTTATGCAGATTGATAAAACCATGCATACGGCTGTGAATATAAGTGAGAATGCGGATCCTAATGTGGTAATGACAAGCCACAATCAGAGCCCCCACCAGTGCACATGCGTAAGCCTCCTGACGATATCACGCATCGTGCTACTCCTTCGAATCCGGATGTGAATAAGGCTGCCCACAATATGAATCAATCTGAGCAACAAGTGACTGCATTCACAGCCCGTACTAGTGCATCCTTGGATGCTCCTACGACCTCAATGCAGGTTTAATGCGCTTTTTTCTCATTTTTTATAATGAATATTACAGTTTTATGTTGGAATGCCCAGGGCTGTGGGCATCCTAAGTTTCTAACAGTCGCTAAGCAGTATCTCAGAGATTATAAACTTGACTTCTTTGGTATTGTAGAGCCACATATAAGTGGAGCGATAGCTGATTCTATTATTAGTTCGTTAAGATATCTTTACTCGTACCGAATTGAGGCCTTATGCTTTTCGGGGGGACCTGGCTTTGTTGGGGTCCCACTGTTAATAGGGGGTGATAATGAGCCTGACCGGCTCGCGAGCTACTAGGGCTCAGCTCGGTCAAATCTCGGTCAAAGTTCGGCTCGAGTGAGCTCGACTCGGGCTCGGCTCAAGACCTTAACAAGCCGAGCCGAGCCGACCCAAGCTCAGCTTGAAAAGCTCGTGAACAGGCTCGGAATAATTATGTATATTATATATATGCTACATATACACTAAAAGTAATCTTTTTAGCAAAAGAAAAGTAATAAAATAAATTAGGGAAAAATCCACTAAAAATAAATTAACTAAAATAAATTGGGCACTCTTTCCCCTTCCTCAATATTGAATTTCGTTTCAGTGTTGGTTATGAAAGGGGTTTTTAACGAGGACCTATATTTTATAAAAAAATTATAGCAAAATTGTCCATTTCGAGTCGAGCCAAACTGAGCTCGAGCCGAGCCCAATAATACTATTTTCTAGCTGAGATCGAGCCTAAAATTTTAAGCTCGCTGAGGCTCGAGCCTAAAATTTTGAGCTCACCGAGCCTCGAGCTTGAGCCAAGACCAATAACACTATTTTCGAGCCGAGCCTGGCCGGGCTTGGGCTCGGCTCGGCTCGTTATCACCCCTAACTGTTACTATTCAGGTCATTCTTTATCACTTTCAGTTTTTTCATTGTGAAGTCACCTGTAAATTTTCGAGGGTTTCTATTCTTGTTACTTTGGTTTATGCTAGCCCTACTTCTGCTCGTCGCAAAGTCTTTTGGCCTTATCTCCGTCATCTTACCTCGAGTATAACTCGTCATTGGTTTCTTATGGGTGACTTTAACTCCACTCTTGATGCATCAGAAAAAAGGTGGAGCGGGATCAACCAGAGCCAATCGTGACTTTCGGAATTTTGTGTTTGACTGTGGACTTCGCGACCTTGGTTTCCAGGGCCCTAAATTCACTTGATCGAGAGGTAACACATATGCTCATCTTGACCGTATAATTTGTAATGAATATTGGGATGAGTCTTTTCCTAAGACGTTAGTGTCTTATATTTTTCGCATGTGCACAGATCACAGGCCGATCATGCTTCAGGTTGAACGCGTCCATCGCTCGCGCTCTCCTCTCTATTTTCTGTACTTTACGGGCTGACAACAATATATTGATTTTGAGAGAATGGTGCAAGAAAATTGGCACGCCTCGGTTTCTCTTTCTGAAACTATATCTAATTTTACTGCTGTAGCTGATGTTTGGAATGTGTCTGTATTCGAGTATATTGGGGGCAAAGAAATGCTCTATTATGGCCAGGCTTCAAGGCGCTCAAAAAGCCATTGAGTGTAGACACACCAGTTTCCTTGTTAACCTTGAACAAAAGCTTCGGAGTGAGCTTGAAGCCTTCCTTGATCAAGAGGAGATGTTATGGAAGCAAAAGTCTCGTGCCAATTGGTTAACTAACGGTGATCGCAACACGACCTACTTTCACCGTAAGGCTACACAACGCAAAGTGCGCAACCAGATCCGTTCTTTGAAAATTTCAGATGAAAGTTGGTGTGATAATGAGCTTATCTTACGTGATGAGGCAGGCCAATTTTTTCAATCTTTATATACCTTGAATAAAAGTTCCGTGAGCTCTTACCCTTATACAGGTCACTTTCCTACTGTTTCGTCGTCCATTATGAGTCCTTTAAGTGTTGTTCTGTCCTCGCAAGAAATTTTTGATGCTTTAAAGGAGATGTCTCCACTTAAATCTCCAGGTCATGATGGTCTACATGCTGATTTTTACAAAAGTAGTGGCTATTGTTGGTGATGATGTTTGTCGTGCAATTCAGTCTATATTTCAAGGGGAAAACATTGAGCCGTCATTGAACCGTACCAATCTTGTTCTCATACCTAAGGTTGATGTTCCACAGTCATTTTCAGATTTCCGACCAATCGGTCTTTGCTCAGTTATTTATAAACTACTTACAAAAATTGTAGTATGCCGTCTGAAGTCGATTATGCCTACTCTCATTCATCAAACTCAAACAGGCTTCATCTCTGGTTGGTCTATCATAGATAACGTCATTTTAAACCAAGAGATTGTCCACTCGATGAAAGGCAAGAAAACCAAGCAAGGATGGATGGCCGTAAAGATTGATCTAGAGAAAGCATTTGATAAAATTTGATGAGATTTTCTTCAGGATACACTTGTTGAGGCGGGCTTTCCTCAAAATCTTGTTCACCTTATAATGCATTGTGTCACTTCATCGACAATTCAGGTCCAATGGAATAGCACCCCTTCTTCGCCTTTCTCTCCTGAGCGTGGTGTCAGACAAGGTGATCCCCTATCACCATATTTGTTTGTCTTGACAATGGAGCGTTTGGGCCACGCTATTTGTGAGGCTGTGTCCAATGGTTCACGGATCTCGTTTTGGATGGCTCGCGCGGGTGTTCCTCTCTCGTACCTCTTTTTCGCCAACAACCTTATCCTATACGCCAGAGCAGATCCTAGGCAAGCTCAGATCATTTTAGCTATCTTGTCTGAGTTTGGACAACACTCCAGCCATAGGGTTAGTACTCGAAAATCTCAAGTCTATTTTCCCCCTAATATTGATATGGCCCTTAGGAATGAGATATGTGAGATTCTTGGCTTTCACCAAACATTGTCTCTTGTACGTATCTGGGGGTTCCGGTCTTCCACGATCGTGTGAGGTGTGCTAATTTTGATTTTATTTTGGATCGGCTTCATGCCAAACTAAGTGGTTGGGCGGCAAGAACGTTATCCTTGGCCGTAAAGATCACCCTTGCAAAATCTGTGCTCGCTGTCATTTCCTCATATTTTATGCAAACTGCTAAACTTCCTGTGTGTTTGCACGAAAATAGATAAGATCATTTGTGGATTTATATGGGCCACTACTACGACGCATTTAGGAATCTCTCTTGTCAATTGGGAAACAATTTTTCAGCCTCTTCGCAATGGTGGTCTTGGCGTCTCTCGTTCTAATGAACGTAACATGGCGTATATTTGCAAACTCGTTGTTGCTTTGGTTAGTCGCACAGATGATTTATGGGTTAAAGCTATCCGACAAAAATACCGAGTTATTTTCTTATGTCCCTATTCAATCTCTCGACCGCAATGCTCCCCTTTTGGCAAGGTATTTCACAAGTTTGGGACTCATTTCGACGCAACATTTATTGGCTACTTGGTGATGGTAGTGAGGCACATATGTGAAATGATGTTTGAGTTCCAAAGTTAGGTCCGTTAAACGATTGTGTGAGATCGTCGGATGTTCCTCAAGGTTTTCAGCACTTTGGTGATCTTATTGGTATTGATGGTGAGTGTGATTTTGCTCGTATTTCCATTTTATTTACACCTGAAGCTATTTCTCATATTATAAGCATATTA
The DNA here is from genome assembly GCA_019671005.1 of Hibiscus mutabilis. Classification (NCBI taxonomy): domain Eukaryota; kingdom Viridiplantae; phylum Streptophyta; class Magnoliopsida; order Malvales; family Malvaceae; genus Hibiscus; species Hibiscus mutabilis. The sequence continues at coordinate 56,462,601 of CM033720.1, forward strand.
CCACCGTCTCCATCTCATGGGAATGGTTCCATTGCTTGGAGTTGGTCTGCATCAGGATTTTTTACTCTCGGTTCGGCTTATAATGCCTTTGTGGATGCTTTTTGGGTGGATATCAACATCATGTGGCAGCAAATTTGGTCATTCTCTATCCCTTAACGCGTCTGGACATTTCTTTGGCTTGTTGTTCGTCATCGTCTTATGACCAACGAATAGAGAGTCAATCCTGCATATCCTTAGAGATTGCCCTTCCACTCCCAGCTTGTGGCAAGTTACTGTCCTATCGGAGAATCATGAAGCCTTCTTCTCGCTGCCCCTAGATAGTTGGGTTGTTGAAAATATTAAAGTCTATACGTCAATGGGGAGCATCACTTCACCATGGGGTATCTTCTTTGACTCCTTAATATGGCAGCTATGGAAACGGAGAAACGATTTTATTTTCGCAGACTCGTGTTTATCGTTGCAGGAATTCATCGCATTAGCCTTGCATGGGCCTTTCACTACGTGATCCAGGTTCCATCCCCTCCTCTTGCTCAACCCGCACTTGTCGAAGCTCTCGCTTGGTAACCACCGCCTGTGGGTTGGTCTTGTCTCAATACCTATGCAGCGGTCTCCGTGTCCAACCTAGGCGGTATCAAAGGACTGATTCGCAGACCTTTTAGTGATTGGATCGCCGATTATAACAAAAAGGTAGGAGTCACTACCCCTTTGCAGGCTGAGTTATGGAGTCTCTTTATCGACCTCCAGGTTGAATAGAATATGGGTTTTTACCGTCTTCAGATACAATCTAATTGTAAACAAGTGATGGGTCTCGTCCTCTCTACCTTTGATGTCAGTCCGCTAGTTCAAGCCATTCAGTCATTGCGTGATCGTGCTTGGAACACTAAGTTTATTTGGGTCCCTCGCGAATGCAATATGGTTGCGAATAGTTTGTCCAAGATGTCGACGCCGCAGTCCTTTGACCTTGTTCTCTATGATGAAGCTCCTATTAGGATTGCCACATTGCTTGAATGTGATGTATTTGGACCACCCTATTGTAAATCTGTTCGACCATAGTCCAAAAGCTCGAACTTCTTTTAAATAAAAAAAACAATTAATTTGGTTTTGAATATTTCAATTTGATAAATAATTGAAGTAGCCATTTGAAGACTCTAATAATGCAAATAAAAAACAACAATTTTCTTAGCATACATCATTAGAATTTACTTATAGATTATGTAAATTGTGAATGCAACTAATAATTAAATTTATATTTATATTACACAATAGTGAATGGTTGTTTGACCTTATATTACATACATTTTCATGAAAATATTAGGATTATAAAATATATTTAATCACTTTTATTAAGTTATTTAACAAACATACTTCAATTATATATATATATATTTATTAATTTTAATCATCAAAAAAATATAATTATTTCATTTCAGTAATCGTCCTCATACTCCAAACATAATGTAAATCCATATTTACTAAAAAAAGTAAAAATGAAATAAAAAAATGGCAAGTCAGACATAATATAATGCCTCAATAATTTGAGTTCAAAATGGGGAATTAAAAAGAATATTCAATCCCCATTCACACATCTAATTGATTCATCCCTCTTGCCATTCAAAATTCCCACAAAACAAAATTCAAACAAAACACAAAGAAATCAAATCAAGCACTGCAATTTTATAAGATTGTCTCCCACCTGAAATAATTGAGAACATCTCAACATCTTAATTTGAATTTGATTTTTTTTATTTACTCACATCTGATTGAACCAACTCAATGAACAGAAACAACATAAAACTGTTTATGCATAAAAGATGGCCAGAATGTGAGGAAACTAAAACATACAAATCCAAATGCAAGAACTGCCTCAATAATGAAAAAAAAAACAGATGGGAAAAAGGGGGAAATCGCAAGAGGAAAACCCTCAAGAGATAAACCCTAATATCTTTGTTATTGCGCAGCTATGACTCGAAACGCTTCCACGGATTTCAAAAGGAAGGCGATCTTAAGGGGCTGCGCTTTTAAAATTCACTAATTTTTGCTCGAAATTTTCAGAGTGAAAGACGTTTAGCGACTGGAAACCCTAATTCATGGTTCGAAAATCGCCGTGGATCGGCTAAGTCTAGAAGGAGGGTATTTATAGTTTTTTTGGGTGAGATTTAGGGCTACTGCTCAGCTGGTTGGGCTGGCCCGTGGACTATGGCGGGTCACGGTTAGAGATTCAACAACGGGCTTGGTGTGATAATAGTAATCACGTAATGACGTAAATAATCGGTTAAATTGAATTAATTTAATTAAAATTTTTAGTTTATTTAATTAATTTATTTTTATTCGGTGATTTATTTGATTTTATTATAAGTTTTTTTAAAAATATATTACATGTATGTTTACTTATTTAATTGTATATCAATATTTATCGACAATGGCAACTTATATTTTTTAAATAAATCTAAAAAAATATAAAAATTAAATTCGGTTATTTCTAGGCCATAATATTGGTTCAATTGTATTTAATTATGATTGTTAATTGATTTATTTAGTTTTTGATATATAAAATTTTAATCGACCGATAAAATATATACCCATGCTAATAGAGTAACGATTGTTAATTATGAGCCGAGCTATATAAACTAAATTTTGGGTAAGAGTTTTTTTTTATTAAAAAAAAACTAAATTGATTATGTTCGAATTCGAATAGTAAAATGATCTGGTAATTCGAATTTCTTCAGAAATTTCCGACATCATTAATTTATTTATTTTTCTAACTTCTGATAAGATACACATTATATTTAAGGGTAAAGTATTAAAATGTTAACTAAACTTTATTTAAAAATTTAAAACGGTAAACCAAATTTTTTAAAGTTACAAAATAGTAATTAAACTTTATGTTTTGTTATAAAATAGTCACTCGATCGTTAACAAACATTAAGGACTAACGTTGTAATTATAAAATTTTAAATAATAGCACATTTAGTCCTCTATATGTATAGATTCAATCAACTTACTCCTATTTCAAATAAAAGCCCATAAACCTTTATGTTTGCTCGACTTGGTTTGCTTGGATTGTGACTTTCAGCGTCGCTCAACTTGTTCCTGCTTGAAAATCGCCTCTGGTCGTTGATGTTCATGCGGCGGTGGTAGAAGAACAAAGTACCACCGTGATTTTAGATGGTGGGTCGTGGAGAGTAACCAAAACTGAACTGAAGAAAAAATTGCAGGATGACAAAGCTGATTAGCTTCAGGAGTCCTCTCAGTGTCAGCCTCAAACATCTCACTAATACCCGTAACCGCAACAGTATCACCCTGAGCAATTGGATAGCTCAACAGATAGTTAATTCCTAAATCAGTCTGGTTTCTGGGGGACAAGTACATCCAACATAAATCGTGATCGCCGAACCGATGATCAATTTAGTAGGTTGAATATCAGGCTAATTGTTCTGAATAGCTTGACAAGTTTACAGGGCTTGGAAATTGTTATTTGCAATAAAAAAATATTTGTCTCTGATCCGAATTGTATAAGTTGTGTTCCTTTAACAGTGATCACTAGAGCAAGAGCACTTGATAGGAAATATAACATCTCGTTCGTTTGGAACGTTGCGGTCCTTGGAACCTCGTTTATGTCAACAATCTGAGAAGGGTCTGCCAAGTCACATATGGAACTGAAACTGAAAAATGATCCAAGCAGGCAATAAATTTGGATATATTAAAAATAGGGTGGAAGTGGATGATTGGTTGGCTTATGATCGAAAAGCGTTGCATGAAAATTGACGAACAGAGGTGATTTTCGAGTAGGAACAAGTTGAGCGGCGCTGGACGTCACAATTCGAGCAAACATAAAGTTTTATGAGTTTTTATTTGAAATAGGATTAAATTGATTGAATCTATAAATATAGAGGACTAAATATGCGATTATTTAAAATTTTGTAATTACAATGTTAACCTCTTAACTTTTGTTAACAATCGAGTGACCGTTTTATAACAAAAATATAAAGTTTAATTATTATTTTGTAATTTTAGAAAGTTTAGTTATTGTTTTAAATTTTTAAACAAAATTTAATTATTATTTTAATTCTTTATCTTATATTTAAATTGTTCAAATTCAATTTTCTAAAATAATAATATTTTGTTTTCTACTAATAACATAATCCGAAAAACACTACATTCCTATCAAATTCTGATAACACAATGCCTTGAAAAAAAAAAATAGATAATACATTGCCGAACCATGGTCCAATTCGAACCAACCCAGCCTAACCCGTCACACCTATCAGCATGGGCTCGCCCTCCGTGTTTGGGAGCCATCGAAAACACCCTCCAGCGCCAACACTACTTCCTCCACTCCTCTGTCTGAGAAAAGAGAGGGTGCCCCGCCATTAAAGTTCCCCCCTTTGTCTTACCTTCTTTTGAATACACCATGAGAAGCACCCTCTTTTCTTAATCTAAACCTTACCCTTTCCCCATTTTCTCTCCAAACTCGACTAATCCAGTCTTATTCTTAAAATTGCACTACATTTCCCCCTTATCGTACACCTATCCTTACCTTCTTGAGTAGTTTTTGACATTAGATATGCAGTTTTAGTTCGCGGGCAAAGTTTGGTTTCTTCAAAGTAAGTTTTAAATCCCTAATATTTTCGTTTTGTTCTGGTTTTTGGTTGTTGAGTTTATAAAGTTCCATTTTTTAATCAGAAACTGTTTTTTTGTTGATTAAATGATCAAGATTTTAGGGGTTTTAAGTGTTCTTTTAGTTTATTTATTAGGGTTTTAAGGTTTATGGTATTTGATCAGTTTGCAAACGGAATGGCTGCCTGGATCATTTTGATTTACCTAGGGTTCCAATCTGTATTATTGAAATGATTAAAAAGATGCAGTCTTTCCCCCTTAAAATGATTATAAACCAAGATTGTAAAGTGACTTGTTCTTGATATATTTGTTTGATATGATCAGCTTCAGAGTAAGCCTTATAAGTTATATACAATGCCAGCTGAAGTCTCACGTTACTCGTTTGAAGTTCAAAACTAAAAGATGTCACCTTTTCTGTTTTTGATCATATTTGTATAGAAACGTGAGAATATAGCTCTTCCTAGATGGCGTGGACCGAGAATGAAGTAAATGAGAGTGAGGGGGATCTGCTTGTAGAAAATGGATTCGTAAATGAACCACAGCCGTCTCCTGGTCCAAGTGTTTCGACAGCTGATGTGACTCTGGCTCAAAAGGCATTTGAAGGGAAAGATTCTCTTTCTTATGCTAACATTCTTCGGTCGAGGAACAAGTTTGCCGATGCACTTTCCCTATATAACAGTGTCTTGGAGAAGGATAGTGGGTGCGTTGAAGCCCATATTGGAAAAGGGATATGCCTGCAGATGCAGAACATGGGAAGGGCTGCTTTCGAGAGCTTTACAGAAGCCATTAAGTTGGATCCTCAGAATGCTTGTGCTCTCACTCACTGTGGTATACTGTACAAAGATGAAGGTCGTTTGGTAGAAGCAGCTGAGGTATTCTCATTAGATTTTTAACCATTAAATTTTTAGCTCGTTTGTGGGTACTTATAATTTGAGTCTTATGTCTTCACTTGTTTACTTGTGCAGTCTTATAAAAAAGCTTTGAGTGCAGACCCTTCATACAAACCGGCTGCAGAATGCCTAGCCATTGTTCTAACTGATCTCGGAACTAGCTTAAAGCTTGCTGGAAATACACAGGAGGGAATTCAGAAGTATTATGAAGCTCTTAAAATAGATCCACACTACGCTGTAATCTATTCTCTCTAATAGTCCATGTTAAACTTTGTTGTAACTAAAATTTAATGCATGCAGTCTTGGTTTTTCTAATTCCCATTTTCTCATCATGTGCTGTTTTCTAATTTTCCTTTTTTATATTGAATGTATGTTTTTATCCTTATCCCTCATTTATACAGCCTGCGTACTATAACCTTGGTGTCGTCTACTCTGAGATGATGCAATATGACACGGCCCTTGGTTGCTACGAGAAGGCTGCACTAGAGAGACCTATGTATGCTGAAGCATATTGCAACATGGGTGTCATTTATAAAAACCGTGGTGACTTGGAATCTGCCATTGCCTGTTATGAGAGGTTGTATGCTGCTGTTTGCTTAAACACTGTTGCCTGTTAGGCCTTAATTGTAGTTTATGATTTTATGTATTTGAGTGGCACCCCCATTTCTGATTCTCTATTTGCTTGACTATTATATAACCAGGTGTTTAGCTGTATCCGCTAATTTTGAGATTGCAAAAAATAATATGGCAATCGCCTTGACAGATTTGGGAACAAAGGTGCTTCCTATCCCTCTTTATTTTAAGAAGAAACATCTATTTTGTTTTTTCCTATCCTTTTCTAGTTTTCCTATCTCTTGGACGACGACCCTTTATAGAAGGTTAGCTCTTTATTCTGAAAAGAGGTGCCCTCTAATTTTCTCGATGAAATTCATATAATACTATTGTTTTTGCTAATTTTGTCATCATCTATGGTTTGGATAATAGCATGGTAGATGTCCATCATATTTCTTTGAGCTTAGAATGAGGACACTTCATTACATAATTGTGTTCGTGTTTCTGTTGTTTCAAACAAATTAGACTATCGTCAGTTACTTCTTTCTTATTTGATAATCTAAATATCAGAAGCATTTAAACAATGGTGCTATACACGGAGATAACTTGTAATTTTTGAATCTCCGTTTATCGTTAATCTGCACCAATGCTTCATCGTACTTTTCTTGCATCATGGGCTACTCTTGTCGACTTGTTTGTGGAAATCACTGTGTTTTCTTTGTAATAAGGAACTGCTTATTTTTTCTATCCATTATTTTGCATTCAGTGATATGTCTCTTCAGGTTAAGTTGGAAGGAGACATTAACCAAGGTGTGGCATATTACAAGAAAGCTTTATCTTATAATTGGCACTATGCAGATGCCATGTATAATCTCGGGGTTGCTTATGGTGAAATGCTGAAGTTCGATATGGTATGTAATTATTTAAGGTGTATTTGCTTTCAATCATATAGCAATTAAACTATCAATTTTTGCTTGTGTAGGCAATTGTCTACTATGAACTTGCTTTCCACTTCAACCCCCATTGTGCAGAAGCATGCAACAATTTAGGAGTAATATACAAAGATAGAGACAACCTTGATAAAGCTGTAGAGTGTTATCAGGTAATGTTTGTTGCTTGTATAACAGTTTAAGCCTTCTTTCTCTGCCGCCTTCCGCGGTCTTCATTATCTGTTATAATATCTTCTTGCAGTTGGCTTTGTCAATCAAACCGAACTTCTCTCAGTCATTGAACAACCTTGGTGTTGTCTACACAGTTCAGGTCTGATGCTGATTATAGATATAACTATTAAACTCAACCATGTCACAAACAGTGATTGACTAGGTGCTCGCTATTGGCAGGGTAAAATGGATGCTGCTGCTAGCATGATCGAGAAAGCTATCATTGCTTGTCCCACCTACGCCGAAGCATATAATAATTTAGGTTTTCCCTTCTGTCTTATGTTGTTTCAAAATCTATATTCTTGCTGTGGGAAACTTGCACACGCCATCAGTTCCATAACATATAAGCAATCTTACAGCAAATCTTTTGGGAAATAGTTTCATTTTTCATATGAATATATTTAATTATTCTTTATATATATTCAGGGGTTCTCTACAGAGATGCTGGCAATATATCCATGGCTATTACAGCTTATGAGCAGTGCCTTAAGATAGATCCTGATTCTCGTAATGCAGGACAGGTACCATTACGTGAATCTTATATTAGATTAAATGCTAATTGTTTGTTGAGAGGAAAACATAATTATTCAATTAAAAGAAAATGAACTAGAGAAAAAGAATTAACATGATAAGTTGTCACTTGGGACGTCTAGTTACCTTTAAAGTTTGATTGCTTCAGTGCTCCTTGTTTATTGATATATCCCATTTGTTTGTATTTTGTTTCAAACTTTTTGCAGAACCGACTGCTGGCAATGAACTACATAAATGAAGGAGATGATAAACTTTTTGACACTCACAGGTTTAATTGAATTTGTATCACCCTAACTTGCATTCTGTGTCTTTCTAATATTTGGCTGTCATTACAAATAATTTATGACCTTTCTGTGAGCATCTAATAGCAACTATATTAACTTTTTAATGTGATACTATAATATTGAAGCCTTCTATCTCACACAGTTCTTCCGCTTGCATTGTACAAATGCATGCCATAATGCCAACATCTTTCTAGTCTCCTTGTAATTTTGTGCTGACAAATAAAATGCATCGCGAAAGGCCTAAACTGATCTAGATTTTTAGAAAGAAATGGATGATGAAAATAGTAGCAACATTGACTATTGAGAACTTGATTTAAGTGTAGTGATGATATCTCTGATTCCCTGATGTCTACACTTCAAATAGATGCCGAAAGAAAAGATATGGATAATCCCTTTTTACTTTCCCTGTTTCAATTCTATGGTCAATTGGCAAATTTTATACATTTCTCGGCTGAATGTTTGACCATGTTTATGTGCATACAAGTATTGGCATTTGTAAAAACTTGATCGAATTTTGAATATCTTTGACTAATCTTAAACTTAGTTTCTTAAGGCTTTCTAATTTTGTTTTTTGTTAAACAGGGACTGGGGGAGGCGATTTATGAGGTTATATCTGCAGTACAATACATGGGACAACCCAAAAGATCCAGAACGACCTCTTGTGATTGGATATATTTCTCCAGATTATTTCACTCATTCTGTGTCTTATTTCATTGAAGCCCCTCTTATTTATCATGACTATGCAAACTACCAGGTGGTTGTTTATTCTGCGGTAGTGAAGGTACTAAATCGTCGTATATATTTAGGTCAGCTGCATGTGACTTTCCATAGCTTCCATCATCTGCAATCCTACAGATATCAACATATTTGTTTGCATGTTGAATAACTCCACCTTTGCTTTATTTCCTCCTTTGAAGCTCCAAATGAATTCAAATGATTTTTCATCACCATCTGCGGCATCAAGGGTGCATTAGGATTTAGGATCGTTACCACTCCCTCAATTTATCCCTATTTCTCATCATCCATTAAAGTAATTCCGTGATTACACCCCAGTGCCGGCTCAGCTGTGCAAAGCCCTTCCTTAGAATTGTTTTTTTAAAAAATCATGATCCTGTAATCCATTATTTTCTCACTATGTTGTCCACATCAATTATTACCGTGGCAAAATATCTGGAACTATAACCCCATATTCTATTGCAGGACTTTAAGGTGGTATATTCATATAATGGACTATGTCTTTCTTTCTGAACTTACATTCTAATGATTTTGCAGGCCGATGCAAAAACTATTAGGTTTAGGGAAAGGGTCGTGAGAAAGGGTGGGTTATGGAGAGATATTTACGGTATTGATGAAAAGAAGGTTGCAAGTATGGTTAGAGAGGACAAAATCGACATCTTGGTAGAGCTTACTGGTCATACAGCCAACAACAAGTTGGGAGCAATGGCTTGTCGACCCGCACCAGTTCAGGTATTCTTAGGGCTCCAGCCTCCATATTTTTGGGTTTTTTTTTAACTGTTTCATGTTTAAAATTCTTCTATCATTGATTGCCCTAAAAGAATTTCCGTATAAAAGAAATCTGTTGGAGTGGAATTTGAGTTGACTTTTGGGTGTTCGGTTTATGCAGGGTGATTTTTGCTTTTGCATTAAGCTTGATTTGGTAGGCCAGTAATTTTTCGAGCTCTCTTTGATTTCTTTAATGTCTTTTACTGCAGGTAACTTGGATTGGCTATCCCAATACTACTGGTTTGCCTACCATTGATTATCGAATCACCGATTCGTTTGCAGATCCTCCTGATACAAAGCAGAAGTATGTCCTGTTTTTACTTTAGAGTTTGGCCGTTCACATTTTAAATTAGAATTCTTATGTTTGTGAGATATGGAAATGGTTCTTCTCGGGCAATAATCATACCTAATGGCAGGCATGTTGAAGAGTTAGTTCGACTTCCAGAATGCTTCCTTTGTTATACTCCTTCCCTCGAGGCTGGACCTGTTTCACCAACTCCTGCTCTTGCCAATGGGTTCATTACATTCGGCAGCTTTAATAATCTTGCAAAGGTACTGTTTGATGACTAACGATATTCGGTAGTTTTTATTTGTTAGTTGTTACACCATTCATAGTTAACCTATTATCTGAACTTTTTGTCAGATAACACCCAAGGTATTGCAAGTTTGGGCAAGGATATTATGTGCTGTTCCAAACTCCCGTCTCGTGGTAAAATGCAAGCCATTTTGTTGTGACAGTGTTCGGCAGAAATTTCTAACAACATTAGAGCAGTTGGGCCTAGAATCACTCCGTGTCGATCTTCTCCCTCTAATTCTTCTTAACCATGATCACATGCAAGCTTATTCTCTTATGGACATCAGGTAGAATTTTATTGCACTCTCTGTGCCTTGCTAAGTTTTCCTCATCTCTTCTTCCCTGTCGTAGGTTCCTATGTTTCTCGAACTTGGATACTTCTAGTTATTGCTTTAAAACTTTACCGAGTGTTTTAGTCGAAAAATAATTCCATGTTTTTTGCTCCTTTCTAATATTTGTAACTTATCTTTATGTAGTTTGGACACCTTTCCATATGCTGGAACGACAACAACGTGTGAATCTTTATACATGGGAGTCCCATGTGTTACCATGGCTGGTTCTGTACATGCTCACAATGTTGGTGTTAGTCTTCTCAGCAAAGTTGGTAAGGAGCTTCGCCTTTTCTTGTTAATATCTATTATCCATTAATGTATTTTTTTCGTCCGGCTACTCCTAATGCCCTTTGGTCTTTTCATTATTTTTCCTGCTGGTTTTTCACTTCGAAGTTTAGAAGTTGCTGGTAGGACTTGTCTCTTAATGTTTGTTGAGGAGGCTTTTATGTTTTTATTTATTTATAATTAACGGACTTATAATATTCGGGTACTTACAATGTAGGGTTGCAGCATCTGATAGCCCAAAATGAAGATGAATACGTTCAGTTGGCACTACAACTAGCATCAGACGTCACTGCCCTCCAGAACCTGAGAATGAGTCTTCGAGACCTTATGTCTAAATCACCTGTCTGCGATGGACAAAACTTTATCAGTGGTTTGGAGGCAACATATCGGAACATGTGGCGCAGGTATTGTAAGGGTGATGTCCCATCTTTACGGTATATGGAAATGTTACAAAAACAAGATGCAGCGGATGGGTTAACTGTCAAAACTGTTGATCCGGAAAAAACCACAATCTCAACTGACATCTCCCCTGGAGCGGTCAAGTCTAACGGATTTAATCAGGTCCCATTACCTACGTCAAATCTCACTACTTCTGAAGAGAACGGGAATCTATCGAACCAGACTAAAAATCCAGGCAAGCTGAGCTGACATCTAAATTCTTGATGGTTTGTTGAACTCTTGAAACGAATTCATTACCTTCCTTAGGTACAATCCTCCTGTAAGGCACAACCATTATGATTTGCGAGCCGTATTGCCTTCAATAGTTTTTGTATTTTATCAGGAGAACAAAGGCCGGTTGAAGGCTGTAAAGCATGATTCCATCATGCCTGTTTCCGAAGAATATCAGATTGGGAAAAGATGAATGACGTTATCAGCTACCGAATATAGATGCTCGAATATGTTTTGTATTTTTCGCGTCCCCAACACAGAACTGTAGAAATTCATCTCTGGCTTGTATATTACGAGGGCAGTTATTGTTTTGCTTTAGCATTCCATTGTTTTCTGGTTTTGATAGTGTCATTGTTGGTTGGCTTGTTGAAAAAGTAAATTATATTTCAAGGAGTAATAATGGACCGGTATCGAAATAGAGTTTGTGATTAATGCACAGTATTTTAATTTTAAAAGATCGAGCCAAATATCGTAAATAATCGAATTAAATACTATGTACGATATTCGACTTTTTCAAAAAAAAAAAAACGGGTTTGGAACATGAAGCTTATGTTTTGAGGTGAGATGATTTGGGGTTATAGATTTCTTCGTTTTGATATTAGATTTGGGTGTTGGGACTTGAGTTTAAGTTTGATATGAAACATAGGATTTAAATAATCAAATCGGTCCGTTGTCATCCCAAGAAAAATATTGGAGGAATGTTTTCAAAGATTACATATCATACCTAAAGTGTTGAAGTTGATGATAGAATTCCATTTTGCTAACGTTGGGTTTAGGCAATTATCCATTTTGGTAGTGTTGGATTTTGGGAGGTAAGTTGGGTTTTTAGTTGACTTATTCAAGTCAATGCTATAGTTGCAAGTGACCAAAAATCAGTTAAAATTATTATTAAAAAATTATGAAATTTGATGTTTATTGTAAATAGACTTATAATTTTGAATGTATAAATAATTAAAACATGGTCTAAAGGATAATTATTCTATACACTGGCGGTGGAAACTAAAAGTTTATGGAAGCGTTTTAGTTGTAGGCTATAGAGATTCAATTTAGGGTGCATGGTTTATGTGTTTAAGTTTAAGAGTTTAAAATTTAAGGTTTATAGGTTAAAACTTAAATCTATCGCTTTAAATTCTAAAACTAAAACACTTGTAAAAACTTTTTTTGAATATAAATTCTTAAAAAAATGGGACTTCGAAGTTTAAACTTTAAAATAAATAATATATAAATAAAATGGAAGGCAAATGAGCATTATCACATAAAAAGATATCAAATTGGGTTGGAGAGATCATCTCTTGTTGGATCTCTATAATATTCGAATAGATTAACCCATCAATGAATTAAAAAAATGGTTATATAATAATACAGTGGTAATTGAATTGTTTCATAGTCAGCAACAACATAGTTGACTCTTTATCCATGCTTTTAACCTCCTATAAAAACTTGATCGTCCATCAAGCCATGTTCCATCACGATCAATAAGCTTCAATTTTCTCTATATCCCCTTTTTTCTCAGCTCTAAAATTTTCTCTCCATCCAAACAAACAAAATCAAAGAAGAAAAAAGGTGAAAGAAAATGCCGAAGAGCAACGCAAGCATTGATATAGAGTCCAGCGACGAATCGAAAGGCAAAGCACCATTGATCGCCGATGGCAAAGAGAAAAAGAGCGGATTGAAGAAAATAATGGGCATTTTGGACTTCGTCCTGAGACTCGCCGCCATAATTGCAGCTCTTGTTGCCGCTGCCACCATGGGAACCAGTGACGAAACGCTCCCCTTCTTCACTCAGTTCTTCCAGGTCCAAGCTAGCTACGATGATCTTCCCACATTCAGGTTCGTCGGTATAAAATATACGCACACATACACACCGGAATAGACCGAGAGGAAGCTGGAGTGGACAGTCGCCACCTAAAAAATTGAAATTTTTATATAATTTATTTTTTATTAAAAATATATTTTTGAACTCTAAAATTTTATAAGTTTGCCCCCTAACATAAAATCATGCGTTTGTCCCTACATACACATATATAGGAGGGGTCAAAATATTAAATTTAAAAAATACAAGAGCTTATTAAGTTTTTAAACTCAAAATTCAAGAGATAGTGTCTAATTTATCTAATATTTAAATTTATAGAAACTTAAATTGTTATTGAACTAAAAAATTTAAAAAACATATTCAGCTTCTATTTGTTTAAATATTTATTATCTATAACAGGGACTCAGGCCCTGGGCCCAAGAGAGCTCCGCCGTGTACACATATATGGTTTATATCTATGTTGAAGGAAGTATTAATATATATATTATTCGTTTGCAGGTTCTTCGTTATTGCAATGGCAGTAGTAGCAGGTTACCTCGTCCTTTCCCTTCCGTTCTCCGTTCTCACCATGCTCCGCCCTAATATAGTTGTTTTGAGAATCCTCTTATTCATTTTGGACATCGTAAGCATTCACTTTGATTCAACTATTTATAATCGAGTAAAATAATTAAAATATGATTCCGGAAATATAACATAAAAACAATACAAATATTAAATATATATCACATGCATATGATACGGGCAATTAGTGTATACATATTTAGTTAAAAAGCATTTGAATGTATCATAATGTCACTAAAATTTTATTTACGTCACCGTTTATATTCTGACTCTGTGACGATAAATTTGATATCGTAACCAATCACATTAGCACTTTTGCTAAAGGTCTAAGGTGATGATATATCTTTATTAATTGATGTTTTTATTGTAATGGTAGCTGGTATTGTCTATGAGCACGGCATCCGCATCGGCGGCGGCGGCCATAGTTTATTTGGCTCACAGTGGCAACCCTAACGCAAATTGGCAAGCCATTTGCCAACAATTTGGAGACTTTTGTCAGAAAGTGAGCGGAGCCGTGGTGGCATCGTTCGTTGCTGTTGTGTTCCTCATGTTGATGGTTTTGTTGTCTGGTTTTTTATTCTTAAAGAACGCTAAAAAAATAGGCATTATTTATAATGTTTTACCGATTTCTCATAAGTTTATCTTAATTTCTCGTGTTTAGATTCTTCGATGTTCGATAATCATATAATCAACTCCGATTATATGAGAAATCGGATTAGTTCCCTAAATAGGGGCAAAGTTATCTAATAATTGTTTCTTGAAAGGGTTTTTTATAATAATTGTTATGATCATTGAGATTGTAATTTTGTTGTACTTGAAGAAATTGCTATTATTGGAAAAAAATAATTTAAGGTGTTTCAATGTTAAAGAAATATCATTTTATTTTTTTTCTTTTCTATTATAATTTGGATTCTACTTATATTAATTATTAGTATTTGATTTATTGGTCGATTAATTCTGATTAGACATTGTAGAAGTCCACTGTAGGAACAACCCTTCCAATTCAGTTTGTTCCATTCATAACATTAGAGTTCGAATATTTGATTTTGTTTAATAGACTTAACGTCTCATCTCGTTAAATCAACGGATAATTGATAGTGTACAAATATATGAATTAGTAAAAAGGAGTCAAGTAAAGTCAAATATTTTACAATTTACAAAGCTAACATTTACTATTTAATAGTTAATATTTCAATAGTTTTTATGGTCCAACAAATGAATTTTTTTGTTTAAAATTGAACTTTAAATGAAAGAAAATAATTTTAATGTCACCTCTTAAACAATAAATATTAAATAAATTTAGAAATTTTGGCCTTATTTAATTTTCTTACAAGTACAGGGGGGAAAATTGATGTATGTAATAATAAAGGGACTAATTTGAACCTTTTTTTTAAGGAGACTAATTTGAACCAATTCATATAATAAAGGGACTTAAAATGTACTTTCACCTGTAATAAAAATTAAAAGCATAAAGTACACAAATGGTCACTAAACTATATCCAAAAATACAAATGATCATCAAACTTTCAAAAGTTACATAATGACCAATAAACTTTAGTTTTTGTTACAAAATACTCACTGAGCCATTAACTGTCATTAACCGGATGACGTTGCAATTATGAAAATTTGTATAATAGCACATTTAACCCTTCATATTTACACATTCAATCAATTTAAGCATCAATAATGTGGGTTAAATTAGGATTAAATTGATTGAATGTGTAAATATAGAGGATTGAATGTGTTACTATTCAAAATTTCATAACTCCCACATCAGCCAGTTAACGACTCAGTTACTGTTTTGTAACAAAAACTAAAGTTTATTAGCCATTATATAACTTTTAAAAGTTTGGTAGCCATTGTGTATTTTCGGAAATAGTTTAGTGACCATTTGTGTAATTTATCCAAATTAAAAATAATATTTTTCGTAATTCATGTGAATTTATTATCTATTTATTTATGTCTAAAGTTCAAGAGGCTATTTTGGTCATTTGGCAAGTCAGAAAACGGCCGAATTTATAGAGAAAAAAAATGATGTCGATTGTAATGTTGATTCCCCTAAAACAAAAGGTGAAAATTCCCGGTAAAATCATTAAGCAAATTGGGATTTAGGGTTTAGAGATTCAAAATACTTGAATCGGAAAATGTCGCAGACTGGGAAATTGATGCCGAATCTCGATAAACAGAGCACGAAGATGCTCAATCTCACTGTTCTCCAAAGAATTGATGCTTTCGTAGAAGAGATCTTGATCACAGCTGCTCACGTCACCTTCTACGAATTCAACATCGATAGTAATCAATGGGTTCGCTTTCTCACAAATCTGTTCTTAAGTTTTTTAAATCTTAATTTTGTTTTGTCATTGACTCCGTTTAAAGTTTGGATCGTTAAAATATTTTAATCTTTTTTATTTAGAGCCGAAAAGATGTTGAAGGATCTCTCTTTGTTGTTAAGAGGTAAAATAAGTTAATATTTTTAGCCTTTACTTCATAGCATTAACGTTTTTAGAACTTAGAAGCAAGTAATTAACTTCGGAAATTTATTTAGCTCATTGAAATGATTGCTGATTTTCCTTGGTTTTAAGGAGTACTCAACCTCGGTTCCAGTTCATTGTAATGAATCGGCGTAACACAGGTAGAAATTCTTAATTTTAATGAAAGAGAGACTTTTTTTTTCTCCCTTTTGCCTGATTTGGTATGCAATTTGTTTTTAACAAACAGATAATTTAGTGGAGAATCTTTTGGGAGATTTTGAGTACGAGGTTCAAGGTCCGTACTTGTTGTATCGAAATGCAGCACAAGAAGTTAATGGAATTTGGTTCTATAATCCACGTGAATGTGAGGAAGTTGCAAACCTCTTTAGAAGGTATATCATCTTGTTTTGGTCCATTTATCTAACTTCCAATAATCGAATTTGAACATAGACATGGTCACCCTAAGTGAATTCAAACATGGAGGTTTAGATCGTTTATATATCTTATATATGTTGTACCTTGTTTCTTACGGTTATTTTTCTCGAGAGGAAGGGTTCAGTAGATGAAGGCCTTCCTTTGGGATGTAGTTTTGATTTGACTACAATCTTATGGTTATTGAAGTTCTAAGCATTCATAATATGGCAATCAGATTCTAGTTAAGTGGGGTCAATGCACTTTAATCTGTTGAACAGAGAATGTGTGTGTTTTTAGCTCTACCCCTATCAATTGGTAAACATGTGAAATAATACGAAATATGGTATGCTGCATGTAACTTGACAGTTAATCACAATATATAAATCAAAATTTTCCTTGCATTACTGCTACCTTTAAACTTCTGTAGTTTACGAACATCAAGAAAGCATTCAAATAAGATTCGTGTCAGTGTGTTTTTTGAGATTTGTTTTGATGAGAGAAGTTCTTGGTCTGTTTCTTTTGGTTTTCCCTAACATTGTATTTGTTGTCTTCTTCGCAGAATACTTAATGCATATTCAAAAGTTCCTACAAAGCCAAAAGCATCTGCAAGCGCAAGGTAATTGCTTTGATGAAGCATCAATAAGACAGTTAGTGCCTTTGTGAAGCCTTAGGACATAGATAACTGTTAAATTTTCCCATGTGTCCTGCAGGATGTTTCTAGTGTTTAACCTTTCATACTGAATGCTTTTGGTACATTTTGCCATTTTTGAACAAAACATCTTGCCAACTGTCCATGTTGTGTGTATAGAGGGTCCTTTTGGTGTGGGTGAGGCAGCATGCAACAAGTGAAGGATTGAGGCAAAGGTGTTGAGAGTTGGACTAGAGTGGATTGTGGGGTGCCATATCTTGTGACAGTTAAAAAAAAATAGGTTAGAGTGAAGGGAAAACGAAGTAGGAACTGTAGTATTGGAACTGGTAGCATATGGAGGGAGTAGGTGAGTGAGGCAGGAGCTTTATATGCAAAATTTTGTCTTGTAAAAATTTGCCTAAACTCCCATAACTATAGGTTATAAAGTTTATCTAATTCAATAGATACTACTTTCTAGATCTATTATGAGTAGTATCTGTAAATTTGTAATAATGATTACCCAAAAAAAGCACCTGTGTGGTGTTTAAAAATGATTATAATGGAATTTGAGGATTTTGATGTTGATCCTTGCAATTCCGTCATCCTTGTTGCTCCTCCTGGTAGTATCTGCTACCTTAATTTCATTGTCTTCCTATTATGTCCAAGTGTCCTAAGCTTTTCTGTTATTATTGTGTAGTGAATTTGAGGAACTAGAAGCAATTCCTAGCATGTCTGTAATTGAAGGCCCCTTGGAGCCACCAGCAACTGCCCCTCCTCAAGATTCATCATTTGTTAACTTCATTAGTGTATGTTGACTGCTGACACTTACATTTTCAATTTTCAAGGCCTGATATTTATCCGTTCTATGCTGACATTTTCAATTTTCAATCCTTCTGATCTCAAGGTTATTTGGCTTTACTAATTTCAGGCTGCTATGAATCTAGGAAGTAATGCTCCAAATAGTACAAAACCAGCACAGCCCTACCGTTCTATCTCGCTCACTCCTCTTTCTTCTCATGCACCATCTGCCATATCCACTCCTACACTTGCTCCATCAGTGTCACCCTTTCCTCTCTCTGCTCAACCTTCGCTTGATTCTGGAAGTAGCAGCAACCGAGCGACTAATCTTGTAAAGCCTTCTTCATTTTTTGTACCCCCTTCCACATCCTCATTGATGATGCCACCTCCCTCTTCATCAAATCCAACCATCTCTGCTCTTCATCCACCCATCAATCCGCAACGTCCTTATGGCACTCCAATGCTTCAACCCTTTCCACCACCTACTCCACCTGCATCTCTCACTCCTGGTGTGCCACCTACTTTGCACAATGGATCTCTGATAAGCAGGGATAAAGTCCGTGATGCACTATTAATGCTTGTCCAGGTATTTATATAAATTTTCATATATTTTTCACTTGGAATGATAATTTTGATATCAGCTCATATGGACTATAATGGCTAAGTAGCATCTGGCCAAAAAGATAAATATAGTGGATCAATCAGTGATGCACATTTTCCAGTTTCTACTTATGGTAAAGGCTTCTAATTATTGTTTCTTTGTTTTGTTCTTATGCTAGGATGATCAATTCATTGACATGTTCTATCAGGCATTGCAGAAGGTGCATCACACCTGAGCACCCTAGAGGCGATCCTCAAAAGCTTCATTTTTATGTTCAATGTGCACCTCATACGTTTAATTTTCTTCGGTTTGCTATCTAAACTTTGACTCTTGATTTGGTATACACACCAATTGTTCACAAAGGACAAAGTGTTTATGCAGGCATTGATGCATAAAAGAAAAGAATGTGATTCAAGTTTTGCCAACATGGCAAAAATAGCTGCACATATGCATCATAAGTGCTTAATTTATAGTGTTGAGAGAAGAAAGAGCATGAGAATCAAAGTCATCTCCTAAACAGCTTTCTGCTCCTATCACCATTCTCTCTGCACCTTTAAGTCTCGCCTTCAGGACAGAGAGATCCGTTGTCATTGGTACTTGGAGTTTTTTTTCTCCATTTTCTCAGATGAGCATTATAGTGTGGTGGCCGATTGCGGCAGCTGCATGAGTGGATGATAGGGGGAATAATTACCACAGTGATTTCAGTCGACAAGTTTGATGTGTTTTGTTAACTCTAATTTGCTATGGTTTTTCGTCGATCAAGTTGGTTATAAAAGACCTAATTCGTAATTCAACATGGTACAAGTTGGAGGTGTGCAGTGGACATTGAAACAGAATTTGAGGGTCATTTTGGTGTTTAGCATTGTCAATGTAAAGTAGCTGCTGTTAGCTATTTCCATCTTTCAGAAATATTTGGAAGCATAAAAGTTGGTTTAAAATTTTTTATATCTTTTCTTTTGGACTGTAAACTGTATGAATGTAACTTTTCTTATTTTATTTCAATCTCTTTAAATGATAAATGTGTATGATGTAAGCTCCTTGGATGTGTAGGATTGTGCTACCATTTGTTCACTTTGCTGCGATAACTTTGTCAATCAGGCAGTCGAGGAACATAGCCTTTGTTGTTAAATTACTTGCGATCAATATTTGTATCCGACACATATCATGATATGGGTGCAAAAATATGATTATTAAAATTCGAACACCTCTCTCATTTACAACTAAATTTGAATAGAAGCCGCTAATCCAATTAATCTAAAATCTTAAACAAAGATTCATTGATCTATAAATTCATATAAAGATATAGTAATTTTTCTATTTTTTTTTTCATTCACAATGTTTAAATTCATAAAGCTTAGATTAATCAAATCATAAACTATTAACTTAAATGTTTGTATAATCAAATTCGACTCACAGGATAACTTGTGTTATTCAAACTCGATTGTATAACAATGAGTCGAACTAGTTGCAAAAGTTGGAGTGGTGCTCATTAGGGACTTAAATAGTAGTCTGCAACCGCAAAAAAGGTTGATGTATAATAGTAGTGGCATCGTTCGAGATCATTATTGCAAAAAATAGCGGTGTAAAACGATATTAATTTAATAACGGTGGATCACGAGGTAACGACCAATTGCGCAATAATAAGATGCTATTCTCGTTATGTTTCAATTATTTTCGGTATGTTTTACAATAAATTATATAAATAAATAAAAATTACGACCGCAATACCTGCAATAATCACAATAACATCTATAATGTCTTTAATAGTTATAAACGTAACACAACCGAAAAAATAGTAGTATTAATTAAATTATCGGTTTTAATTTTGATTGTATTAAAAAAAACATGTTTATCTAATTTTACTTTATATACGAATCTATCAATCAATCTCAAACCTCGAACACTAATTTCTGGCATTTACCCCCCAAAATTTACAATGCAATAAAGAAAAAAAAAATCACCAAATCATAATTTATTTTACAAATCAAGCAGAAACCCAGAATTTTTAAACTCTAAAAAGGCGTCCTATTATCCTTACTCTCTTGGGTGTTCTTTCATTTTGGGGCGGCGACTAATCGTCGAGCATCTTCCGAAGTCTGTCCTTGACGAATTGGCTACGGGCTTTGGCGCGTTCTTGTTGAGGACCAATGTTTACAAAGGACAGGTAAGCTCCGGCGGCTATAAATGAGGCTCCGGTGAGGTAAAAACCGACTGTTACCGCCAGTTGCTTCGCCGTCGGTGGATATGACCATAGAACCATTTTTGCTTTTGGTTTTATCACTTGAGGCTTGCCTTGGGTTTTTTGACGTTTTATTTTTGTTAAGTTTAATTTATTTGAGTAAATTATATAAATGGTCTCCGACAATGTTCTAAAAAATAATTTCGACAACTAATAAATAGATCTAATTTCGTTAAAAAAATTAATAATTAATGACGTGTCATTAATAAAATCTCTGTATAATAACAGATTTAACTATTAACATTTACATTTTATTTTAATTTAATTTTAAATTTAAAATTTTAGATCTCACCATTTAAATATTATAACATTTTATTCCGTTAAATCCTAAACTTTATCTTCTCTTTTAAAAATAAATCTATACTGCAATTCTTTTAAATCGTAAACATTTTAGTTCTTTAAATTCTAATTTTGCTCGAATTTAAGTTAAGCACAAATATCACCTTGAATTTTCTTTCAGCATCATTTCCTCCACCATCTAATTTTTTTCACAGCAACATAGAATTGCTCGTCGAAGCAAGCCTTGTAGACACGTTCACACCTCCTTCACCCAAAATATTACCTTCTCGAAAATTGTTCAATGCGGCTTCCAATAACAACTACCAAACTTTTTTTGCCAGCCATCCATAAAGAATCAAATCGATGAACAATCAGACTCAACACAAGTGCCTTTGTAGGCTCTTCATATTGCATATCAAAAGCAAAAGAAATAAACAACAAAGTTGAAATCAGCAGACAAGAAGCCGTAATCAAGCACACTTATGTAATAAAAAAAAAACATGAAACCAAAGACAAAGATTGATTGAGTGAGTGAGACAAAAGGTTATATACTCGGGTTTTGTTTGGTTTTCTCATTCGAAATCTTCATAGTTTGTGTCTACAAAACTAGAAGTATAACATAAAGAGCAATATTCTACAAAGAAAAGTGGAGGCAATAATTAGAGCAATTAAAATTCTCTTGTTCGAATCCTGGTGCACGCTGCACTACTTTAACCACTGCTTGGCCTGCTTGACCAATAACATGGTTAAATTTATATATACACACACATATATATATATATATATATGAGATAATATAAAAAAGACCAAAATTTTTGTTTGCAGAAAGAAATAAAACAAATTGCTAATTTTTAAACTAAATAATTTAATTTCCCAAAATTTTAAGTGGTCTAAATGTGACATCTTTAGAAACAAGAAAAATCTTGAACATGTGAGATTTGTAGAGTTGAAATACCTGGAGAAAACTTTCATTTGTTGTTGTTTAGAATAAAGAACATGGGAAGGAACGGAGGAAAGAGAGGAGACTGGTCTGGTTCTAGCAAGAATTACAAGTGACAGCAATGACAAGGAACATTGACACATGAGAAGGAATAATAGGGGGAGAATATTCATGTCTTGGTTTCCTGTTTGAAAGATCTTGCTGTCCACTTTTGAAACATGTGAGCAGATGGAGACAAAAAAGTGGTTTTGCTGAAACCAAACCAAGAACAAGGAAAAAATGCAAAATCTATATTTTTTGGGCTCTTAAATGGATTTTGGGTGAAAATAAATTGAAGAATTACAGGAGAGGAGAAATAGAAAAGAAGATGGACTAAATTGATATATTATTAAAATTATGTGGATTAATTTTTTAGAATTAGGGTCAAATTAAAATAAGTGTAGAATTTGACTGCTAATTATATAATTATATCAATTTATATTAACTGTCACATCATCAGCCTTTAAATTTTTAAAGGTGGCAGACCAATTTGTTTTTCTTTTTAAGTCGGGGGACCAGTTTGTAACTTCGGATAGTCGAGGGACGCAAAAAAAATTAGAGCATAGTCAGGGGACCATTTATGTATTTTATCCAATTTATTATTGGTTAAAATACATCGAATGTCATTTAATTGTAGTTTTAATAACAAATATACCATTTCCCCCCTAAAAGTAACCATTTAATCATTCAATTGCATTTGTGCCACACAAATCACTTTTCTCTTGAAGAAAATAATTTAGTCATTTGATTAAATTCTTGTGACAAATATATAATTATATCGTTAGAATTGAATCATTACATGGTATAATAATAGCTTTAGTCTACAAAATTTTTACATACTATTAATTTTCTCTTAATTAAAAATAACAATTCAATAAATTTAACCATTTATATTTAAAATTTTTGACACTGCACCCTCTTAACACATCTTTCGACCACTTGTCACACTTTATACTACTGTGCATTAATCTGATAACCAAAATATGTGTTAGGTCAACAAACATACATTTCGCTACTAGATAACTGACAGAGTAATAGAACAAAACCATTATGATCTTTAACGTTGTTTGCTAGTAGACAAAATCGCTTCACGAATGAAATTTTTAAATATGAATGATTAAATTTATTGAAGTATTTCAAAATATGACCAAATTAATGGAATGCATAAGTTTTAGGGAATAAAATTTAATGGTAGAGTGACATGTTTATCAAAAAAATTGAGTAGCTAAAATTGTTTTATTTAAAGAGAAGTGACATGTTTGTCGCGATATTTTTAGGCATAATGCCAAAAAAATGGCCCTAACGTTTGGCTGAATAGTCACTTTTGTCTTTATTATTATTTTTAAATAATTTAACCCTCAACGTTTTATTTTTCGGTCAAAATATCCCTTATGCGGATAAAAATTGTTAATCAATTAAGGGTTGGTTTGGCATTGCTTTTGAAAAATGCTTTTAAAAGTGCCGCCGAAAAATAATTTTAAAAGTGATTTTGAAAAGTTAATTGTAAGATTTTAGTGTTTGACATTGTTGCCAAAAAGTGTTTTTGAAAAGATAAAATGTCTATTTTAGACATGATATTGTAAAGTAAAAATAAATGAACATAAATGATGTTTAAATGTGTTATCATAAAATTTATTAATATTATTATATATGAAATAAATCAACCTAAATAAAAATATAAAAACCATGACAATTCTTTAGTAATTATATATTTATAATATAAACTTTAAATATTTTTAAATAATTAATATGTTTGCTTGCATGTTTTAAAATTAGCATATAGTATATTTTGTTAGATAATTAAATGCACTTAGATATTAATTAATAGAACCTTTAGTTTAGGTTTCTTTAATTAGTGTTCAATAATTAAATAGGGTAGATAATTGTAAATATTAAAAGTATATTAAATATGATTTTAGAATCCAAATATGGATGGTGTTCCATTGTTTACAATGGGGTGTTATCACATGGATTTCTTAAAATTATATTTAATATATTTCTTACTTAAAATTGACTATTAATTTAATTTTCTTTAGCTAAAATCAAATAATTAATAATTAATACATTGTAGTTAATCAAATGTATATCGAATATCTTTGAGGTTCAAATCTGGATGGTGTTCCATTGTTTACAATGGGGTGTTATCTCAGCCTTGATCATAAAGGTATATATTCGATATTCATTTTCACTTATAAAATTGATTAAATAATTTGTTATAGCCGTAATTAGGACTAGAACTTTAACTAATTAGAAGAATTAATTAATTAGGAATGTGATTAATTTAAGGGCTTTAAATATATGAAAGGTGTTCATGAAAATGGTAATTTCTCATAAAAGCCATTAAATTAATTAACATTCATAGATTTAAACAATTAATTAAATAGAGCCTTTTTAGGAATAGAACTTAAAATTGACAAGACAATAAAATATCATTCATTAAAAACCTTTTATGTTGGAAATTCATTTTTAAATACGAATAGGGGTGCCACCTAACAGGGTGCTTTTAATCTCGTATTCGAACAAAATGAATTTCCTTATAAAAGGATATCTGTATACGGAATTTAAATTCAACTAATAATTATGGGATAAATTAAATTCAAATTATTATACGAAATGCCACGTAAAATTAAAGGTACCGATAACGGGCATTCGTAGGGTGCTAATCCTTCCCTACACGTAACCGACTCCCGAACCCAATTTTTAAAGACAGAATCTCTGGTTTGTTTTTCGGTGTCCGGTCTATCTCAAAGTGATCGGTGGCGACTCCAAACGTTTTCTTAAAAGATAAATAAAGGAAAATAAAATTTAATACAAAAAACCCTAAATTTCAAGATTAAATTAAAAATGGCCAAAAAACCCAAATTTTCCAAAAGACCGATCGTCAGGCTATTTTCACACATCTCGATCGCCAAAAAATGGTCGCGACAGCTTGGCGACTCTGCTAGGGAATTCAAAAACTGAGAGTCAGGCCTAATTGATTTTATGTGGCATTTTGGCATTTTGGATAGTAATTTGAATTTAATTTTTCCTATAATTATTGGATGAATTTTTTGGAAAATACAAGTAGTTTTTTCTTGTGTGCTATAAACTGGCATTCAAGCATAAGCCTTATACCCAAGCTTTTTACCTTTAAGTGGGAGTGAGGCATGATCTTACATGAGTTATTCAGCTCCGTGATTGGGTTTTGTCCTCCTTTCGGTATACCAACCTTATACACCATGAGGTTACGCCTCCGCTATAAGGAACCGTATACTCTCGAATCGATGTCTTACTAGTCTGGTAACGACAGTTCAGGTACCCAGAGTCTAGATCGAAACCTACATGTTGTAATAGAAACCTACCCCGCTAGAGCTAGACACGGACCTAGGACAAGGTGCTGCTAATTTAAATTTATTTCTCTGGTTATTCTTGTGTACAAAATAAACTGTTCTTTGGTTAATTTTACGCAACGTAAATTGTTTTATTTTACAGTAATTATTTTTGTTTATAAATTCACTTTTACTATACTAACACAATTCTTTTGTTTTGTTTTTTTGTTATATGTTTTTGCATCATAATTCATAGGGGGTATTAAGTTCGAAGTTAATCGAGTAAGAAATGTCTCATACAACTGAAGGGTCCGATAGACAAGGAGAGGATAATACCGCAGTCTGGACATGGTCAGAGGAAACCCAGTTCGTCAAGTGAGACAATATTAGGGGAGATTATGTATCAAGGGCTAAAGAGATTGCTAGGATGAATTCAGGACAAAATAGCTATTTACCGGAACTCAAGAGGATATGGGAAAAATGGGACGAAACTATAAAGAAAGATTTTCAGTTAGAGTTCGGGGATATAGTAATGTTGTTGGATATTCTAGTTGACCGATGATTAATTAGGGTTATGACACAGTATTGGAATCCAGTTTATAATTATTTCACATTCGGATAAGTGGATATGACACTGACACTGGAAGAATACGAGGCTTTATTACATTCTCGAAATTTGGAAAGGACAATATTTACACAAGAACCCCTAACAACTCAACCTTTAGAAGAAAGTTGAAAATGGTCACTGGGAAAGATGAGGTCTGGTTTAACAGAAAACTAAACACAAGAGGAATATTGAAATAATCGAGGATAATGAGCGTATTCATTGGGAGGTAATTCAGGAACTAATCTTAACAAGTGATAAACCCGAGAAAAAAAGAAGTTTTTATGCCTTGTGTATTTATGGATTGGTGTTATTCCCAAGAACTCCAGATTATATTGATCCGTCAACCCTAGGTTTATTTGAGCGTTTGAAGAATGGGGTAAATCTAGTACCATCAATTTTGGCTGAAACATACAGAATATTGACTGCTTGCAGAAGGTCGGGAGAAGGAAGATTTTAGGGCTGTGCCCAACTGCTAGAGGTATGGTTTCAAGGTCACAGATGGGTTGCACCTTATAGGGCCCGTAGATTTTGCACTGATTATTCACCACTAGAGGAGCATATGGCTGCTTGCCCAATTGTGAAAATGACGGAAGAACAGTGGAAAGAGCATCTGTTGAACATGAAACATTCAGAGATTGTTTGGAAAACACCTTGGCTGAATTTGGTTAGTTATCTGTACCGATGTGAGAAGTTTGTTTGGGTTCTTTTGCTGGGAGTTTGGGGAGGAACAACCTATTTCATGCTGTTAGTATCTCGGTAGTTCAGATCATGACAGTTTATTTCAGCTACTGCTGGCATGAAGAAATTCTAGTACATGCATAAGACAGAAGGTTATAAGACGAAGATAAATGATATCGTAGCAGCTTGGGAAACGCTAAGGAGAGTGAAGCTTTAGGACGGATTAGAGGTCATGCAAAATTATACATAATGGAAGACTCAAAGGGTCAACGATGGCATTCAATGAAACGTAGTCGGTAATATTGGTCTAATCAACGAACGTATGAGAGATGCACCCTTAGTAGTGGAGAAACTGAAACATGATCATGAGAAAGAGTTAAAGGGATACGAGAAGTGAATTGAAGAACTGAAATAGAGACTATCCATGGCATCGTTAGAGGTAGACGTGCAAAAGGGTAAGAAAAATGAGTTTTATGAGCAGAATCGGGAACTTAGCCAAGAATTGAAAGATTTGAAGGAAACTCATTTAGAATGCAAAAATATCCAAAGAGGAAATACAAGCCGGATGGTCAGTGATTTGTCTGAACAATTGGATATGGTTGTGAATGAGAGGAACGATTATAAGAGAATGTATGAAAATTATGCAAAATCTTCTAAGAAAAGGATTCAGAACCAGAAGGAATTATATGATCGTACTAAAAGGAAGCTAGAGGAAAAAAGAGATGTAGAATTTAGAGTTGTTGGCTCAGAATGCAGAACTGGGAGAACAAAATAAAGAACTGAGGGTTCAGATATCGCAAATGAAACAGGTGCTTACATGGCATTACAATGAGGGAAAAGATGATGCAGATGAAGAGAAGAAAGAGTTGAAAGGAAAGGTGACTGAATTAGAAGATACAGTTCAGGACTTAAAATGAAAGCTTGCAAGCTTTGAAGGTGCACTGTATCAAGAAAGTGGAGCATGGAAACAGAAGTATGAAGCAGCTCAGCGTATAATTTAGGAACAAAACAATAAACTGGTCGTCTTCAAAGGACGAGTAAGGGGCATTGCTCAATATGTTCAGATACTGTCAAAAGATGCAGCCAATTTGCTACAATGCCTAGACATTGATTTAGAGCTTGAAGAGAGGATAGTTCGGATGCTGAACGAGATAGTCAATTTAAGAGTTAGAGCTAGTAATTATTTGTAGTTGAGATTATCCATTCCTTGTATTCGACTTTTCCTAGTAGTTATTTGTAGTTGAGATTATCCATTCCTTGTATTTGACTTTTCCTAGTTAAATGGATGTTTTTCTAAAGATTTGTCTTTGAGCTTAATACCCCTAATGCATTCATACATTCATGCATTCATTCATATAGCAACATACCATATTAATTTACAAACATTTTAATAAAGAAAGGTTCTATGGCAGTTTGTTTTAGAACTGCAATCATTCCGCATTCATACGGAACCCGTTTACGCTCCAAGGCCATAGCTGTTGAAGATAGAGTTGCCAGTCTCGAAAATAATCGTGTTAAAGTTTAGAATATGTTCGATAGGATTGAACAATCCATGAGAGATCACTTTGCACAAACACAAAGGGACATCATCAGTCACTTGACTGCCCTGCTAGAACCAAAAGAATCTGGAAAGGGCAAAGTGCAAGAAGTTACCGCCGACAACGTGAATAATCAGATTGACACTATATCTCATATGAAGGAGCAGCCTGAAGGACCACCTCATGTGAAGAAGGTCCAAATTAATTTGGCCGGAGCAACCGTTAGTCATCCAGTCTATATTGGAGCAAACTTTGGAAGCGGCAATAAAGTCCCATATCTGAACACGGTCAACGAGATTGAGAGGATTCGCGCTGAGATCGTTGTTGTAGATGCATAAAATGGGTAATCGGGGAGCTAGTGCTGCAGATCTGAGTTTGGGGAAGTATGAGGAACGCTGTAAGGCTTTAGAGGATAGGTTGCTGGAGATGCAGAAAATGGGTAATTCAGGAACAAAACAACGAACTGGTCGTCTTTAAAGGACGAGTAAGGGGCATTGCTCAATATGTTCAGATACTGTCAAAAGATGCAGCCAGTTTGCTACAACGCCCAGACATTGATTTAGAGCTTAAAGAGATGATAGTTCGAACACTGAACGAGATAGTCAATTTAAGAGTTAGAGCTAGTAGTTGTTTGTAGTTGAGATTATCCATTCCTTGTATTCGACTTTTCCTAGTTAAATGGATGATTTTCTAAAGATTTGTCTTTGAGCTTAATACCCCTAATGCATTTATACATTCATGCATTCATGCATATAGCAACATACCATATTAATTTACAAACATTTTAATAAAGAAAGGTTATGTTGTAGCTTGTTTTAGAACTGTAATCATTATGCAGTTATATGGAACCCGTTTACGCTCCAAGGCCATAGCTGTTGAAGATAGAGTTATCAGTCTCAAAAATGATCTTGTTGAAGTTCAGAATAGGTTCGACAGGATTGAGCAATCTATGAGAGATCACTTTGCACAAACACATAGGGACATCATCAGTCACTTGATTGCCCTGCTAGGACCAAAAGAATTTGGCAAGGGCAAAGCGCAAGAAGTTACCGCCGACAACGTGAATGATCAGATTGACGCTACATCTCATATGAAGGAGCAACCTGAAGGACCACCTCCTGCGAAGAAGGTCCAAATTAATTTAGTCGGGGCAACCGTTAGTCATCCGGTCCATATTGGAACAAACTTTAAAAGCGGCGATGAAGTCTCAGATCTGAACACGGTCAACGAGATTAAGAGGATTCACACTGAGATCAAAAGGAAGTATGAGGAACGTTGTAAGACTTTAGAGGATAGGTTGCTGGAGATACAGAAAATGGGAAATCAAGGAGCTAGTGCTGCAGATCTGAGTTTGGTTGCTGATTTAATCATCCCACCCAAATTCAAAGCACCTGATTTTGAAAAGTATGATGGGACGACCTGCTTTAAAGCGCATCTTACCATGTATTGTCATAAAATGGCTGCGTATTTGAAAGATGAGAAATTGTTGATCCATTACTTTCTTGATAGTTTAACGGGTTCAACAGCACGCTGATATGTGCAATTAAGCCGAGTTAACATTAGGTCTTGGAAAGACCTTTCTGGTGCTTTTGAGGAGCAGTATAAAAATGTAACTGAAATGGTTCCTAGCCGATTCATGCTACAGGCCATGGAACAAAAACCAACTGAGAATTTCTGTCAATATGCACAGAGGTGGAGAAAAGTGGCAGCACAAGTACAACCAACATTGATAGAAAGTGAAGTGAATCATATGTTCATAAACACTTTGAAGGGACCACTTTTTGAACGTTTGATTGGGAATACAACTCATAACTTTGCTGACATGGTGATGACTGGTGAGTTGATCGAAGCAGCAATCAAGAGTGGAAGGCTAGAAAGTGGAGAAAGCTCTTGCAAAAATTTCAAGAAAATAGATAATGAGGTGAATAATACGAATGCCTATAAGGCCCCGAAGAATGTCACAATTTCATCGGCTGGTGCGTCAGGGAGTTCACAGAATTCAAACTGGAAAGATTCTCAAGGAATGACCAGATAAATTTTACACCTCTGCCGATATCATATACCGAACTGTATCCATAGTTGTTTGATGCAAATTTGGTAAGACCATATTATCTTACACTACTTCAGCCTCCATATCCTTCATGGTATAACCCAAAGGCTCATTGTGAATATCATGCTGGGATCCCGGGGTATACAATTGAAAATTGTACAACATTTAAAAAGGTGGTCCAGAATATGGTGAACACCGGTGTGTTAAAGTTTGATGAGCCTAATATAGCTGCTAATCCTTTGCCAAATCATGGAGGGCGATGAGTGAATGTAATTGAGGAGGACGATGAGGCTAAGCGGTTAAAGACGGATGTATCTGAAATTAGATCCCCTCTGAAATGGGTATTTGAGCAGTTATATAATGTTGAGATGATACAGATAGACGTAAATGTTGGAAAAGAGGTAGAATCAGATTTTTATTGTGAATATCATCAAGAAACTGGTCATGAAATTCAACAATGTGCTGAATTCAGATGTCTGGTCCAGAGGATGATGGATAATAATGAGATTAAATTCTTTGAGAAAATGGGTGAAAGAAAAGAAGTAGAAGTGTGTACCTCTGAAAGTTCTGGAATCAGGTATGAGGTGAATAGACCGTTGATTATTGCAGCTAGGCCCAAAGTTAGAAGTTCTCCTGGTAATGTAAAATCGGTAGCAACTCCTAAGGTTGTGATTTCTCCCCCAGCACCGTTTGCATTCAAGGACTCTCGAAGGGTCCCTTGGAATTATGCGGCTAATGTGACAATGCCTGAAGGGTCAAAGTCCCAAGAGATGACAAAGGCGCCGGAAGAAATGGAAAAAAGTGGAAAAGTCTGATGGAGAAATGGTGAATGAAGTTGGGCATTTCACTAGAAGTAGGAGATGTTATTCTCCAAAAATTTCTAAAGAATATGAAAAAGAAAAAACAAAAGCTCCAGTGATTTCGAAAACAAAAACTACAGTGATTCCAGAAAGGATATTCGGTGAAGAACCAGCACCAAAAATAAATGAGCCCTTTACTGAGGAGCAAACCCAAGAGTTTCTGAAATTTCTAAAACACAGTGAGTATGGCATTGTTGAGAAGTTAAAGAAATAACAAGCTAGAATCTCTATCCTTGAACTATTGCTGAGTTCAGAAGGGCACCGCAATGCTCTGATTAAGGTGCTCAATCAGACTTTTGTTCTGAATGATATATTGGTACATAAGCTGGACTGGATTGTAAATCATATAACTGCAGACAATTATATTACCTTTAGTGATGATGAGATTCCAGAAGGGGGATGGGGTCTGTCAAAGCCTTAAACATCACAACTCATTGTAAAGGGCATGTTCTTCCCAGAGTGTTGGTGGATAATGGATCAGCCCTGAATGTTTTACCCATGGCTACTTTGCAAAGGTTGCCAATTGACGATTCCCATATGAAGACCTACAAAAATACAGTTGAGGCTTTTGATGAAACAACTCGGGAGGTTTTGTGAAAGATCGAAGTACTGCTGTTAATTGGTCATGTGATTTACAATGTTGACTTTGTTATGATGGACATAAAACTGACTTACAATTGTTTGCTAGGCAGACCTTGGATACATTCTGCTAGTGCAGTATCATCGTCCTTACACCAGAAGTTGAAATTTGTGATAGAAGGGAAGCTGGTGAGTATTAGAGCTGAAGAAGACATTATTGCTTCCATGTCTACCGAAGCACCTTATATTGAGACGTATGAAAGTGCTCTGAAATGTTTATTTCGAGATTTGTAATTCATAAATGCAACCTTCGTCACTGAAGGAAATCTAATACCTTGCCCAAAGTTGTCAAACTGCACTAAGATGACTGTTCGTGAGGTACTTGGTATGGGAACAAATGTTGGAAAAGGACTCGAGAAAGATTTACAGGGTTGTCTGCATTCCAAATCTGTTGAGATGAAGAGAGATCGTTTTGGCCTTGGTTTCAAACCAAATATTCAACAGAGGAAACAATAGCTAAAAAGGAATGAAGATCAAAGGCGAGCACGTTTCTTGGGAACTGAGACTACATGGGAGCCTATGTTCTTTCCTGACTTGGCAAGCATCTTAAAGTCACGTGGATTCGTAAATGTGGAAAAGCAATTGGAGAAAGATAACCAGGAGACGCTGAGGCTCTAGGAAGAGGAGATTTTTGGTGAAAACATGAGAAGATTGTGCATCAATGGCGTGTTTGAAGGATCCCAGCCTGGCAAGTTTCTAGATGGAATACGCCCATGCTTTCCTGGTGAAGCCTTGAACAACTGGACCTCCGAGGATCTACCCCTGGTCTTTAAGAATAAAATAGAGTAAAAGTCAAGAACCACCTCATGCTTTTGCCCGCGAGTATGAGGGATTACCTGTAAAAGGCTATTATGCAAGTTTACTTTCAATAAAGATGTTTTCATTGTGATTCTTAAATGGCAAACATGTTTCTTGTTTTTTTTAACATCATTTCCAAATATATTATTATTTTTCTTGCAGGTCTTCAACTATTAATTGTATGAATGATTCTGAACCCGATCCCAAACTAGACTTTGAATGGTCAGAGTGTTCAGTGGAAGTCAATAAGGTCGAGGATGAGACAGAATGTGAAATCCCTGATGAATTACTGAGGTTGGTAGAAAAGGAGGATAAACGAATCTTACCTCATAAAAAAGAGATAGAAATCCTGATTTTGGGTACAAATGAAGTTAAAAAAGAAATGAAGATTGGTGTCGCTTTCTCATCAGAGATGAAACAAAAGCTACCAGATCTGTTGCGAGAATTCAAGGATGTTTTCGCCTGGTCTTATCAAGATATGCCAAGACTGGATACATACATCGTGGTACATAAGCTGCCAATAAGACCAGAATGTAAACCAGTTCAACAAAAGCTTAGAAGATTGAGACCAGAAATGGTACTTAAAATCAAAGAGAAGGTACAAAAACATATTGACGCTGGTTTTTGAAAGTGGCACAGTATCCAGAATGGGTAGCCAATAGTGTTTCAATACTAAAGAAAGATGGAAAGGTGCACATGTGTGTTGATTACAGAGACTTGAATAGAGCAAGTCCAAAAGATAATTTCCCTTTGCCTCACATAGATATTCTGGTGGATAATAGATCAGGTCATTCTTGGTTTTTCTTCATGGATGGTTTCTCCGGATACAATCAAATAAAGATGGACTCGAAAGACATGGATAAAACGACATTTATAACTTTGTGGGGCACATATTGTTACAAGGTGATACCCTTTGGACTAAAGAATGTTAGGGCAGCATACCAACGAGCCATGGTGACTCTTTTTCATGACATGATGCACAAGAAAATTGAAGTGTACGTGGATGACATGATTGCCAAGTCCCAGGCCGAAGAGGAACATATTCAGAATTTGAGGAAACCGTTCCAAAGACTGAGAAAGTACCAGTTGAAACTCAATCAGAACAAGTGCACTTTTGGGGTTACATCTGGGAAGCTCCTAGGCTTTGCGGTTAGCAGAAGAGGAATCGAAATTGATCCAGACAAAGTGAATGCGATTCAAAATTTACAGCCTCCGAGTTCACAAAAAGAAGTCCGAGGATTCCTAGGGAGATTGAATTACATTTCTCGATTCATTTCTCAATTAACTGATAAATGTGATCTAATTTTCAAGCTGCTATGAAAGAACAATCCTTGTGAATGGGATGAAGAATGTCAAGAAACATTTGACAAGATAAAGAAATACATGATAAACGCTCCAATTCTGGTAGCACTGGTTCCGGGCAGACCACTTATTCTCTATTTGACTGTTCATGAGAATTCGATGGGTTGTGTACTAGGGCAACATGATGATACATGAAGAAAAGAAAGGACCATCTATTACCTGAGTAAGAAGTTCACAGAGTGTGAAGTACGGTACCCGCCAATTCAAAAGTTATGTTGTGCTTTGGTTTGGGTAACTGGTAGACTTAGACAATACATGTTATACCACGCAACTTGGTTGATATCCCGTCTTGATCCATTGAAGTACTTGATGGAAGCACCAGCCTTGACAGGAAGATTGGCTCGATGACAAATGTTATTGTCAGAATTTGATACTGTGTATGTAAACCAGAAAGCAATAAAAGGGAGTGCAATAGCAGATTTCTTGGCTAGTCGTGCTTCGGAAGATTATGAGCCTCTGAGTTTTGAAATAGTATGATCCTGGTCTAGGTTTATTGAACCCAAAAATAAAGAAATAGTAGGATCTATGACCTACCAATGCTCTAGCACATGAGCAGGGATCTCCACAAAATCAGGATCAACGCGCACCCCAGAAAATCTTGAAAATGATGCACGGTTGCACATATATTGGACCTAAATGCTCATAGAGAGTAAACTCCGTATTATCTACCAATAACGCCAAAGAACAATAACATAAAATAAAACCCAAAAAGATAATTTAGAATAAAACATACCACATGGCCAAACTCATGGAAAAGACAGACCACTTCAGAGAAGCTCAACAAACTTAGAGTACCGCAAATGTCCTTCTGAAGTTGAGAAATCAGCAATGCCACTGGAATCTGCTAAGGATACCAAGAGAAGAAAACTATTATCAGTCACATCTCAGTAAAACTTGAGCAATTATGCACTGAAAGAAGGGAGAGAGCATAATGATTATGTAATATCAATCACCTGTCGTGCACCACTGAATGCTACTGAACCATTTTGAAGAGCAACTACGCAAGTTTGGGCATATTTCCCTTCCCGCTTCCACAAGGAAAGCCCATTTCTTTCTAACTAGAGCAAGGAATGCTAAAACAACTGAAGCTATAACTTAAAAGTAATGCATGAACCTTGTGTACATGTCAAGGTAGAAATAACCCAAAAGTTCACCAGAACTCAAGTCAAAAAACAGAAAGAACTCTAGCATCACTGTGCCAGACATCAGCATTGGCAATTTCTTCGAATCTTAAACCTGCATTAAGTAGAACGAGCATATGATACCATGTGATACAAAGAGATGATCGTTCACCGTGACTGCATGTATGTAAAACTCACCAAAAAGATCTTGGTGTATTTTGAAAATTCCAGATAAAACCAAATTGACAGGAAAGTATTGTTTGAGAGCCCCAAAGTCTAAATCAAATTCCTGCTGTTCAACCTTCTTTACATAGTACAGCAGATCTTCAACTCCAAATGGAAGCTCTCCTTCCTCTTGCTCCTGATGACACAACAAAAGCAAATAAATTATCCATCTGAAAAGAAAAAGGAACCAGAAGTTAGAGAGTATGTTCTGACCTTTAACTCTTTCAACACAGCCAGCTCCTTATGTGCTAAGTCTGATAAACTGGAGGAAATGTCTTCTAATAATTCCAATACCTGACCACATTTGCAAAGTCCTAAGAAGCAAATATATCACTCCTTAATGAATGATGAATCACTGAGAAAATAACACACAAAGTTGATTCATCTTAAAAAAAAACATTTTTGTACAGGTGTTCTAATTCAACTTGATATCTAGATAATAAAGTACAAGCCAAGAACTTGATCCTTCCTACATTTTAATGTTACTACAACCTGAAATTTCAGCTTAAGTAGAGCTAGTTTGACATAGTTCAATTCATATCACTCAGGACATGAATTGTTAAGGCATTAGGCATTCCAGGAGTTGACGTAAAACAACACATTCCGTAAGATAGATGACAGGCCAAGAGACACCCAACAGGTTCTAATCAAAATTGAAAAAAAAAAATCTGGCTCAACCTTGTCAGTGAAAAAAAATGTCAATAGGCTAAACAAAAAAGGATCCAATATGGTTCATGAGAAAGGAGAAAAGAGAATGGAAGAGAGAGAGAGGTGTGGTCATATTTCAGTCAATTACTTTAATCCATTCAAAAAACCCTACTTTCATTTAAAAATAACATGAAAGCTGGAGGACAAGGAAATTGCATTACTTTCATTCATGCAGTTAACATACGAATATCCCCTAGAAAATAAAGGTATTATGCAAACCTTCGAGGATGTCTTAGCCATTCTAAAACTCAAAGCATAATCTGCATAGTTTGAATAGCCAAGCAAACGAGCAAATCTATGACATGCTTGCACCTATATCACAAGAGAAAAGTGAAAACTTATTGGTGTTTTTATACTCAATAAACACATTTTTAATGAGAAATGGAAATAGATGGTAACACAGACTCAAGGGTCAAGTGAAACTCAATGGTTGGATCCAGATTTAGGAACATTAAGAAAATGGACCCTCAAGATAAGAAAGAGAGGCTGAATTAAAATGAACATCCCAAAGTTGCTGATATGATATATAGTTGTAAGCCAAGACATAAGGAACCAAGATTTTGTCACTAGAACAGCCATAATATTACATGGTTTTTTCTTAACAAAAATTGATTACAGGAATCCCATGTCTATCCTTTGATCTTACAATAAAATTTCATTTCAAGCTTAAGAAAAAAGATCTTCTATATGCTGAGTTATCTTTCCAATGTAAACATCCTTTCAAAGAAAAAGGGAGGCGCCTGAGGGACGTGAAATTAGCCAATTCCTCCAAGATAGTGAGATTGATTTTTCACATCTCTTTCCACAGGTCATAGCTACTAACCTTCTTGTCTTTCCTATCTGCAAAGGCTCAGAATGAAAAAAGTGAAACACCACAATGGTCATTCCCATATTTCAGGATGAAAAAGAAAATAGTAATAATAGTAATAGATCAGAATTAGGTTTCCTATCTAAAGCGAAAACAAAGAAAATATATAGAATTAAGTTTATCTTAGTTGAGCAGCTGTCATGATCATTCACATGCAAGGCAATGTATTTGATGCAGATTCACCATAGCAATCATAACATGCACCTCTTTGAAAATTTGCCAGATCTTATTGGCATGCTATAGTTGAATCACCAGATGTCATTAAAAGCCATTGATAAGGTAATCGGGACTCTTTAAGTATTCTACACTTTAAATGCATAACTGGTCTTCATAAGTTTCTCAACCTATCACCTTGTAACTTGTAAGTTTATGCAATTTTTTTGCTAACAGAGAGGACAGAGCCATTGTCAACAATATCACAAGCAGAATATTAATCAACTTCAATAATCATACCTTGCATAACAACTCAAGCACTGCTGCAACATGGTTACTTTTCGATGTCACTTTGAGCATCCCATTTTCAACTTCTTCTAATGTCTGCAAAATAAGCAGAGTGGATTACATTTCATTACAGTTCATATTACAAAGCAAAGCTATTCAAAGAAAAGTCCATCATAAAGGGATGAAATTTCTAGCTATGTCACTCCAACTCTTCATTTTAATTGAAGTACCCATTTAAAAACCCACATCCAGTGCATATCTGAACAAGGAAAAATTATTAGATGGGTCTGGCTCACCACGTCATCCATGGTCCCATCCAATAATAATTTTCCATCTCATTTTTTTTTCTAAAGTGAATCTTCAGCTCTTTCCTACATGTCATTAAATGAATGAATCTCATTGGATAGGACCACGGATGACGTGGTGAGCCGGGACCATGTAATAATTTCTCCTGAACAAGGGTACAGAGATATGACCCTCCAAGGACCATCTAAATACATGGGAAAACTAGGGAAAATCAAATATACTTGTATTAGACACATATTTCCAACAATCACACTCAAATCCAAGTAGCATAGATTTCCAAGATTAGAACTTTGTATTCGTAAATTATATTTCCATGTAAGAAATGCAGAAGATTTATGACTAGGAGCATTTCCGGGATGGAAAGTTTACTCATGGGATTATGATTCAGTATCAATACATCATATTATATAATATTAACTTTATTGATGTTTGAAATCTCCTTTGTAGAGGCGTATTTTCTTTGATATCCACAAAGCCAATGGTTAAAGCTCAAAATAGAATTTATTCTTGATATTAAATCAATACTTCACATTCTATAACATATAATAACTAACAAGCACCCCTTATCCAGAATGTTAAAAGTTCAACAACTAAAGCCTGGTATGGATAGGTCATGTATTAAATGATCGGCATAGGAAAACTTTTCACCAGCAAACAAGCACAAATCAGATGCAAAAATTAACATGAATTTCGAAGCTTTTGTTAAAAAGAGAGTATTGAGTCATAATTCTCGAACATAAGCTGATAAAGCAACAGCACAGAGGAGTAAATAAGAATATAATAAAAAAGTTAGAACCTTGAGGAACTCTGTCGGTAGTCCAGCTAGCTCACTCTCACTGAATAAAAGATAAGTGGCATCATAATTCAAATTCTGAACATATTGAAAACTTAGCTCATCAATTTGCACTCTCAGGCGTTGCATTTCTTCTCTTTTTGTTGCTGTAAGATCCAATCCATTCCGCTCGGAGTCTCTTATCTGTCACTGGTCAGTAAGGAATCAATACTAGAACCGAACAACCCAACAACTAAGCAATATGTGAAGAATGTTGACAACAACGAAAAAATAGTTTCTCATATCACAGTACATAAAGGCATACAACCGCATCAGAGAATTCTTTCTGGATAAAACTGTAAATATTTCCCTTACCAAGCACTGAACATTGTGTCTAGATTCTGGGCCCACCCATTCCCCTTTTGCAGCAAAAGCTTTAACGACACGGTATGCATCTTCCCGCTTACTGATCAGCACCCAATAAAACCATTAAAATTGTCAATTATATGCTTAATGAACAAATCGGAAAGTAGATTTCCATATCTACAACAACTTACATAATCATAAGATTAAAGTTAGATCAATAGTTTAGATTAAAAAAAGCTTTTGCCAACTAGATGAAACAAACTAAAAATGCAAGTAATATATCTTGATTCCTATATAATTAAATAAAAACAAATGAATTAAACCTGCAAGAAGAGACACGAGCGTCTATTTTCTTTTCAGCTTCAACGCTTGCTTTACGTACTTTATCTGAAGTTGAAACAAACTTTGGCACCACACATGATTGAACCAATGGAAATTGCTGAGCCTCCAGCTCTGCCAATGGTGATATAACATTCTTGAACGTAACCTGAATATATATATATATAGTAGGCAAAAAGAAAATCAGAGAGAAAAATAAAATAAAAGGTACTGAGATTACAAAAACCTTATCAAGTGGTACAGATGCAACAGTGTCATGAACTTCCTTTGATTTTGCAATTATTCGATCAGCTAACTTCAGAATCTCACTCGCCGACAAGTTAACTCGAAAATTACATCCAGGAAGATCTAAAATTCCAAACAAAATTAATAAATTATAGAAAAAAGTAATTAAATCAGTAGATATAAACGAGTGAAACCTAGCAAGCAAATAAACCTAGGAAGAGACATGAGGGGCTCACGGGCATTTAACAAATTAATAAATTATAGAAAAAGTAATTAAATCAGCTTGAGTAATGTCATCTTTGAAAATTAGTTTCAATAGACTAATGATAAAAATGGTTGACAACTCAAGTACCAGGATCTGTTCAACAAAAAAATAACTCCAAGTGTAAAAAAAATAGTACAGTACCCCAATGTTTAAAGTTAACAACTTTGAGGGGCTTACGTTATTTAACCAATAATCTTCAAATAAATGAAAGCCACCAGCAAAAATGTATCAAAAGCTTCTCAAAAAAATGTTGAATCCGATTGTTTGACAACATGCAGGTTATTGATGGTAACATCTTAGGCTCAAAAGGTTCTTTCTTCATAGGTCTTGATCCTTCAGCTTTCATTTTTCTCTGAATTTTCGTAAACCGGTTAGAATTCATTAATCCGATACAAGTTACGTCTCGAAAATGAGCATTTACTGCCTTAGTGATCACAAGAGGTGTTTTTGCTGCAAAATAAACATTGAAGTGATAATTTTCTGATATACACGGTCAATGGCCTTATTTTCTTCTCTTTTCTTCCTTTTCGAAGTGATCACGTTCTGAGTTTTGTTCCCCTGCAATGGCCTGTACTGCTTCAAGCTGCGGTCTTGACTGAGCAAATCCAGAAAGATGACTCCCAAAAAGAGAGAGGTCAAGTTACTGGCCTAAGAGAAAGGACATGAGTGAAGCTCATAGTGCAGTAGTTAGAGAAAAGAGCGAAACGAGTGCCTCGGCTACCAAGAGTGAAGCTCAGAGTGCAGTAGTTAGAGAAAAGAGCGAAACGAGTGCCTCGGCTACCAATACTAAAAGTTCTAATTTGAAATCAAACCAAACTAGTAGTTCTGAAGGAGTCGAGAAAATAATTAGGAGGAAGCAATGGTCAGTGGAATTATAAACATACAATGGCCACTATATATGGTTAAAAATCAATAACAATTATGAAAAAGTTCAGTGACTAATGAGATATTCCAATTGAGGATCATCTATAAAATTCAATATGACCTGCAATCTCCCTGCATAACATCTTTGCTTCACTGGCTAACTTTATGCTCTTCGAAATTGCAAGCCCCGTCTGCTTGTGAGTGGATGCAGGTTCATATGTCTTGGCATCCTCTTCCTTGCCCAATGACATGGCTTCTCTAGCAGGCATTACGTTTCCCCACCAAAATTCCCGTAAAATGCCGTGTATAAGATCCCAGTAACTGCGTTCTCTACACACGCGGAATATTGTGCTTCCATTTTGTGTCCAGCAATATAAATCAACCCAGTCTCGGTCCGTTATCTCCATTTGACCCTGAACTTGAGGCATGTAATAGAATGGCATGGTTGTCCATGGCAGAGCAGTCTCGGGTTTCCCTTTGTTATATGGACACTTCACTTCCAGGATGCCACCTCCTGGAAAGCAACCAAGAAGACCGTCAGGTGATGCACCAAGCCAGTCGAACTGCTCCTTAGAATGGGTAGCAAATCCTAATGAGCTGACCTCTCGACCTGTAATACTTCTGTACCGCTCAATTGCAGCGGCTTCATTGAGCACACCCCACTCCATAGCACACCTTTTAGAAGATTCCAGAACCTGTGTTTCCGATGCAAAAACTTTTTCATGCCAGAGTTCAGAGCGGCGCTTTCCTTTCCAAAACCCCAAAGCAGTACTGAAGGTGCTTGTGGTCAACTTGTTCCTACGAAGGGCAAACCATTCATCTGAACGTTGAGGTGCATCAAATGGGTTGAGGTTCACAGCTAGCACTATCGATGTTGGGGCACGGACAACAGCTGAAGTGTTCTGAGAGAAATGTGTTAAAGTGCTGGTGGGAAGGGTTCTGTGACATCCATTTCTCAATCTTCCGCTCATGGACAAGGGAGTCAGAGCTTTACGGTGAGCGGCACAAAATCTAGTCATGTTGCAATTGCTCATTGCGAAGGAACTAAAACTGTGGATAGCTGCTTCATTCCGATACACGATCAAATAAAAAACAGGGCAAATTATAAACGGATTTCAGTTTCAGGACCAAATGAGCGAAAATAATTAGATGGTGTTCCTACATTGAGTTCTGTTTATCATAAAAATAAACATAAATGAAAAGCATATAAAAATCCACAGAGAAGAACATGTTCTGAAATGGCAAAGATTAAGTTTGGTTACAAATCCATGGTACAATAAACACTTGTAGCCTAATTCAAACCTTAGTTCTAAAAGCGCAGGACGCATATAGGCGCCGGAAAAATTGCCTGAGGAGGAGGAGGCGGAGCGAGATACCGGAGGCAAAGTACGGCGCGCGCTTCTGAGGGCTTTTTGGCAAGGCACACGCCTTTTGCGCTTCTAGGGAGCTAAAGAAAACCCAACTTGCTGCAATGAAATACAGGAGAGAGAGAGAGAGAGAGGGAGAGAGAGAGAGAGAGAGAGAGCTGTTTGGGGATTGATAGTGGCAGAGGTTAAATCGGGAAAAGTAGAGGGGGGAAAACCTGTGAAAAGGGAAAGTTTTGCGGTGAAACAGGTAATTTAAGGTTAAAAGGAGGTTGATTTATTTTATAGGTAATATGTTTGTACATAATTTTTTACGAGGTTTGTATATAAATATTTATAATAACTATAATAAAAACAATATATATAAAGTCTTACGACGTAAGGATTTGTGTATCAACATAAATGCTATAAGAAAACATATTTTCTTACATGAATGATGAGAATTTTAGTAGGTACAGAAATTATTACATATTATACATAATTTGTTATAGAAAAGGTAATAAAAAAGGTACGTACCGAAATCCTTACCCGAGATCACCAAAACCAAAAGGAGTTCAACTTAAGGTAAGCATTTGTGTACATATAGATTGACCTACAAGAAAACATATTCTCTTACTAGAACGGTAAGAATTTTAGTAGGTACAAAAATTATTACGGAATATACATAGTTTTTTACAAAAATGGTAATAAAAAACTTACGTACCGAAATCCTTAATCAAGATTGCCAAAACCAAAAGGAGCTCAATTTAGGGTAAGCATTTGTGTACATACAGATTGACCTACAAGAAAACTTATTTTCTTACCAGAACTATGAGAATTTCAATAGGTGCAAAAATTATTACATATTATACATAATTTTTTACAGAAATGGTAATAAAAAAAGGTACGTACTAAAATACTTACCTTAGATCACCAAAACCAAAAGGAGCTCAACTTAGGGTAAGCATTTGTGTACATACAGATTGGCTTACAAGAAAATATATTTTCTTACATAAAAGATGAGAATTCAATTTGTACAGAAATTATTACATAATATACATAATTTGTTATAGAAATGGTAATAAAAAAGGTATGTACCGAAATCCTTACCCAAAATCACCAAAACAAAAATGAGCTCAACTTAGGGTAAGCATTTGTGTACATACATATTGGGCTACAAGAAAACCTATTTTCTTACATGAACGATGAGAAGTTCAGTAGGTACAGAAATTATTACATAATATACATAATTTGTTACAGAAATGGTAATAAAAAAGATACGTACCGAAATCCTTACCCGAAATCACCAAAACCAAAAGGAACTCAACTTAGGGTAAGCATTTGTGTACATACATATTGGGCTACAAGAAAACCTATTTTCTTACATGAACGATGAGAAGTTCAGTAGGTACAGAAATTATTACATAATATACATAATTTTTTACAGAAATGGTAATAAAAAAGATACGTACCGAAATTCTTACATGAAATATGAGAATTTCAGTAGGTACAGAAATTATTGCATAATATACATAATTTGTTCCAGAAATGGTAATAAAAAAGGTACGTACCGAAATTCTTACCCGAAATCACTAAAAACAAAAGGAGCTAAACTTAGGGTAAGATTTGTGTAAATACAGATTGGCCTACAAGAAAACCTATTTTCTTACACGAAAGATAAGATTTTTAGTAGATACATAAATTATTACATAATATACATAATTTGTTACAGAAATGGTAATAAAAAGGTACATACCGAAATCCTTACCCGATATCACCAAAACCAAAATGAGCTCAACTTAGGGTAAGCATTTATGTACATACAGATTGGCCTACAAGAAAACCTGTTTTTTTACTAGAACGATGAGAATTTCAGCAGGTACAGAAATTAGAACATATTATACATAATTTGTTACAGAAGTGGTAATGAAAAACGTACGTACTGAAATCCTTACCCGAGATCACCAAAACCAAAATGAGCTCAACTTAGGGTAAGCATTTGTGTACATACAGATTGGCCTACAAGAAAACCTATTTTCTTACTAGAACGATGAGAATTTCAGTAGGTACAGAAATTATTACCAAATATACATAATTTGTTACAGAAGTGATAATAAAAAAAGTACGTATCAAAATCCTTACCCGAGATCACCAAAACCAAAATGAGCTTAACTTAGGGTAAGCATTTGTGTACATACAGATTGGCCTAAAAAACCTATTTTCTTACAAGAACGATGAGAATTTCAGTAGGTACATAAATTATTATGGAATATACATAATTTTTTACAGAAATGGTAATAAAAATGTACGTACCAAAATCCTTATCCAAGATTACCAAAACCAAAAAGAGTTCAACTTAGGGTAAGCATTTGTGTGCATACAAA
The DNA here is from genome assembly GCA_019671005.1 of Hibiscus mutabilis. Classification (NCBI taxonomy): domain Eukaryota; kingdom Viridiplantae; phylum Streptophyta; class Magnoliopsida; order Malvales; family Malvaceae; genus Hibiscus; species Hibiscus mutabilis. The sequence continues at coordinate 56,506,848 of CM033720.1, forward strand.
TTAGGCTACAAGAAAACCTATTTTCTTAATAAAATGATAAGAATTTCAGTAGGTACAAAAATTATTACGGAATATACATAGTTTGTTACAGAAATGGTAATAAAAAACGTACGTACTGAAATCCTTACCCAAGATCACCAAAACCAAAATGCGCTCATCTTAGAGTAAGAAATTGTGTACATACAGATTGGCATAAAAGAAACCCAATTTTCTTACTAAAAAGATGGGAATTTTAGTAGGTGCAGAAAATATTACGGAATATACATAGATTGTTACAGAAATGGTAACGAAAAACGTACGTACCGAAATCCTTACCCGAGGTCACCAAAACTAAAATGAGCTCAATTTAAGGTAAGCATTTGTGTACATACAGATTGGCCTACAAGAAAACTTATTTTCTTATAAGAACGATGAGAATTTCAGTAGGTACATAAATTACTACATATATACATAATTTGTTACAGAAGTGGAAATACAAAAGGTATGTACCGAAATCCTTACCTGTAACACCCCCTTACCCTTATCCGTACACCGAATACGAGTCAAAAATGCTATGACTTCTTTATTCAAAGATTAGGGTAATTTAAAATTTTTAAAAAATTTCTCAATGGTCACCCATCCTGAAATTTCTCTAGCCCAAGCACGCCTAACTTTATTAAAAATTGACTTAAATTATTTACTCGAGTTTCTAATCCTAAATCAATTACCTTAGTATGCAACTCATCACCTAAGGTTATTCTTAACCTTGAATCTTTCTAGAAACGTCAATCTCACTCAATAAGCTTAGTAAGTATACATGCCACTATAATAATCAAATTGTAATTAGGATGTCATTATTGTGATTATCTGTTGAGCTTTCCAATATTGTTGCAATGCTTTTCTCCCTTTCACCTTGATTTACCTACGTGTGTACAATCAAACACACGCAAGTACAAACTTAGTGAGGCAATAAAGGAAATTAATAACAATAATTTAAACTTTATTCAAGACCGTGACTACATTTATATAGCATGATATATGCCAATGCATTAGCTTTCACATTGCATTAATAATTATTTACTACATGCCAATGTCATCAGATTTTCATGTTTGTCCAGTCATCATAATATGCCTCATATGTATAAATGCATCATGATCACTAGATAAGTATACCATCATACTAATCATGTATCAACATAATATAAACCGGATATAAATTTCTTACCGATATACTTGCCATTGGTCTCGAGTGTTCATATAAATATGTCCCGAGAGTTCATATACTCTCTAACATGTTTACCATTTATTATCCCTTTATTTATAGCCCGATTATCAATGATTTCCCGGTTTCCCGATTTCATAGCCCAAATATAACCTTGAGGACCCTGGGTACGCGAGTCAAATATGCACCGAAGTGCTAACCCGCACGTTTATAAGGCCGTGCTAACCATTATCCCGCATGTTTATAAGGTCGTGCTTACCATACACTAAGTGTACTTTTAACACTATAGTTCTATCCCGAATTTCTGATTATGCAGCGTGCTGCTGGACTCTATGGCATGCCAACTATACCCTGTCCCTCAATGACTCATTTGAGCAAAATTCCCGAATTTATTCCATCCATGGCAATGTATATCAATATAATTTAACATTGGGCAGTTCATACCCGGAATAACATTCATAGCATACCATCATCAATAACTAGTGATCAATGCATTTGTTTTCAACCCTTGACATATTTAAAATATGTCAAATATATGATCAATGACATAAATATCATGCCAACATATAAATCAAGTAGACTTATCGTAAGTCTTACCAATGATGTATAAAACAACCATGTACATGTTATGTATGCATTGCAGTCACATGGGCCATTTATTAGCACGCCCCACTAAATTCTACTCGATCCTTTCCTTTATAGAACCTCGAACCTTCTTTGATTCGAATTTGACTTCATTAATCACATGAATAAGATAAAATATTTGTTAGATTCAAATCTAACAATACCTTAACCATACTGTCTAATATAATCATTTGAATATAAAATCTCCAAATATTTTTCCTTTCTTCCTTGTATTGTTCAAAAACTTATTATGGTCCCTAGTGATCAATTTAAACTTCCAATAATTCTTCCGAGCTTGCTAACTAACATTTAAACACAAAATGTTTCACATTCCATTTTCAGACTGCTTGTGCTACCTTCAAAGATTAACTTATACCGGGCAGACTACATATCGGATCTTAATTTCCTTTATACTGGAAAAACTAGATTCAATAAAGGTTCTAACGGTATAAGCCACATAAATTAATAAAATCTACAAAAATTATGAAAATTACTCAAACTCCCGTCACAAACAGAAACTACTCTGTAAATTTTCTGACCTTCATTCGATTAAAAATTCATATCTTTTGACTCAGAACTCGAAATCAGTTTCCGCTTGTTGGATACGAAACTAGACGAACACATCTTTACAACGATATAAAATTCATCATCTAAACATTTTTTTTAGAATTTATGGTGAATTTTCAAAGCCACTGCCAAAATTCAATCTTCATCATAGCCTTCCATAATCAACTTCTAATTTATACTAACTTCTTCTTATTTTTCTACTTATCAATTTAGTCCCATCACTTGTTTCAAACCATCAATTTATCATCTTCTTCATCAAATAATTATTCAAATAATTCCCTCTAATTTTCTTTCTTTGCCCAAAATAGTCACTAAAATGCAAAGGTAAAGATTTAAACTTTTTAACTTTGCAATTTAATCCTCAAATCAACTCTACTACCTTAATTCTATTATTTTAACCAAAAATCAAATTTAATCCCCATCCAAGAATTTATTGTCTATTTGGTCACTTGATTTTGACAATTTGTCAAAATGGTCCCTAATTCAATTCAACATCGGTTTAGCATTCTAACATCAATTTCACATTTCCAACATCATTAATTACATAAATACACTCCAAATTCATAAATTCAGATTCGGTCCCTTAACTTTGAAGCTTGCCGAATTGGTCCCTATAAGTTTTAACTTAGGATTTTGCTTCCAAACAACAAATCAAGCTTACTAGATCATTAATCCAACATCACAAACCCTAAGTTATACTTAAATCCATAAACTCTAATCTTCTCCATACAAACCAAAATATGTAGGGTTTAAATCCTAACTCAATAACATGATTTTAACATCATATAAGCTTGATTCCAACTTAAATTCAACCGTGGAATCATAAAATCTCAAAAGCCCCAATTTTGTTCATAAACCCTAATTTCCTTCTCATGTAAAATTCCCATCAATAAATCATGCATTCCATGAATTAAATACATCAAAAGATAGAGCTTGAAGAGTAGAACAACTTTGCAGTTCAGAAGATTTCCTGAAAATCGAGTTTCGGGGCTTTAATCGAGCTTGAAAAAATTTTCTTCTTCTTTCCCCTTTTTCTCCACGTTTCAAGGATGGAAAAGATGAGATTTGTTCATCTTTTAACTATTTGCAACTATTAAATGAATTTTAAATTCATTTAAATAGTAAAATTACCAATTTGGCCTTTAAATCCAATAGCTAATTTAATCTCATCTAAAATCAAGGGCCAAGATTAAATCCATGTATATTTCATCTTCCAAAAATGTCCTCAACATTTCAAAAATATTTCAAAATTGTCATCCTTGCCAAATGACCAATTTGCCCTCCAACTATTCTTTATTTACTAGCTTGTTTCAAAATTGCCATTCCATTAGAATCTAACTAAATTAGTTCCTTCTCAACCGACCACTATTCCATAAATATCATTTTATGATTTTCCATGGCTTATGGAACAACCTCTGAAATTTCAATTCAATCTGATTTCCCGGTATTCACAAAATACTTTTACTACGATTTTACCTTTATCGAGCTATCAGATCTATTCCGAAAATTCCATATTTCCATAATGCTCCTCATATCATCATCTTTCATCCAATGACATAGATTTAATCTTGAATTAGTAGTTTACCAACTATGCCCTTGTGTTTTTCCAAAATTACGATCTTACCCTTTTTCATCCAACGACTCACATTTAGCATGGAAAATCAACTTAAATCCAAGGGTTCAAATTCTTCCAACACAAAGAAAATATCTTAAACATGTAAAATGACAAGGGGAAAATGGAAGACACAAGACAATTGCTGCAAGAGAAATCAAGATTTTAAGGGTTTTTTTTCCTGACATTATTGTTTTCGGGCAGAGATGAGTTCCAATTCTTTGGTGGCTTTCGACGTTAAAAGGTAAAAATAATGGTTGTCTCGTTTTCTCATTCCTCTGCATATATGTATGTATGTATGTATGACGGTGAAAACAATCCGTCGTATATCTAAGAATTCGTCACTATAATTCTTTTGGACAAAATTTCATTGGCTTTCTAGTGACGGTTAAAGCATTTATAATAGTTTCTATTCCTACAAATTGTATCAGTCTTTTTCTACTGGACTTAGGAATGGGCACGGGTAGAGTGTTTGTTAATTTTGTATTTAATTCAAAAATTAAAAATTTTCATCCGAAATTAATTCAGTTTGATATTGTTTTATCTGATCCGAACTCGTTCCAGATTTAAAGTAAAAATATGTCTCTAACTCAGACTTGACACAAACAAAAATATTTCCTCAATTTAATAGTAGAGGGGCTGATTTACTTTTCAGCCTATAGCACATGGACCTTTTAAGTAATTTAACCCTTGAAGTTATGTTATTCTTATTTTTGTTCTTAACCCTTTAACAACGCACTCACACTTTTCACACAAATGTTTGAACTTGGGTCTCCTAGGATGAGTATCATATCTTTTCTACTTGAGCCACTCATTGGGTTCACATTATTCTGACTCTTAGTATAATGTATATTCGAATATAGATATCAGTATATGATCCGATATATATATGAGTTAGGATATACTTACGCTATGTAAAATTCAACTAGTTTTACACTAATCCATGACCATTAGATGTGTGAAATGGATGGATGGATGATATTAACTCCTTACTTTTTTGTTCAAGTGATAATCTTCACATATCTTACTTCTAATCTTATCCATCTATTTCACTCATCCAATGGTCATGAATTAGTATAAAACTAGTTGAGTTTTACATAATGTAACTAGATCCCATCCATATATATATATAACATACCCATGTTGAACACATCCGTAAATCTAGACTCTAACACCGGATTTTGAGAAATTAATTTAATCTATTTTTTATAGGTTAGAAGGTAAACTGGCATTAATAAAATGTTGAGCCAGTGGAATCGGCGAGAGCACGACGAAGCTTTTCGTTCAACATGGCGCCAAAGTTGTCATCGCGGACATTCAAGATGATCTCAGAACCTCAATGTGTGAACAACTCGGCGGCCATGAAACCATTTCAAAGTACGGGAAACTCGACATCATGTTCAACAATGCCGGAGTAGGCAAGTTGGAGACAGACCAGTATACTTGATTCAAGCAATGATGATTTCAAGAGAGTTATGGATATCAACGTGTACGGCGGATTCTTTGGCGCTAAATACGCCGCCAGGGTTATGATTCCAACGAAGAAAGGCGGCATTCTTTTCACCGCTAGCACGTTGTCGGTGATGGGCGGTTTCTCCAATCATTCGTACGTGGCGTCGAAGCATGCAGTGGTGGGGTTGGCTAAGAATCTGTGTTTGGAGATGGGACAGTATGGAAAACTTGGTCTCGAAAACGGGAATCTTGAAAGGGACAATTTTGGAGGCGGAGGATGTGGCTGCGGCGGCGTTGTATTTAGTCAGCGACGAGTCGAAGTATGTGAGCGGCGTTAATTTGATGGTCGATGGAGGGTTTAGCATCACTAACCCTAAGTTGTCAATGGCAGTCAAAAGCCGTTTGTCTTAGTGTTTTTGGTTAAGATTTGACTACTTATGTATTCTTCTTGTGTTTGTATGTTTTTTATATCATGATCACAATTACATTATTTTCATTTTATATAATTTATTAAAGAATATAAAAATATTAAAAATATAAAAAGACAAAGGTCTTGTTTGGCAATTAGCGGATAGCGGATTACATTAGCTGGTAGTTGTTTACATTAGCTGATTTGACTAGTTGATTGTATAAAAGTATTTCATAAAATTAACTGGTAGCTGATAGTTGTTTGATTATTTAAACAAGCAAAATGACATATAAGAATATGATTATATTTGATACTTGTTTGAATAGTTTATTAGTCATCAATATTTTGTATCTATTAATAGTAATTAGATTATGTAAAATAATTTTTTTTAATATTACATTACTAAGCATATTTGAAGGATCTATATGTTAATTTATTATTTATATAATTATTTTTAATACAATTTAATAAGTTATTAAATTTAAGTACAAATATATATGTGTGAGAATAAAAAGAAAAAAACAAAAAGTATTAGTTTACAAATGTCACAATGTAAATACGTGAGGGTGGAGAATTAAAATAGAAAAAGTCAAGGCCATGTTTGGTAAACAGTCTTTTGAGCTAAAATTAGAGGTTTGAAGCATTATTAGAGGTTTGACCAGTCAAATCCGCTAATTTGAATGTTTGGTAAATAGAGTTTTGTAAAATTGTAATAGCGGATTGAGGTGAAACATCTCAATTTGAAAAAGCTCCTTTTAGGAGCTTTTTGAGTTAGAAGTTTGGATAAAATACTTGTAAAGACTATTTTGTCCTTGATAATTATAAAAAATTTCTCTAAATAGCATAAATTTGATTGACTAATAAAATTTAAAAAAAATCATAAATAATAAATTAATGTATAGATTAATAAATACATATAAATTTAATAATTAAAAAAATTATATTCAAAATATAATTTCATAGATAAAAAATTAATATATACATCTAAATTTAATAATTATTAAAATTATATTAAAAGATAATTTCACAAATAAAAAAAGAATATGTGCATCCTCATATATGCTCAGTAATGATATTAAAAAAATAATTTTCATAATCTAATTAATATTAATAGATACAAAATGTTAATAACTAATAAATTATTCAAACAAGTATCAAATATAATCATGTCCTTATATGTCATTTTGCTTGTTTAAATAATCAAATTGTTACAATTATCAGTTAATTTTACTAAACAATTTTATACAATCAGCTAATGTAATCCACTAGTCAAATCAACCAATGCAATCAGTTATCCGCTATCAGCTAATGTAATCCGCTATTCGCTATCAGCTAGTAAACAACTTTTTGAGCCAAAATTAGAGGTTTGAAGCATTTTTAGAGGTTTGACCGTTCAAATCCGCTAATTTAGATGTTTGGTAAACAGAAGATTATAATAGCGGATTGGGGTGAAACTTCTCATTTTAAAAAATAATTTCATAAATAAAAAAGTAATATATAAATTAATATATACATATAAATGTAATAATTAATAAAATTATATTCAAATTATAATTTCATAAATAAGAAATTAATATATACATATAAATTTAATAATTATTAGAATTATATTAAAAATATAATTTCACAAATAAAAAATAAATATTTACATACTTCATATATGCTCAGTAATGATATTAAAAACAATTTTTGTAATCATACTAATATTAATAGATACAAATATTATAACTAATAAATTACTCAAACAAGTATTGAATATAATCAAGTCTTTATATGTCATTTTGCTTGTTTAAATAATCAAACAACTATCCGTTATCAATTAATTTTACAAACGCTTTTATACAACCAGCTAATGCAATCTGCTAGTCAAATAAGCTAATGCTATCTGCTACCAGCTATCAGCTAATATAATCCGCTATCTACTATCCGCTGCCAGCTAATTGCCAAACAGGGCCTAAATTTTGGTTATTTGAAGATTTTTTATAATTGTTAAGGGTAAAAGGGTCATTATAACTCTAATGTCAAAACTTCTAATTTTAAAAAGCTCTTATTAGTAGCTTTTTTCAAAATTAGAGGTTTCACCCCAATCCACTATTCCTATCCGCTATTTACCAAACCTCCAAATTAACGGATTTGACCGGTCAAACCTCTAATTTTAGCTCAAACCTCTAATTTTAGCTCAAACTGTTGTTTACCAAACAGAGCCTTTATGTTTACTTAAAAATAGGGGTGTAAATAAATCGAGCTTGAAGGAAGAAGGTTGTGTTCGTGTTCGTTTATTTATTTTAAATATAAATTGTAATCACTCATTTTTACCTGTAAATACATATTAGTGTTGCATGTATACTTATTATATTATATGTTTATTATTTGCATGAGTGTTACTAATATATATATAAGGTGTGGTGTGTGCATGTATATTATAAACTATGTATGTATACGTATTAACGGTATGTGTGTCACGTATGTATCTATAGTTAGTACGAGCGTATTTGTTTTTACGGATAATGTGTGTAGATGTTATGTTAATTATGTGTATGATTATATATATATGTTAGTATGTTACATTAATGTTTGCATGTGTATTCGTATGTTACACTTATATGAGTGTGCACGTGTACGTATGTATGTAACGTTGTATTATTATTATTATTATTATTATTATTGTTATTATTATTATTATTGGACTAATGTAAAATAAAATCTAAAATATAAAACCCAAATATTATAATAACAGTCCAAGTCCATATTATTACAAAACATATATATGTAATTTACAAGGCCCATTTTCGGCCAGCCCAATCCCATCTAATTAACCCTAAAACCCTATATGATATCTAATATCATATTTTTCTTTCTGCGCGATTGAAGGAGGGCCATTGGATCAAATCCGGATCCAACGCCACGATCGGCTGAGAGAGCCGTCGGTAGCGCGTGAAACACACTTCCGGTGTCGTTCGACTTCTCACTCGCGGCGTGCAGCGACGCCGCGCCGAGACCGCTCGATATCCTCGCCACGTGTCGTCATCTCCAGCAAACACCATGCATTTCAAGGCTCGATCTAGGCCGCTCATCCCCATGTAATCACGGTAGTTGGATCGATCGATCCAACGGCCGTGAGTGGATCTGGCGAAAGACACCACCACCATGACTCCTCCATGCCGACACCACTCCGCCCGTCTTCCACCGGCTCAACCATCGCGCTCAGAGAACGTGCAAAAGCACCAAAAAGATGGATTATCTGTACCAAAAAATCAGATCTGATATATATTTTTTCATGTAATAGACGCTAAGAAAAAAAAAGGGAGAGAGGATCCAACAAAAAGTGTATTATCACCAGAGTTTCAGAAATACAAAAAAAGCAACGCAAGTTCAGTGGTAAAAACTTCTGGTCTTTCTTTCTTACTTACATGCATGAAAAAAAGGGATAGTTTACATAAGAAAAAACCTTTCTTTTGCCGGCGATAAGCTCTGAGGAGTGAGCCACAAAAAGGGGTTTTTCTTTGCTCCTTTGTTTTGAAATACCATAGATCTAGGGTTTTGGTGGTCTCAAAATAAGAGCGTGACAGTTTCGGTGAGGGTTTTGGGGTTCGGCCGTTTCAAAAATGGAGTTTTCGTTTTCGAGAGGGGTCTAGGTTAGGTCTTAAAACTGATAGAGTGTGGAGGGCGGTGGCCGGAGTAGCCGGACCAACGCCGGCCTCGAGAACCACGGCGGCTGAAGGATTCGGGGCTTGGGTTTTTCTGGGAAAATATAGAGAAAAAGAGAGCTATCTCTCTCTTACAAAAAAATGAAAGGAAAAATGAAACCGGGGGCCTGATTATCGGGTCTTATAGACCTAAAATAAAATAAAAATGGTCTAATTACATCATAAATCCTCCCTTGTCCCCTATATTTTCGTTTTGAGCTCGCTTGCATGGGTTAATCACAATTCGGTCCTTCTTCTTTTCCATTTTATTTCGATTTGTTCACTAAATTACACCGAATCGTTTTTTAAATGGTAAAATTACCTCTTTAACCATCCGTGTTTTTGAATTTTTCATTTAGGTCCGCCCCTTGGTCCAATTACGTTTTGATCCTTTTAGGTTCCGTTTACTTCGTATTTTTTCGTCCTTAAATTACATATTATTGTTCTTTAATTTACATCACGACTTTTATTTCTTTTCATTTCAATCTGTTTCCACGTAAATATTCATGTTCGTATTATAATCGTATATGTTGATGTAGTCTTTTGCCTTATTATATATTCCTCGTATGTGCCTTGTATTTTTTATGTATGCATGTATATGTGTGCTAAATTTATGATGATTATGTATCTTTATGTATTGGTATTTGTCGGTTATTCGTATCACGCATGTTATGTTCTAATTGACTCGTGTACAGCATGTTTTGTACTTTTGTACGTATTGTATGTTTTCTTGGCTTTTAGGTTATGTGCTAGTATATTTTCTTTTTATGTATAATATATTGCTTTATATGTGTTGAGATGTGTTTTATTTCTAATATGTATGTCCTCTTGAAATATATGTTTTTGTCTATACATGTATTTATTCATGCCTTGTTATTGTGACATGTTAAATTTGTTTTTTTATCTACTGTTAAGCTTGATATGTATATGCGTGTTTTAATTACATATTTTATTTATGTTAGATTAGTATCTTGTTATGTGAATATTTACTGTCTTTAAATTATCTGCCATGTTTTGTATTTTTACCACTAAGGTTGCATAATGATATATAAATTGTCAATGCGGTGCCCTTTTATCCGAGCGTAAACGGGGCCAGTATCAGGCGTAGTGATAGTGGTTGGGCGTTTATTCTCGGATAACGGGGCCCTTAAAATTTACTCGCAATTATGACCGAATTTTAAAATAATCGTCACTTTTATCCGGAAAATTCAATATTAATACAGCGGTAATTATTAAAGTACCAATTTTGGGCGGTGTGGGGGTGCTAATCCTTCCCCATCCGTAACCGACTCCCGAACCCAATATTTTTTGAATCTTTGGTTTTATGGTGTCCGGCCTACCTAAGTGACCGGTGGCGACTCCATTTTTTTAAATGCGGTTTTTTTAAAACCCCACGGAATAAATATTTTACATCCAAAAAATCACGAACACCTTTCAAAAACACTTCGAAAACCCTCGTTTTTTAGCGAAAAAGGACTTCGCTACATAAATTACATGGCAGTAGTAACTAAAACCTAAAGGTTTTCATAAATAATTTTAAATATATTTCAATGAATTTAATTTTAATGTGTATAGTAATTACAAATCTAACATTTAAAAAATAATTATAAATGCCTTTACATTTATAAATTTGTGTGTTAGATTAGTTAGTGATTTTAAATGAAGTACTTTAGTGTTAAAGATGATATACAAACAATTTAGGAGAAGGAAAATAACTAAATTGATATATTATTAAAATACGAAAGGTTAAACTTTTTGAATTTTTTTTGCTCATGGAATTTTTATTGAGTTAAAAACATTAGGCCATAGTATAATGATAGTAATAGGGTTTGGTATAACCCTTTTACATTAGGCCTAGGGGTGTTCATGGTAGGTTAACCGTACCGTTTAGCTTAAACTGTCGGTTAACCGTTATAGCGGTTATTGAATTTTGCTAACCGTAACCTAATTATTAAGAAACGGTTAACCGAAGACGCGGTTAACCGATGGTTCAGTTATAGGTTAACCTGTAACCTATTACAATTTTCCCCACATGTTCACTATTTTTTAGAGAATAATATAATTATCTTTTCTATAAATATTATATTAAAATATTCATAAAAATACTTAAATAAAGATATTCTAATCACTTACGCCATAATTAAAAAAAATACTTACATACTATAAAGTTTCAACACAATACAAAACACACAAGCTTCATAATATTTTAAAGTTTAAAAAGTTTGCAACACATAACAATAAACATTGTAGCAATACACCATCAAAGTTCAAGACATAAAAACCACCATCAAAGTTTTAAAGACAAATCTTCAACTAACATATAATAATCATAAGGTAAATGAAACCTCCACTTTAGAAATAGGGTTTAGAATTAAAAAAAAAGGGCGTGTATATTTATATCCGTGAGTTGTTTTTTGAACTGATATTGGCTTTGTGGAGGGTGTGAAGAAAAGGTAGTTATCAAGCAGCCGTAGGGGAACCTTTCCAAGCCCTGATAACTCCATGTTTGAAGCTTTAAAATTCTTTTAACTTGTCCATTATCTGGTGGTTGTATAAACTGAGTGCAGAGGTAGCTAGCTTTCAAGAAAATAGAGTTGGGGGCGATATCGAAATGCCAGATGGATGCTTGATCATTGCACAAGAGTACAACAATGGGAAGTTCGCAAGGGTAACATACTCGCTAATAGATTGACAGAGATGGCGTGACAACTATTTAAGTTTAGAGAATTTCTTAGTCTCCGAATATTGGGAGCTATAAATTTATTTAAAAGATGTTATTTTTTAAAATGGTATTTAAAAAAATAATTATTTATAAAAGAGTGTTATTTTATTTATAATGGGTGTTAATTATGTATATATATTTTTTATATACAAATTATATAAAAATATAAATTTTAAAAAATTTAGGATGTCGGTCGATCAATGTGGCTTCGCCCATGCCCGAATATGATCCTAGATATATTACATAAGGATTGTAATGTTTAAAATAATCCAATTATCCTAACCGTTTATGCTTTAATTCTATTTTCATAAAAAAAATACTCCCTTTTGTCTCACTTAATAGGTTATATATTTAGTATTGAATTTTTAAAAGTCATTTTTTTAATTTTGACTATAATAATTTTAAATATTTTAATTAATTAAATTTTATAAAATATAAAATTTTAAACTATTTGTTTAAAGTTTTTTAAAATATATATATTTTACATTTTTATCAATAATAAATTTAAAGTAATAATGAGTAAAAGTTAAACAAATATTAAAAAATCAATACTAGACATATTGAATGAGGCATATGGAGTAGTATTTTTTAAAATAAATAAATGCACAGATTAAATTTTTTTCTAAAGATAAAGCACTATTTAGTCTTTAATTTTGATGTTTTTACTTTAAATTTCATCTTTTTGGGTCATATTAGTTTCGAAATTTGACATTTTCCCCCTCAATTTATTCATTGAAATTTTTATCCAAATTAATTTCAAAACATGCCAACCTTTTCCAACATGATCCCTAAATTTAGATTCCATTAAGGACTAAAATAGGTTCTGGAATTTCAAATTTAGGACTAAATAAAAAAAATGTAAAATTCGAGACTAATGTGGACTAAATGGACCAATATTTAAAACACTGTCAAGTTCATGGATTAAATATCATTTTATCCCTTAATTTTTCAAACGAATCCCCTTTTCTCCATTATCGTCCCCTTCGATCCGCGACTGTTCTATCTTTTATTCATTTCTCTTCGCTAAAAATTGCCTTGCAACAGATTTTTCATTCTCTTAAAATCATCAAAAGATCAAAAAGGGGGATTAAATTAAAGATTTAGTGTTAAATAAATGTGATGTCGAGGCCTTGGCTGCTGGTTTTTATAGTGTTTTTAGTAATGTTCACTTCTCAGTTCGAATGGAAGCAGCAATTCGGTGAAGAAATTGAGCCAACTCCCACTGTTTCTCTCAAAGATCAATCCGTTTCCAAACGCCATGAATACGTCAAAGAAAAGGTTTCGCTTTTCCTCAATTTGTTTTTTGTTTTAATAAATATATAATTTATCTTCTTTTAATCCGAAATTATGAATTAGATTCTTGGTAGTTGTTTATTTACAGCGTTATTCAGTTTCCCCCCAATATTTGTTGGCTTGCAAAGGGTATAATTTATAGTTCAATTAGCAGAATCTGTATATACCCAAAAAAAAGGGTTTGGAATGGTAAATAGTAAATACTGCCATGGATGTTTGTTGTTGCGTTTTTGGTAATGGATTGAGATATTCTTAGCTCTTACAAGTTGAACTTAAATTCGGGGCGCCGGAGTTCTTCGATGCTTAAGTTGGCATAATGAAGAGGTCCTCTCTTTGTATCTGGCTCATATTTCTTACATTTCATTCTCCCTTCTTCATTATGTTGACTTAAGCATCAGAGAACGTCCGGAAGAGCAAACTCCGGTGTGCCCTAGGTAATGTTTGTCTTGCAGGAGCCCAAAAATACTCGCGTCTGTCTCACTTCGCTCGAAGATCATTCTCCTGCTCAATCTGTTACTAAAGATGCATCAACAATGTTCAAATCTTTGGGTCATTTTGATGAAGATTCCAATCCTTTAATGTGTGCTCGGATGCATTATTAACAAGCTAATCATTCTCTAAGTGTTTTCTCGTTTGCAAATACTCACAAGTGTGTAGAAACAAATGCTAGGAAACAGAGTTATTTACGTGAAAGGTAATGGCTTTGAGCTAGTGATAGTTGGTTAAAACATGCATGGATCACCACCACTTATTTGAATTCACTATGGTGGGGCTGTAACTGGGTAAATTCGTTTTAGCATATGCGCGCTGTCAGACCGAACCTACTTCCTTATATCTACATTTCCGGCCAATGTCATCAAGTTTTGTGTAGATAAGAGTTGTGAATTTGTACATCTCACTTTAGGACATATAGCTTTGTTTTGGTCTCACTTAGTGCCTTGATTCTTGTTTTCAGTTCCGCAATTGCAATTCCATGAGTTAAAACGTTAAGTAGAAAGATTTTGATTTTGGCTTTGCCCCTTCCCACCTTCTAATTCTGTTGGTCACTTAACCGGGAATGAGCAAGTTGAATATTCGAGTGTTTCTTGTTCCAAATGCTATAAATAATATGGAATTTTAAGTTAGGTAGGATTTGTTTCTTCAATCTAGCCATACTTTTGAATTACTATTTGTTTTGGCAGCAACTTTATATCTGATGTTAATAATATTTCCATATAGTTTATACTTTATACCAATTAGAATCCTTAAATACGACCTATTTGTCTATATCTTAATGATATGGTTCGTTCCGAGCTGCATTCATTTTTTCCCTGATGTAGTTGGCTAGTTGCTTGAACTGAACTGAACTTAATTTTCCATGGTTTGTTTTAAGATGGCATACATAATCAACTTTGTTGCAGACCATACTTTCTCAAGAAAGGAATATTCAGAAACTGAACGAGCTAGTGAGGAATCTTCGTCAACAGTTGCTTCAGTGCAAGGCCGAAAACGAGGTTGTTAACAGCTCTGCTTTTGCTTTGAGTGAACATTTAAGTGAGATTGAACGGCAACCAACGTTGGAGGGCTAGTATTTTTGGGTCAATGCCAATAGAATCAGTACTTTCCGGTACGTGCAACTACGTAAACCTTGATTTTCTTTCTTTCATCCTTTTTTTTTGTAGCTTCACAATGATCATTGATTTAGTTTAACTCACAAAACACGAGATGGAACTCTTGAATCTCTCTTGTCAATATATTTCATGGATGGTTTAAGTTAATGTGCTTTATAACCTCATGCAACAAGGTCCTATTTCCAATCTTTATACACACCAAGCTATACTTGAATTGGATTACAATATTTGTTTGTATTCGGTTGCAATGAGAGGTGTTCATAGGCTTGATCGAGTTCGAGCCGACACTATGTTACGTATGGTGGTAAGACACCGTACGTCTGTCCAAGCCCTACCCAAAATACGAGTCTCAAATTTTTGTCCAAATCCGTCCACATTTGTAGATGTCTAATCTACGCCCGTGTGTATGTCTGTCCGTTTTGTTCTTCGGATTTAACCGAATAGTCTGATCTTTATACACATTTAGTTGGAACTTGCTTATAGGATTGGCCATGGCATATATAAATTAGTGGATGAGTTAAATACAACATAGTTGGCTTAAAGATAATAGATGGAAAGATTAAGAATATCCATTAGCAATTTCAGGTTTGGGTGGCTCTCATAAAACCCTTTTATTTTTTTAAATCATCAATATCCGATTCATTGACCGACTAATTTGAATCGCTTACCGCAAAGATTTATTACTAGGAAGATCGTCCCGATCCAATTTAATAAAAATGCACCTTTATTAATACCCCGTTATTGCATAAACTCAAACTAGCATGATATTCAGTTTAGCGAGTGGCAAATTTTTCATGAATTGAAAAGTTTCTATATTTAAGACAAAGGAACTAATAATTGAGAAATAAATTACTTATTTAAATTTTCAATAAAATGTTAAAATATAAGGGGGGAAAGCAAACGAATAATTGATATTAGTGTGAATGAACATTATGTCGATTAAGTGGTCCCTAAAATATTTGCTTAGGGGTTTGTGCCTATCCTCTTAAAAAGATAAGCCACCATTTTCCCATTTTTTTTCTATTTAAAAATTTATTACTGTCGACATATAATGCCAAAACTATTCATAATTTCTCTGAACTCGTAAACCGAAAACAATTATACATTATTGGTAACTTTAGATAATATTTGATTGAATTGGAAAACATTGTTGTTTGAACCAAAGAATGGACTCCTCACTTTGTTGGAAACTTGAATTTTTTAGGGTTATAAACGAACCGAACGTTTGTGAATCGTTCAGCGAAAAATTCGTTTATGTTTGTTTATTTATTAAACGAACGAACATGAATAAAATTTTTTGTTCGTATAATTAAATGAACGAACACGAACAAATGACTCGTTCGTTCATTTATGCTCGTGAACGTTCGGTAATCTGTTTGTTTATGTTCATTTATGATCTTTCGTTTATGTTCGTTTACATTTATTTAGGGGTGAGCATTAGATCAAGTCGAGTCAAAAAAATTTTAGTTATTCGAGTTGACAAGTCTCTATTTTATGACTCGTTAAAAATTTTCTTATCGGCTAGAAGTGTTTATTGTTCGGTTAAACCGAACTAACCGAACGAACCAAAACAAAATTGGTTAACTGTTAGATAATTTTAGGTTTTGGCTAATGATTAAGAGTTTTTTCAAATTTTAATTATCGAATAATTTGGTTTAAAATCGGTTAATTAACTGAATTAATTGAAGTAACCCAAAATACTAAATATTTAACATATTATATATGTTCATTTGTGTTCGTGTATGTTTGTTGTGTTCGTTTATGTTTATTTGTGTCCGTTTATCATTTTAAAAAACGAACATGAACAAACACGAACAAGCTACATTCCTTAACGAACGAACATGAACAAAAAATTTTGTGTTCGTTTATGTTCGTGTTCATTCATTTATTCGGTTAAAGTTAAACGAATGAACATGAATACACCATCGTTTGTGTTCGTTCAATTCGTTTACATGTATAATGTTTTTAGCAAAACCGTGAAGCAAAGAAATGAAAAGCATGGGCTTACATTATTGCCTAAAACATGGGAAGTTATGGGTGAGGGTGCTAAAAAAATTGTAGAGTACGTTTGATGTAAGGTAATTATTTCATGTATAGGCGGTGTAAAAAAAAATTTCACAAGCATTTTAGTTTTAGGGTTTAATGTTTAGGGGTTTAAGTGTATATGTTTTGAATTTAGGGTTTTGGGTTAAAACTTAAATTCCTAACCATATTACCATAAAACCTAAATTCTAACCCTAAACCATAAATTTTAAACCATAAATTTTAAACATAAACTCTGAACTCTAAACATCTACACTTAAACCTCTAACCCTAAAACTAAAGGCGTTTGTGGAAACTTTTCCTTTTTACCGCTAATGCATGAGATATTTTCCCATGATGTAATTATAAAAAGAGTATTTTGATGGTGGAGAACATATTTTCCACAAATAATTCTAGTTTAGGGTTTAGAAATTTAGTTTAGAATTTGAGGTTTGGGGATTTAGGTCATAAAATCTTAAATTTAGGGGTTAAGGTTATAATTTAGGCTTTAGCGTCTAAAATCTTGGAGTTTAGGGATATAGATTTAGATTTTATATTGTGGACTTAAAATAAACATGATTGTACAAATAAATTTACATTGTATGTGCATCAAATATTAACACATTATAAAAATTGTTATAAGATTTTTATTTTTTATAATTTTTGCAACATTTTATATAATTATGTAAATTGTTAAAAAGTTTCTAACAAATTATGTAATTTATCTAAGTTTTATAGTAATTACACAAATTGTTAAAAAGTCTATAACAAATCCTGTAATTTGTCTTACTTTTACACTAATTACATACAAGTTAGATTTTTTTTATTTTTGTTATTAGAGAAAATTATATCACATTATGCGTAATTACGGAATTTTTTTTATAAAATTTGATTTTTTTTATCATTCATAACAATTTACGTAATTACACAAACTGTTATTAAGTCTATCAAAAACTATAATTTCTCTTGACTTTCATTGTAATTACTTGTAAAGTTAAAAGTATGTGAAGTTTCGAAATTTTTACAAAAGTTTTAAATTTCTATACGAACTTTTGACATTTTACAGAATTACTCAAATTATTAAAAAACTAAATTTTTATTATTATTTCTCTAACTTTTACCGTAATTACCCATAAAACTTAAAAGATTTTTCATTTTGATTATTGGTGGAAATGTGATCACATTATACACAATTATATATTTTTTCAACTTTTCTATAATGTTCGCAAATTTTACGTAATTGTGTTAAAAAAGTTAACAAATTCTGTAATTTGGAGTTTAATAAATATTAATTCTATTAAACATTTTTGAAGCTACAAAGTATAATACCTAAACTACCCATAATCCCTCCAACGCCTAAATCGGAAGTAATTATGCTTAAAAGCACTTATGAACCCACAACTTTATGAACGTTAAATAAAACTTATGGACGGAGTCAAGATTAGACGATAAAATGGACAAAATTGTTTAACTTCAAAATTACATATATAATATATAATTTTGGAGGGGCACAATTAAATTTTGAGAGGTGCAAAATTTAATTTGACAAGTATTTAAATCAGTTTGGACTAAAACTATCATTGGATGAAAAAAATTGGAAGGAATACGGATCCCTCTGTGACCTTAATACACCCGTCCTTGATAACAACAATGTCAATCGAGTTTGTTTAATATGCTATTAAACTTTTAAATTGGGTAATTTCTTATTGTTTGATATTAAATTCTTTGGTGGCCTTTTTGTAATCTACATATAGTTGTATTTAAACTCTAAATTAATGTTATTTTATTTTTTTTGTCAATGTTATAAGTTTATTTAATTTATAGACGGGTAGTTTAGACTTTTAGAGATTATAATTTGCTATGTTAAAAATCCGAATTCGGATTTTATTCTTAAGATTCAATTAGTTCAAATAACTTCCCATGTTGAATATTATTTATTTATATATTTTTATTGTCATCCCGGTTCTCTAGAGTTTTGGCCTGATTAATTTGGACCGATCCACGTCACACACCTAGTTGTGGTGGTTGAGTCTCCCCGCAGGGATTTTTCGCATACACAAGGTCTCGAATTCGAGACATACTTAAGCAAAACTAAGCTGTTTACCATTTGAACCAATTCAGTCTGTAAATTATATATTTATATTACGCCCCCCAAGGAAATCCAAATCAGTGTAATAGAAAAGCAATGAATGAAACCTTTCCTTCTCCATGAAACAAAATATTTACCGCCATTAACCATTTTCAGCATCAAATTCTTAAGTGTTCTTTCAAGTCATTATTATGTCATGTTTTTCTCAGCACCCTTAATTTTTACAGTTTTTAAAACTCAACCAATCTTTCAACTCCATTTAATTACAAGGCTTTAAATGGGAACCCATCTCTCTCCCTTTATAAATCTTGCATTTTTCTTCTTCTTCAACCCTACTTTGATTTCAAATTCTTCATTGTTTCAGGCTTTCCTTCACCTTCAAGGTACCTTATATTCAATCTTTGTTTCTTTGGGCATAGTTTTTTCAACACAATTAAATCGTTATATTTGTTGAAATAACTTGTTTTTCTGGGTTTATCTTGCATGTTTCACTTAGGGTTGTTTTTAAACCTAAAACTATGGAAAACTAGCGGGAAAATGGTCCTAAACTTGTTTTTTTTCATGTATGTACGTATGTTTGCGGTAGCGGATCCATAAATTAAAAAATGGGGTATAGAATATTTTTTTAATAAAAAATGAGTATGCATATTTTATTTTCTCCCTTTACACATATTTTCTTCCCCACGAGGTTACTGCATCCGCCACTTTTTTTTTATTAAATTTCATCCGCCACTGTATGTATGTATGTTAAAATAACTTTTTTTTCTAGGTTTTCTTACATGTTTGTTGCAGGTTTGATTTTTTATAAGTAAACCTAGAGAGAGGGAGAAAATGAGTCATGGAAAAGGATTCGACCTGGAGTTGAAGTTGAACCTATCACCACCGAGGGTTAACCCCGGAGTGGAATCACCGGCGGTGGCGACATCTCCTCCAAGTTCATGCGTCTCATCGGAGATGAACCAGCTACAGGAAGTCAACTCTGGCAGTACTAGCCCTGATGCGCCAGCGGCGGCGGAGACGGAAACGATGTTGCTCGTTGGATGCCCAAGGTGCCTTATGTACGTGATGCTGTTAGAAAATGACCCTAGATGCCCCAAATGCAAGAGCACCGTTTTGCTCGATTTCCTCCATGATATTGCAACCACCACCACCGTCAATATCACAGAGAGTTAGATAATATATATATATATATATATATATATATAACTAGCTTTATTAGCTCCAAATGCCCAAATTTTCTTATTAGAATATGTATATATATGTATGTAGGTATGTATTTCCCAGAAAAAATTGTATGTTATTTCAATTCTAGTTTTTGTTTGATTTCTCGGAAATTGGCATATCATCAGTTGCTGAAGGGGAACAGGCAGTGATCCAATGCTGAGTTAAACTGAGTGATGAAAGAATAATTCACTGAAATTTTTACTAGTCTAAAGAATACAGACTTACATAATACGAATATAACACGATACATACAATGATACAAGAATTTTTCAAAAAGTTAACACATAATAATGTATGATAAACAAGTAAATTTAATACCAATCATTTTAACAATAACATGATACTTGCTTCGTCCCTGATTCATTGTGTCCAGCTTCTGAATACATTCATTCATACATCAATCTTATTTTGATTGTATTCGAACTTAATTTTACATTTTTAATTATACTCTTTCATATTCGATATGTATTCTATCGTACCAAATAAATCATAATTTATTTAATATTGTCGTTGTTTTACATTTCAATGGACATTTGAACTCTACCGACAGTGTCCGTGCTTGGTAGAATGGTAGCTTTCGGGCCACCATGTTATGATTGGTGTTCCCTCGGGTCTCCGTCAGTCGGTTCCCAGCAGGGATGGACCGAGAGGGGGCTAGAGGGGCGGTTGTCCCCCAAAAAATTTAAATTTCTTATACGATTTAGAAATTTTTTATGTATTTTTTTATTAAAAATCTATTTTCGTCCCCTAAAATTTTATAAGTTCGCCCCCTAACCTAAAGTCTTGCTTCCGTCGCTGCTTCTCAGCTAGCTTCTGTTGCAATTTGAAAAGATAAAATTATTAATAGGTCCCAACACTATGCTAAAATTTATGATTTAATCCATTTACTTTAGTTTTGACGTAATTTGATTTCTGCATTTATAATCATATTAATGGGTCTAAATCGATAATACTATTAGTGATTGTCGATAATTCAACACTTGACTTCAGTTAAGAAAAACCTTGTCCAACATTTGGTTCATTCTATGAGTCGACATGACTCGCATGACTTTCGAACAATTAAAAAAAATCGAATTATCTGAATCGACTAGTTATTTTGTATAGTAACATGCTCGTACGAGCTAATTTCAAACGAGTTTAAGCTTTTACTTATATTCTCAAATTAGGACCACTTCACTACACCAAACTTGATGTATAGCGGCATTTTTCGCGGCGTTTTTAAGATAAACGCCGCTAAATTTAGACATATTACGACATTTAGGAAAGAAACGCTACAAAATGACAAACTTCACGGCGTTCATAAAGACAAACGTTTTTTGAATCGACTAGTTATTTTGTAAAGACAAACGCCACTAAGAACGTTTTTTGCGGCGTTCGTAAAATAAACGCCGCTAGAGAACAAGGTTACTAGCGGTGTTTGTTTTTACAACGTCACTAAGAACAATTATTGGTGGCGTTTGTAAACACAAACGCCGCTATAGATCTTGAGTTTTGGCGGCGTTTTTTCCCCTAAAACACTGTGAACTATTGCGACGCTGGTTTCAGCGGCACTTTTTAAAGCGCCGAGAAGGTTTTTAACGGCACTAAAAAATGCCGCAAAAAACCTATTTTGCTGTAGTGCTTTGTACCAAATAAAAATTTAATTTGGCCGAGACAACGGAGTCTTAAAGAACATTCTTGGAGTTTGAGTACTATGCTCAAACTTAAAACTAGAAATAGTACATTAAAAAGAAAGATGAAAAGGGTAATTGTGCAAATAAAGAAAGTTGGGGAGCTTGAGCATTTTAAGAAAATGGAAGTGAATATTAGATTCAAATGCCATTAAAAACAAATAAATGCGCCTTGATAGAACGAGATTAAGAGCCAACTAAATTCTGCTTCTCTCTTTAAGAAAATTTTCTCACGCTTCTCTCTACACTCTAGGATTTTTTCGGTTTTGCTTGGGTGGCACCGCTCCTTGGTTCTAAGCGGTAGCTACCAATAGGCGTCATAGAGGAAGAAGCACTACACCTAGGAATCAACAACACGGAAATTTTGTTATTAATAATTTTTTTCTTTATCGGGATCGGAACTAAGAGAAATAGTTGGGACAACAAACATTCATCTTGTTCATACTTTAAATGCTCATATAACCATCGAAGATTGTTGAAGTGACTAATTCCTGGAAATTAAGGAGCACTGAGAACAAAGAAATTGTTGAAGTTTACTTTTTATCAAGTACGAACACGCTTGATGGTAGGAAAATATCTTTTGCAAGAGGGTTGGCTAGAGATTTTTTATAAAAATATTAGCCCTGCTCAGTTCATAATGACAATCTTTCGACCTTTTTTTAATTCCACAAATTATTCTCATTATGGGCCAAATTATTATTCCATTTCATTGTCTTTCTTGCCTTATTTATTTTATTATATATATTTTTATTTATTTTTTTCTTATTTTTTGAATTTATCCATCTTCCATAAAAGAGACGAATGAAACCAAAATTTTATGTTCGATTTTGAATTAGAGACGTTAAAAATAATGAATCAACATCGACTATAACCCTTAACCTTCCAAGCTAACGATGTGGGTTCGATTCCCGCTACCCGCTTTCGAATTCTATCTATTTGAATATTTATTAATTCAATTCAACGATGCATTAACATCATTGAATTAAATTAATAAATACGCAATTCTTAAAAAAATTTCACATGTTCTTTAATTTTTTCGAACAAGAAAAAAGAAAAAACTAAACAAGACAAAAAAAAAATCAAAATGTAAAAAAATCGTAATGAAAGCCCCCCTGTCGCTCTCTTTTCTTTTCGTTTTCCTTTTTTTTTTTATTATTATTTCTTTTGCCTTCCTCCTCTCCTTCAGACTGAGGTGTCCTAGCCATCCTTTGATCTTCTCGTTGTAGAGGCTTCTCTCCGGTGTTCATGGCCCTGTTCGGGCCGTCATTTTGTGAGGAATTGTTCGAATCACGGACGAGAAGGGTTTCGACCCTGACCTTCGACTTTTCCAGCGTCTCCTCAGTGGCAGTCTGGTCCTCTGCTCCTCCCTTAGGTGGATGACCTGCCTCTGTCTCGTTTTACCGTTTGCCTTCAGTCATCGACGATTTCTCACCTAGACGCAATGATTCCTGTTGATTTCTCATTGCATCTTCGTTAACGCCCTTATCCATCTATGACCCCAGATGTGTTCATGTAGGTTGAAGAGCGGTTGCTGGCATGTTGTCTCTTGATCTCTCCCTCGCCGGATCTGAGCTTCCCCGTCGATCTTGGGTGTTTTCGTTCTTCCTCCCTGTTGTACTTTCTTGTTTTGTTGTTGTATGTTTGTTTTTGGTTGCTTTTCTATGTCTGTTTGTGTGTTGTTGTATGTTTGTGTTTTCCCCTCTGTTTCGTCTCTATGAGCTGTGTTTGTTCCCCTTCTTCCTCCTCTGTAATGTTCTGCTTGTCGTATGTTTTCTTTATTTTATTTTGAATGAATGTCAACCTTTGTTAAAAAAAATAAATGCAAGAGTAATGGAGACAGTTGAGAACGATGAGGGATGATAAAATATAAATTTAATATGAATGATGAATTGGTCTAACGAGATGAGATGTTAGGTTTCTTAAGCAAGACTAAATATTCAAATTTTTATGTTACGAATGAGGCAAATTTAATTGAGACTTGAGATGGTCATCCCTATATACCTTTGCAATATTAAATCTAAATTAATCGATCAATAAATCAGATACAGATAATTATAAAAAATAAATATAAATTTAATTCCTCAACATTTTTATTTATTTATTTTTCTTCACTTTCACTATTTTCATCAATCACTAAATGCCACCTTTTTTGCTGACAATTGTCTGTTTTGGGTAATTTTAAATGCGGCTTTAATATTTAATATTAATTTTAAAAACAAAATAATAATAATAAAGATTAATTTTTTAATTAGTACCTAAACTATACTTTTTTCCATCTTGATGCTTATTTTTTATTATTATCAAAAGTGCTAAATTATATTTTTCTTTTCGGAACATCTCAAACATGAATTCTACTATTAGAGAAAAAAAAGAGAAAACTTTCGACAAATCAAAAAATATCATGTGACATAAAAGTCATTAATTGGCGGTTAACTAACGACAATAATGGCATTGCCCCCTCCTCTAGGGTGGCTGAAGTTTGATACGGAAGGGGCGGTTCGAGGTAGTTTTGGCGCAATAGGCATTGGAGGTTCTCTCCACGATCATAATAACATTGTTCTAATTTGTTTTTTAAATGCGTGGGGATGCTCCATCCCACTGGTGCAGAACTCCTAGCATTAAAGGAATCATGTTCGAGTTTTTTAGACTCTAAATGAGTAACATCGCATTCTCTAATTCTCGAATCTGACTGTCGAATGGTAATAAAGTGGATAAACAATTATGGTTCTGTTCCTTCCTTTTTCGCCCAAGATATTCAATGGTGTAGGCAATTAGGTAGGGCTTTTTCCTGAAAATTTACGTCTGTGCTTCGAGAAGCAAACTCCTCTGCTGATCACCTAGCTAAAAGATGGTATTGCCCGCTCGTCCCCCTGTTTTGGTGTGCTGATTGAGATCGATTTTGGGGGTATATTGGGAGCGTTTCTTGGTGGTATTTTTGTAGGTGCGTTTTGTCTTGGTTTGTGTTTGTAGTGGTCTTGTAATCCAGTTTTTGTTAGGAGTTTTCCTTGTTTGTGGTGGTAGTGATTCCTTGTTTCACATTTAGACATTGTAATTGTTTCGAGTATATTAATACATATTTAGGGCACTCTTTTTTCCTTCCGTAGATCGAGTTTCGTTATCATCAGAATCTGATTATGAGGGGATTTTTTAACGAGGTATATTTTTTGTAAAAAAAAACTAACGCAATAGTAATATAGAAATAATATATAACGTTTAAATATTGCTTTTGATAAAAAAATCAATTTGAGAGAAGAGTATGGTTTTTAAGTATCACTTTGTCAATTAAGCTTACGATAAAAGTAATACAATATAAAAATGTCAAAATTTATATAATAAGTATTATTTGATTTTGATTCTAGTTATATATACTGTAATAATATTTGGCACCTAAAATATTTGATTATAGTATTGGATGAGTTTAGAAAGAACACGCACACTACTGAACACCACTAACGTAATACACAGTTGAACATCATTAATTTTTTAATAATTATTAAAAATCTCAAAGCCACGACATGTAATTAATTATATTTTAAAATAAAATTAAAAAAATTATTCCATAAACTATTCTTACAATCTCATCAATATTCTAACCCAATTAAATAAACTCACATCATATTTAAATAAACTACGTTTATAAGTTGACCTTGGACAGGTCTAACAGGAAGCTCATAAAGTTATAAATGGGCTTTAAAGGAAGATATGCAAAGCACATGAATAGCCTACAATAATTGTATAGGTTTCACTATGTTCAAAAAAAATGTTTTATGTTCCATATTTTTTTTTGGTATAGGTTTCACTGTTCATCCCCTGTAAGGTTTTCAATTAGAAAATAATTTTCTCTTTTTGTTTTTCATTTTCTTGTTCAAATCTGGATCATTTTAGCCCTTATATCTCATTTTTTCTATTCGTTGAATGATAAAATATATTATTAATGTTTTCAATTATGTCAATCTGATCTAAATTAAAAATTATCTTGTCCAAATTTAACTCGGACCAACTCATAACATAATCTTCGAATAATATACATACAACTAGATTCCGGGTCGATCAAAATTGGTCGTATCCTTATTCAAACTTGGCCTTATAAAAAAATTGAGCCTAACGAATAACCCTACTCAATATGGCTCAATGCAGATATATCCCCTGCTCGAATCATAAAATTAACACGATTTTTATTGGTAAAAAGGTTATATTGATTTCTTTTTTATTTTAGGAGTCACATTAGATGTAGAAAATTTCACACATTTTTTTTAAAGTTCGAGAACCTCTAAAATAATTAAACACATAATAATAGTTAAACGACCGATAAAAAAACAAGGCTTAATAATACCTATTGCATATTAAGTTCTCTTCTTCCTTCAAATGACTAAATCATTATTTTAAATTCATTTTTTTTTAAAAAAATGAGCCGCCACTCTATAAATACTGTCTTTCCCCAAATTTAAACCCTAAAACTTAAACAAAAAAAGTAATCGAAATCAGAGAATTTGAATCGCATGAAAGGGAAAAATCAGAGGGTCAGATTGTTCCCTTGATAGAATTTTCGACGATTTTCTTTGCAAAAGATCCAAAAAATGTCGGACGAACCGCCAATTGCACGAGAGCGGATCGTGATCCGATCCGTTTGGTCCGAAAATTTGGACTCCGAATTCGAGATAATCAGATCCGGTCAGTTGATGCTCATTACCAAAGCCTCAAAGCCAACGTTGAGTCACTGAAGCTCATCCAAGTCGGCCTCACTTTATCGGACGCCCACGGTAATTTACCAAATCTCGGCACCGAAAACCAGTTCATTTGGGAATTCAATTTCAGAGATTTCGATGTCGCGAATGATGTCCACGCGCACGATTCCGTCGAGCTTCTTCGTCGTCAAGGCATAGATTTCGAGAAGAACCGGGAACTTGGGATCGAGTCGGGTCGGGTCGGTTCGCGGAACTGATGATGTCATCGGGACTTGTATTGAACGACACCGTAACTTGGGTTACTTTCCACTGTGCTTACGATTTTGGATACCTCGTGAAATGCTTAGCCAGTGAGTTATTACCGGACCAACTCACTGGATTCTTGGAACTCTTGCGAGTTTTCTTTGGAGAGAGAGAGTCTACGACGTCAAACACTTGATGAGATTCTGTGCTGGGCTGTATGGAGGGCTCGACCGAGCATCTAAAGCAATGGAGGTGAAGCGTGTAATTGGGAAGAGTCATCAGGCCGGTTCCGATAGCTTGTTGACGTTGCACGCTTGGTTGGAGGTCAAGAAAAGGTATTTCGGGAAGGGGGACCCGATTGAGAAGTATGCTAATGTTCTTTATGGTTTAGAAGTTGACTAAAACTGAATTCTAGTGAACTTCTTTTGATCGCTTCTTGTTTGAAAGATATCTCATTGCATTTGTAGATTCTTTAGGCAAAAACTTTCTGGGTTTTTGATCAATCATCAATACTAAAAGTAGTTCAGTTTAATACTTCTAGTCTCACATTTTCTCCATGTTGCAAATTTGTGTAATTGCTTTTTATTTTGGTTAGAGCTGTATTTTAATTGAAAGAAACGACAAGAGAAAGCATTTGATTAGACTTAGGCTGTTCAGTGAGTTAAAGTTGGACCTTGTGGGAATTCGGTTGCTTGCATTTGATGGTTTACATTGGTTACGGTGACAAGGTGGAATTTATAAACTTCTTTTGTTTTACACCATTAGTGGTCGAAAGATGAGTTTAGTTTACTGTTTGGGGATGAGCAAGGAAGTGAGAATTTTATCTGTGTGTTCAAATTTTCTATTAGTTTGTTCAAAACGAAGCTTTGTACTTTGGAGGAAGAGAAAAGGATGACTTGAAATTTTAGCTTTCGCAATTTGATAATGCCAAAGGCTGCTGAGAGTAGCAGGTGTGAAATTCGACAGATTAAAGCTTAAAAAGTGTTTTCTGGTGATTTAATTTGCAGAGCTGATTGAACTAACTGTTATTCATTCTGTTTCTCTTTTAACTTATAGAGAAGATGAAAAGCTTTCGTTGGTATTCAAAGTTAAATAAAACTTATGGTTTCAACTTTAAGATTCTGAAACTCATTTCAATAACAAAGTTTCAGTTTAGACTGTTCTGAGTATTGGAAGAGGCTAGGTTAGCCAGAAGACGGTTGTTGGCATAAGGATAGAAAATTCCGGGGTTAGAATATGGCCAATTGCTGTTTTCCTTTTTTAGGCATCCTGTGAGAGAATATCATAGTGGTTTCCTTGGCTTTTGAATCAGCTACAATATGTTTAATTGTTTGATGCAGTTATCAACTGAAAGTTCCCCAAGTATTTCCCTTGGTTAACAGGATTTTCTTAGCAGTAACCTGGATGAAAATTTGGCTGGCAGTCCTTCAAGATTCTTGTTGTGTAGAATAGGATTCTTAGAGGGAAAAAGGATTCTTGTTCATCTTTGACCTAAAGGATAAATACATATCAAGAACCAAGTATAAGGTCAAGTGGACAAAAATGAATTTGTTATACTTACCATCTGTTAGACCTGTAGTTTCTAAGGTCTGCGTTCGTAGAAGCAAGGCTGCCTAGATGATTTAGTACATTATGTTATTTATTGTTTATTGTGCAGTTATGGTTTCCAGCAGTTACTAACAGTTATTTGGGTGAATTATTTGTACTAGAAAGAAGGGAAGAGAGGGGAGTTAATTGTGTGGTCAGTTTCTGGGTTAGTGTTGGGAGGAAAAAGGTCCCTCAAAGTACCTTGTAAGTGGCCATTGGCAGTCAAGTACTGCTGGAATTACTCTCTAGTTTTCTAACAAATTGGTATCAGATTCATGGTTTCGACCAAAATGGAGGGCGGGATTGAAGGATTGGAGAAGACAATGGAAGACGTAGAAGGAAACTTCGTCCAAGTGAAAGATTTCCTGGGTCAATTACAATCTTGGATGCAAAAAAAGAAGATATAGATATTGAAATTCTTTGAAAGTTGAAGGAGAAATCGACGGTTCTCTGAGACCCCCCTATGGTGTCTGAAGCGACGGCTGAAAACAGTGACGGCCAAGGCTCTACGTGTCGTTTAGAGGCTGTCCAACGTCGATATGAGATTCGCCCTAGAAGATTCAAACTTCCTGTCTTTTTTGGTGATAACCCGTATGGGTGGCTTAATCGAGCAGAACGACATTTTCATTTTAATAAAATTGGTGATGAGGATAAGTTAAGAGGCTGCTGCTGTGTGTCTTGACGGTAAAGCCTTGAATTGGTTTCAATGGTGGGAAGCCTGAACGCCAGTTGTCACATGGGATGCATTTTGGGTGGCTATCCTTTATCGTTTTACTCCATCACAGCAAAGGAACTTGTATGAAGTTTTGTTAGGGTTGCAACAAATTGGAAGCATTGCCCAGTATAGAGGGGATTTTGAGTTGCTCTCTGCACCCTTGAAAGACGCAGTTGATGAGGTTTTAATAGGGTTTTTATCAATGGCTTTTGGGAGGAAATTAAGGCAGAATTGCGTCTTAGTAAATTGGGCTCTCTTGCCCAGATTATGGATCAAAGTCAGTGCATCGAAAAAAAAAATTGGGCACTCAGTCAAGCTCAACTGCCCAAAAATCAGCGTGTAACTCCTGTACGACCTTCACCACCTTTTTCTATGGTCGAGAGTAGCCGACTTGGGAACACAACAGGTTCTTCTCTGCGTCCAGTCCCTGCACCTTTTGTTCCCTTACGTCCTGCCCCTATGACAGCCCCAAAACACTTTTATGAGCAAAAACGAGGAGAAATTGCAACAATGGATATTGAATTGTCTTCGAGGCGCGGAGGACATTACAAAAGACTGTCTGATGCAGAATATCATGAGAAGCTGAAAAAGGGCTTTATTTTCGTTGTGATGAGAAGTATAGCCCCAATCACCGGTGTAACTTGAAACAATTAAATTTGCTCATTGTGACGGCATAGGATGAGGACGAGGACATCGATGAATGCCTTGGGAATGCTATAAGAAGCAACACAAACCACTTGAATGGTCAGGGCGGCAGGAGACAGAGAAGTTATTGGAGTTATCCTTGCAATCTATTATTGGGTTCACCTCTAACAAGTCTCTAAAGGTATGGGGTACAATTTTTGGAAAAAAAGTTATTGTGTTGATTGATAGTGGAGCTTCAACCAATTTTATCTCTCGAACCGTGGTTGAAGCGTTGGGACTAACGCAAACAGTAACTACACCCTTGTGGTTGAAGTAGGGACTGGTCAGAGGATAAAGAGTATGGGTAGTTGTAAGCGGGTGGAGTTGTGGATTGTTGGCTTGCAAATCATACACGATTATTTTTTGTTTAACTTGGGCAGTGTTGATGTTGTCCTTGGGTTAGAGTGGCTGGAAACCTTAGGAGATATTCAAGCCAACTTCAAAACATTGACGTTGAAGTTTAAAGTAGAAGGGCAGACAAAGGTCATTCGAGGGGGATCCTTCGTTATCTAAATCAGTAGCTTCACTTAAAACCTTATTCAAAGCATTGCAGGAAGATGGAGAAGGGTATTTTGTGGAATTGACTGAATTAAATGCACAGGCAGAATTGGATAATTCTGATTTACAACAGTTATTAATGGAATTCGAGAATTTATTTGAGGAACCAAGAGGGCTGCCACCAAGTAGAAGTCATGATCATGCTATCCGGCTCAAGGAAGGGTCTCAACCACCTAATATATGCCCATACTGTTATCCTCATTATCAGAAAAATGAGATCGAGCGCCTTGTCAAATAAATGATGGCAACAGGTATTATCCAACTGAGTTATTGGATGAGCTTGGCGGTGCCACCATTTTCTCAAAATTGGATCTACGATTGGGGTGCCATCAAATCCGAGTTTGCAAGGAAGATATTGCCAAAACAACATTTCATACTCATGAAGGCCATTATGAGTTTTTAGTTATGTCTTTTGGTTTGACAAATGCTCCCTCGACTTTTCAAGCTTTGATGAATGATATATTTCGGCCTTTCTTATGCAAGTTTGTATTAGTCTTTTTTGATGACATATTAATCTATAGTGCAGATTTCTGTGCTCACTTAGGTCATTTGCGTAAGGGTGTTACAGATTTTACAACAACATGACTTAGCCGCCAATCGGAAGAAGTGCCATTTTGGACAGCTGCGACTTGAGTATTTGGGGCATCTCAATTGGCCAAGCCCCAAAGATGTTAAGGGATTAAGGGGATTTTTAGGATTCACCGGTTATTATAGAAAGTTCGTTCGAGACTATGGGAGACTAGCGAGGCCTCTTATCCAATTATTTAAAAAATATGCATTTTGTTGGAATGAGGATGCTCAGTTGGCTTTTGATTCTCTTAAAAAGGCTATGGTTACTTTACCTGTCTTGGCCTTACCCGATTTTAACAAAGTTCTTGTTGTTGAAACTGATGCTTCCGGACTGGGGATTGGTGCAGTTCTAATGCAAGATGAGCGTCATATTGCTTTTCTTAGCTAAGGATTTTCTGCTCGGGCTTAATTTAAATCAGTCTATGAAAGGGAGTTAATGGCTATTGTCTTGGCTGTTCAAAAGTGGCGTCATTATCTCATGGAAAGACATTTCATCTTTCGGACAGATCAACGAAGTCTCTAATTTTTAATGGGTTAACACAATATGGCAGAGGAGCAACAAAATGGGTTTCTAAGTTAATGGGGTTTGATTTTGAGATCCAGTATCGTCTCGGGTGTAAAAATATGGCAGCTGATGCTTTGTCTCGCCAATTCTATTTCATGGCTTTCTCGACTTTGCGCACCGGCACCTTAGACGACATCTCTTTGAAGATTCAACAAGATGATCATCTCCGTCAAATAACATAGGATTTGCTTCCCGACCACATTATTCTCTCAAAAAGGGCTATTTATTCTTCAAAAACCGGTTAGTGATTTCTCGTTCTTCTGTGCTCATTCCTATTGTAGAAAAATAAAGAAGAGTATTTCGTACAGTGATTAATTAGATTCACTGTTTTCTACACTTTCAAATAATACAGGTACAAGGCCTTTTATAGGCTAATTACAAAGAGTAATGTTACAAATACACTACTCTAAATTAAAATTAAATTCAACTTAGGAGACAAGATAAAGTGATAAGAATCTTAGGATAAGGATAAATATTTACAATAATTCAAACTCTAAAATCTACCGTGTATAATCTACACTCCATCCTAAGCTGGAGAGTATATGTTGTAAATTCCCTGTAATGCCTTGGTTTTGGGTCTAGATGTTTTGGGGTTCGTTTTGAGGGTCCGATAGATCAGTGTTAGAGATTCGAGTCGGTTTCGGGATTTAATCGGATTAAATATTTTTAAAAGTGTTAAAAATATGGGAAACTGTTCTAAAATTATTAATTAATATGTTAATGAGTGGGGTAAAATTAATTTTGGAAAATGAGTTTTGGAAATCGGACATTTTGGACTAGTGACCAAAATGTAAAATTTGAAAACTATTTTTAGTGACTGGGTCAAAACTTTGAATCTTTAAGGAGCTAATTGCCCAAAGTCTAATATCAAATTTTATCCCTTAATTGGCTATTTTTGAAGTGTTTTGGAAAATATAAATAGGTTGGGAGAATTAATTTGATAATTAATTCTTTTAAAGAAAAGTTACGTAACTAACTTTCTCTCAAAACTTTTTATCTCAAAATCTCTCCAGCCAAACACTATTCTCTTCTTCTAAATCTTCGGGTAGATATTCTTTTCTCAAATCTTTTGATTTCTAATGGATTCTCAATGGTTTCAAAGCAAAACCTTATTGTTTTAACTTTGTTTTCTCATGTAAATTCAACCAATTAAGGGAGAAAGCATCCATTAGAGGTATTGTTCGTTCTTATCCTCTAATAAAAGGTTATTTACTGAAATTCCCAAGTTATTAATCCTTTACAATTGTTTTCTAATGTGTTTTGATAGTTTAATTAAGAAAAATTGGTTTAATTGTGTTTTGATTGATGAAATTGTTAGATTTGCGAATTGGATCAGTTTTGTAACACCTTTAACGTATATCCTATATTCGAATACACATTAAAGATGTTACTAACTAATTTACACTGAATTTCAGACTTGTAATTTTTTTTACCTCAATAAAGTAGTTCAGTGTTGGCCTTTTTCAGTTTTCAAACAAAGCTATGTCTAGCAACCGCAGATAATTTTGAACCTGAACTGGTTTACAAAATATTTTAAGTAGTTATTAAAATGAGAATATAATTCAGGGTGAAACTATGTATGTTTCCTAGACCCTTTCTTGATTTCAAAATCATTACGCGATAAATGACCAACTAAGTTTAAAACCGTTTAAAGCATCTTTTTTAATATTTTTAATTCTTCAAACTAAGTCATGGTGCTAGATCATACGAAATAGCTACTTATTTAAAATTTTATACATGGGCCACTAGTCTAGGATGTGGTGATACTTACTGATAATGCAAATTAACTTGATCCAAAGATGTGCAGCTCCTCTTCTGGTATCTCGTCCGAAATACCTACGTGTGATACAAGATACACGTTAAGTAGAACTTAATGAGGCATAATCATATCAATGTAAAACAATAATTATAAATGTCACAGCCCTACAAAATGCAAAGCGATTTCCAATTGCAGTTGATATCATTTTATCATGTATATAACTATCTTACATGTATAGTTCATTTAGTCAATATCATCTTCAAATCATAGAATTCAATCTATCTTACTAGTCATGTATACATTAAGCTTATTAGCTTAACTACTTGCATAAATGCATTTCAAGTAGTATAGCCCAAAGTATAAAATCATGTTCTCAGAATTTATCAGTCATCATGTAATCATTTGCAATATAACTTTCCTTTAAAGATAGCCCAAAGTATATAATATGAGATCAAGGTACGAGAGTCATCTTGATAAGACACCATAGTGTCTAACATAACGTGAACATGAGTACGTACTCGAGGACGCTCTTTGCTTCTCATAAAAGCACCTCGTCAATGCCATTAGCAATGTGGGCTTGGATCCCCAGGGTGTACACCAAGGGCTTGGGTCCCCAAGGTGGAAGTGACACCGTAGTGCCTAACTTGAACATGATAGGTGAGTACGTATTCGAGGACGCTCTTTGCTCCTCATTAGTTCCATTAGCACTATGGGCTTGGATCCCCAGGGTGCAACACCAAGGGCTTGGGTCCCCAAGGTGTATGTGACACCGTAGTAGTCACAAAACATGAAACATATCCAACTATACCAAGAACTCTCATATCATAATACTTGGGCATTTCATTTCATTATCAATCAATCCTTATCATTCATGTAAACGGACAATTCACATCCTATGTTTCATCATAATTTTTCATATGTACTTGCCATTATTGTATTATGCATCAATGTAAATCATATAGTCGATATTAGGCAGTTCATACCCAATATCAAAACTCTGATTTATCTTAGATAAATCATTATGACATATCAGTGTATCACATATGCCATTTTATATTTCATGACATTTACATAACTTTGATCAGCTTACATTTTCATTAATATTAAGATCGACTTATTGCAAGTCTCTCTCATGTTATATATATAAAATAAATAAAAATGCGCTCATTCATATCATATATATAATAAATAAGTAAAAATGCACTCACCTGAGCCATTTATTAGCTGTCTCACTAAATTCTACTCGATTCTTTCCTTCATAGTATGTCGAATCTTCTTGATTCTTGTTCGAAAGCCTTTAAAATACTTAGAGAAAATTTTTGGTCTTTTTCTCTCCCCTTTCCCCTAGTTTTCGAAAAATGAAGGAGAGTGTAGCGATGCCCCCCTCTCGCTAAAAAAAGATGTTTTTTATTTGTTTGGAAAATATTTTCTTCCGCGTGGGATTTTAGAAGAAACCCATGTTTTATTTAAAAATGGAGTCGCCACCAGCCACTCAAGGTAGGCCAGACACCGTAAAAAACCAAAGATTTAAAATTGATGGGTTCGAGAGTCGGTTACGGATGGGGAATGGTTAGCACCCTCACACTGCCCAAAATTGGTACTTTAATAATTACCGCTTTATTAATATTAGACTTTCTGGATTAAAGTGACGATTAAATTAAAATTTGGTTATAAGTGCGGGTAAATTTTAAGAGCCTCGTTATCCGAGAGTAAACGCCTAACCACTATCACTATGTCTGATACTGGCCCCGTTTACGCTCGGATAAAAGGGCACCGCATTGACAATTATATATTTCCGTTATCTAAACTTAAAAAACATGGCAAATATAAATAAATACATTGCGATAAAAATATAAATAAATACTAACATAATAAAATACTAATATAACATAAATAAAATACTAATCTAAAATATACATACATAACAATTAATTTAACACATAAATAAAAACAAATCTAACATAAATAAAACACTAATCTAAAACATACATACATAAATATTAATCTAACTCATAAATAAAAACAAATCTAACATAAATAAAATATTAATATAAAACATAAATTTAAAACATAATAAATACTAATCTAAAACATAAATAAACATACAAACTAAAAACACAATTTTAAATTAACTACTACTTCATTAAATCATAAAAATTACAACATAAATAAAAAAAGAAAGAAAATATATCTAACTAGGAGTTCGAATGACTAACCCCAACTGAACCCCACCGAGATCTACCATGACCTCTCCAAAAAATTAACTAGATCGGATCCAAAATAGGACCCCGATCGAATCGGTTAAGACCGATAACACTGTCCCGGTCCTGGGCTAGCCGGGAGCCTAAGTTCCCTTATTTGGCTAAAGCCACTACCGATTCATGCCATTTTTCCCCCACCCCATGCCTTTATATAGGCAATTGGGTGGTTGAAAGGGGTGATGTGGACCACCCAAAAACCACATAATTTTCTTTTTTTATTATTTTTTTAATTATTTAATTATTTTTTTATTAATTTTATATTAATAATATTACTATTACAACAATACTAAAAATACTAAAACCCTGACAAAAATGAGTGATTTCAGTTACCCCTCTTTGCTTGTTCTTGTGAAACGAGAACAAAGCAAAGATCAAAAGCACTCATTTTTGTCTTATCTGGTTGAACTTCTATCATTTTGACGCGTTTCTTCTTTCTTTGGTAGATCTTCTTTCTCTTTGGCGTAGGTCTTCTTTCTTGTCTTGATTGATCTACCTTGTCATTTTAGGGAAGCAAAGCCTTCAAAATGGGGGTTGTTTGTTGGGGAAGCCAAACCGAGTTCCACTTGCTACATTATTGATAATAAGCTAATACCTAAAGAGAGTTCGACCCAGCTGCAACACCGACGAAGAGACAGGGTCTACAAAATTCGATCCAGCTGCAACACTGACGAGGAGGCAAGACCGATAGGTGAAGTTCTAATTTCTGATCCAGCTACAACTCTGACGAAGAGGCAAGATCAGAAAACTGACAATTTTTCTCTTTTTTTCTCTCTTTTTTTGTTTTTTTTTCTCTGCTTTTGTTTCTTTTTTCATATTTTTTTCTTTTTTCTCTTTTTTCTTTTTTTTTCCTTTTTTATTTTTTTCTTACAACATTGATAAAACTTGAAAGTTGGTGAATTTTGACCAAGCTACAACACCGACGAAGAGGCATGGTCTAAAGTTAGTAATGTTGATCCAGCTACAACACCGACGAAGAGGCAAGATCAAGAGTTAGTGAATTTGGTCTAGCTACAACACCGATGAAGAGGCAAGACCGGGAGTTAGTGAATTAGGTTCAGCTACAACACCGACGAAGAAGCAGAACCGAAAGTTAGATTTGACTAAGCTACAACACCAACGAAGAGGCAAGGTCCGGGGATTTGATCCAGCTACAACTCTGACGAAGAGGCAAGATCAGATAGTTGTTCTTTTTTGTAATCAAGCTACGACTCTGACGAAGAGGCATGATCAAAATTTGGTTGAAAGCTCATTTTTTCATTTTTTCCTTCTTTTTTTCTTCTTTTTTTTCTTTTTTCTTGCTTTTTTCCTTCTTTTTTACCTTTTCTTTTTCTTCTTTTTTTTTGATTTTTTTCTTTTTTCTTTTTCATTAATAAAAAGGACTTGAAAATCAGTAAAGTTAGATTTATCAACGGAGAAACAGAAACATTAACTGGAACCCTGACACACCATCAGCAGATAAGTAGGACAGCAGCAACTGGGACCTAGCCACTCCATCAGCGGAGGACTGGATCGGATAATGACGACATGGAACCGGCTACACCATCAGCGGAGAGCAGGATCTGAGGGCGACGGGAGCTTGGACCCGGCCACTCCATCAGCGGAGGACCGGATTGGACAATGACGACCTGGAACCAGCTACACCATCAGCGGAGAGCAAGATCTGAGGGCGACGGGAGCTTGGACCCGGCCACTCCATCAGCGGAGGACTGGATTAGACAATGACGACCTGGAACCGGCTACACCATCAGCAGAGAGCGAGATTTGAGGACGACGGGAGCTTGGACCCGGCCACTCTATCAGCGGAGGACTGGATTGGACAATGACGACCTAGAATCGGCTACACCATCAACGGAGAGCAAGATTTGAGGACGACGGGAGCTTAGACCCGACCACTCCATCAGTGGAGGACCAGATTGGATAATGACGACCTGGAACCGGCTACACCATCAGCGGAGAGCAGGATCTGAGGGCGACGGGAGCTTGGACCCGGCCACTCCATCAGCGGAGGACCGGATTGGACAATGACGACCTGGAACCGGCTACACCATCAACGGAGAGCAGGATCTGAGGGCGACGATAGCTTGGGCCCGGCCACTCTATCAGCGGAGGACCGGATTGGACAATGATGACCTGGAACCGGCTACACCATCAGCGAGAGCAGGATCTGAGGGCGACGGGAGCTTGGACCCGGCCACTCCATCAGCGGAGGACCGGTTCGGATAATGACGACCTGGAACCGGCTACACCATCAGCGGAGAGTAGGATCTGAGGGCGACAAGAGCTTGGACCCAGCCACTCCATCAGCGGAGGACCAGTTCGGATAATGATGACCTGAAACCGGCTACACCATCAGCGGAGAGCAGGATCAGAGTACGACTGCAGCTTGGACCTAGCAACTCCATCAGCGGAGGACTGGATTGGACAATGATGACCTAGAACCAACTACACCATCAGCGGAGGGCAAGATTTGAGGACGACGGGAGCTGGACCCGGCCACTCCATCAGCGGAGAGACTAGATCGGGCAATGAAAGTTGATAAATTCATTTTTTGAATTTTCATTCATTTTTCGATTTTTGATTTTTTTCGACTTTTTTTAATTTTTTCTGATTTTTTTCAACTCTATTTTTTTGATAAATTTTCTTTTTTCTTGAACTATACAAAGAAGTAAGACTCGAGAAAAAAATAGGTCTGGTTGCACCGTCTGCAGAGATACAAGACCTGAATAGAAATTCAATCTGCTTGGGGAAAGGTTCGGATCTGTTGCACCATTAACGGAGAAACGAGATCTTCAGGATGTCTATATTGTTGCACCATCAGTGGTAAAGCATAATCTAGAAATTGTTTACCTATCAACAATGACGAAGGCAAGATCTGGAAAAGGCTAATTCAGCTACTCTACTGGCGGAGAGGTGTGACCTAAAAATGAAAAAAAAACATTAATCAATAAATGTTCACAAAATTTGTCACTGTTACCTTTTATTGATGTTTCAGCATCCTCTTTGTGTTTGGCCTCCTCTAAGACTAAGGTTGGTTGTCGTGTTGTTGCCTCCACGATTGAGGATGTTCGGTCTCTTTTTGAACCTTTTTGTAAGCAAAAATGCATGAATTTTATGTCTAAATGCTTGGTGACTTCGGTGTATGCACTGAACATAGATGTACGCAAAAATGATGAATGCAACTAAATGCATGAATGTGATATGATTTTTCTGGCCCTCAATGGGATGCCCCTGACTCCTCACTGGTCATGTCAGGATCTTGGTCTTTTGCATATGACGGTGCCCTAACCTCTTCTTGGGTTTGATCATCCATCTGGATGCATGCCCCAACATTTTGTTCGTTCTTATGCCATCGTCTGAAATTGCTCTTGAAGTTGACACTTTGAGTGCTGATTCTGTTGCGCCCTAAGTTGGGTTCATAAATTGTGTGTTGGTTCATGGCAGCTCATTATTATTATTATTATTATTATTATTATTATTATTATTATTATTGGATTAGGTGCAGTTTTGCAAACTGTGGTCAAGGATGCAAGAGTTTGACTCGGTAATGAAGGTTGGACCTTGGCAAAGAATGCCCCTAGACCGAGGCTTTATTAGAGGCACAATATTTGTAAAAGATGTGGAGGGTGCTTTTGGACATGCCCCAATATCAGGCTCTTGTAGAGGTTCTGCAAAATGCTAGGTTGATCAACTTTGTTGTATCTAATGGGGTAACTCGGGGACCGACTTTAAAATTTTCAAAATATATGCATAAATGCAAAATGCATGTCTTAGATGCGAAAGTACTGATTCAAAAATGGTTCTCGTGGCTCAACTTCTGAACTCACGGGATTTATTTTTAACTTTGAATATTGTCTTGATATCTAGAGTGCTAGATTTTCTCCCGATGATAATTTTTCAGATTGAGAGCCATTCGTCAATCAGCATTTCATGCTGGTAAAAGTGCAAAAATTAAAGTGTTATGATATGCCATGCAGTGAATGCCAAAATGAACCGATATGATGTGATCACAAAAATGGGTCAATTTAAAATTAGGGTAAAAATGAAAAAATTTTGATCGGGTAAACCACTTGAACCAATACCCCACTGTAATGCAAATGCAATAATGTATGCAAAAAAGGGTAAAAAAAAGAAAACGAGTCAGTACCGAATAAGATCAACAACATATAAATAGAAGAATAATTTAGATAAGCTAAACAAACAAAACAACCTTATTTACATCCCGTCTAAAACACCTAGGTTATCCGCATGGCTCTAAAAATGTGGGTTTCTATATGTTCTCTACATGCAGTTTTGGTGCTAAGAGGTACCCAAATTGCCCTTGCTGTCCCTTACTAAGAGTAGCAAGACCCCCGGCCATCACCCATTATAGGCTCCTTTCAACCAGGTTCAATTCAGGGGGACCCATTCGCTTATGCCCCTACGAATGAACGATATCCTTACAAGAGCATAAGGTACTCGAGCCCCGAAGGATACTTGCTAGGGCCCATACGGGAGAACGATATCTCCACGAAAGCATTAGCATTCTCCCCCACCTAAAACGGGTTTATATGCCAAATTTTAAAATGCATTAAAATAAACCCACAATTATAATCGAAGGTTAGTTTAATAGTCACTTTAATCCGGAATTTTCGATATTAATAAAGCATTAATTATTTAAAAAAAGCTCGACTCTTTTTTTTTGAAAAAACAAAAATATTCCTCAGCGGAGTCGCCATCTGTAGTAATGTCCCTCTCGCTAAAAAAAGGAAGTGTTTTTGTTTTGAAAATGTTGATGTCTTCCGCGTGGAGTTTTATAAAACCCATGTTTTATTTAAAAATGGAGTCGCCACCGGCCACTCAAGGTAGGCCGGACACCGTAAAAAACCAGAGATTTAAAATTGATGGGTTCGGGAGTCGGTTACGGATGGGGAAGGATTAGCACCCCACACCGCCCAAAATTGGTACGTTAATAATTACCGCTTTATTAATATTAGACTTTCCGGATTAAAGTGACGATTAAATTAAAATTTGGTTATAAGTGCGGGTAAATTTTAAGAGCCCCGTTATCCGAGAGTAAACGCCTAACCACTATCACTACGCCTGATACTGGCCCCGTTTACGCTCGGATAAAAGGGCACCGCATTGACAATTATATATTTCCGTTATGTAAACTTAAAAAACATGGAAAATATAAATAAATACATTGCGATAAAAATATAAATAAATACTAACATAATAAAATACTAATATAACATAAATAAAATACTAATCTAAAATATACATACATAACAATTAATTTAACACATAAATAAAAACAAATCTAACATAAATAAAACACTAATCTAAAACATACATATATAAATATTAATCTAACTCATAAATAAAAACAAATCTAACATAAATAAAATATTAATATAAAACATAAATTTAAAACATAATAAATACTAATCTAAAACATAAATAAACAAACAAACTAAAAACACAATTTTAAATTAACTACTACTTCATTAAATCATAAAAATTACAACATAAATAAAAAAAGAAAGAAAATATACCTAACTAGGAGTTCGAATGACGAACCCCAACTGAAACCCACCGAGATATACCACGACCTCTCCAAAAAATTAACTAGATCGAATTCAAAATAGGACCCCGATCGAACCAGTTAAGACCGAGGACACTGTCCCGGTCCTGGGCTAGCCGGGAGCCTAAGCTCTCTTATTTGGCCAAAGCCACTGCCGATTCATGCCATTTTCCCCCACCCCCATGCCTTTATATAGGCAATTGGGTGGTTGAAAGGGGTGACGTGGACCACCCAAAAACCATATAATTTTCTCTTTTTTTAATTATTTTATTTATTTTATTTATTTATTAATTTTATATTAATAATATTACTATTACAACAATACTAAAAATACTAAAACCCGGACAAAGATGAATGATTACAGAGAGAAAGATGAACGTTTTGTTCATGTTTTTCTTATTTTATGCCACATTTAGGAATAAAAATGAATTTTTAATTTATTTTATTCTAATTTACCAAAATGTCCCCCAACTGAATTCATATTTACTAGTTGCCATTCTAGTTCAATTCCAACCAAATCTCATTCAACTCTAACCAAACTAGAGTAATGCTTTCACATGAGAAATTACCATATTGCCCATGGTACTTTCAAAATATTTCAAAATTGCTATTATGACCAAATTACCAAAACTAGTCACTTAAGTCACAAATATTTTTATCATTTTGTAAAAATCCAACTATTCTAGTTAGATCACAACTAACCAGTTAATAATTTATTCATAAAATAATATTTTATGAATTTTCCGTGACTTTTGGAACAACCTCTGAAATTTCGATTCGATCCGATTTCCCGATATTCACTTGCTATTTCTGCTGCGATTTCCCCTTCACCGGGCTATCAAATAAATTCTAAAAAAATTCCTTATTTCCATATTTATGAAGTCAAACTTAAAATTTTGACTCAGTCCAAATATACTGATAACTTTACCCGAATTCTTTATCGGATAAAATTCTCTTAATAATCTTTTATCAAATATCCATACGAATAATATTAACTCGAACTGATTCTTTTTTATCAGTCCCAAATACTGACATAAGACCTTCCTAATAGGTCACCCATCCTATGCCCTAAGCATGCTTAACTTTGTAGTTCAATCGAAATTCGATATCTTATACTGCATTTTTCTCCATGGTCTGTTTAATCCATGTACAGGATGAAGTATTTACTGTTAAATTCTCCAAATATCCATAAAATAATATATTATAACTCTTCCAAAGTCTATGGAATCATCTCCGAAATTTTAGCTTGATCCGATTTACCAATAAATGCCGAGAATTTTATGAATTAATAAATAAATTCCTTAATCCAAATAAATCATAGGATTCATCCTGAATCGAACTAAAATATTTGCAACACTTGGAAATGACTTTTATAAACATTCTCTATCATATGGTAAAATTTCATAATTTTTCAGTTTGATTTGGGTATCCGAATTCCATCTAAACTTTGACTGCGATTTCCCAATAATCGAAATATCGGATCGAACCAGTAATTCCTCATTCGGTCCACACCAATAGGTGCTCTATCTATTTATAAAATAAAACACCTAACTTTTGAAAAATTACAACTTTGGTCCTTCAACTTTTCATATTTCAACTTGTACCACCCAAGTTTTAAAAACTTATCATTTTGGTCACTAAACTTTAGCCTTAATTCCCATTCCAATTTCCCTTGGATTTTAACCAAATTTTGTGAGTATCCTATTTTACTCGTTCTCTATCACATGACACCTTAAAACCTCAAAGTTTTCTTTTCTACAGTCTATAATTGAGAAAACCCTAACTTTTACATTTTTGTCACTTTAGTCACTAAGTAAGCTTTTAAGCAATTATCTTAGCACTAAATGACCCTTAAACAGTACTATAAATTTTGGGTATTACAAGTTTTGCTGGGTTTTTTTATCAGATTAGATTATGATTTTAATGTTTAATGATGTTGAAGGCTTGGTTTAATTAGTATAATCTCGAAACTAGTTGAATCTCTAATGTTAAAGGTTGTTAGTTAAGGGTTTTTGTGATGTGAATGGAGTTTAATCATTGCTGGAAGTAAAAGGATGTTGTTAAAGTGATTTTATATGTTAATTGTTGAGGTTTGATGCATCGAATAGTTTAATTATGGTTGGGTTAAGGTTGGAAGGTGTTTGAGGTTGATTTCGATAAGTTTTGGATGGTTTTTGAGTGAGCAATTTGTGAGTTGCGGGTAATTGCTTTGATTCAGTGGTTTGGATGCATTTTGATGTATGTTTCCTCTAGTTTTATGTGGTCAAAACAGGGGATAATCAAGGCGAAGTAGCTTGAGGTGGTTCGTTTCTTGCCGGGAGCTCGATTTGCACTGGCGAGCAAGGCGAGGTGCAATTGGTGAGTGTAAACGGTTTTAAAAGTCTTTCAAAGATTTGAAAGTGATTTTGGGAGTTTAGGTTAAGTTTGAAACACTTACCTAAGCTCCGAAGTAAGTTTCCCCTCTTTTGCTCTTTAACATCGGTTCGGATATGAGCATGTGTAATTCATGTTTTGGTCGTAAACTTGGTTTGTTTTACTTACTGTAAATGCATGATTTTGAGTTCATATGCAGTTGTTTAAAAGTATATGAAATGTTAGTGCGCATTGGTTTTCATTCTGGTCGGGAATGTGGTATTGCTTTGGCAATGTGGCTTGTATATGTGGTGTTTTGTATAACGCATTGTAAAATAGTGAGTAAATGGTTTTGTAAATGATATATTGGCTATGTGACATAATGAGAATACATTCAAATATAGTTGGCATGCTATAGGATAAAGTGCACTATAATATGTTTAAAATCTATCGAGGTTTGAGGTACTTGAGGTATAGCTGTCGGCTACTCGGACTATGATGTTATCACTTGGGTTGAGCGGTCGGTTCCCCTTACTGATATTAATCTTGTGGTTGGCAAGGTTGTCATATCATACGGTCGGCATGGTATGGGTTTGATGGAGGTCGGTCATCATGAGAGATCCGTGTATCCGATATGTAAGGTTAAAGGTCAGTTAACCAAGGATTAGTGGTCGGCTAACTATTCAAGGTCACTATAAATGCCAATATATGAAAGTTCATGTATTGAACCTGTGATTTAATGCTTTGGGATTTAAGCATGTGATTTATAAATGTTTTTCATATGGTCGATATGTATGTTTGATTTGAAATCAACGAAAATGTTTTGGTCGTAAGCATGGTTTGAAAACTAGAGTTTAGCTTCCAAAGGATTTTAAATGCATCATTGTTTGACGAGAATCCTCACTAAGCATGTGTGCTTACGCTCTCTTTTTCCTAATGATGCAGAGCATTGAGGTTTGGGATAGCAAAGGCAAGGTTTGAAGTGATCCAAGAACCAAGACTTCTTTTGAGTATGAACTCGGTTTAAGTTTTCGGTTAATAAGGCAATGTGTTTGCCAAGTTTTGGAGATTTGTAATTATGTTTTTCCCTGGTATTTGAGCATGGTTAATGTTGTGTTTTGGAGTTTGATTAATGTTGATAAGTATGTTGTGGATCTTTGCTTATGGTTGATGCTAGGTGGTTGCCT
The DNA here is from genome assembly GCA_019671005.1 of Hibiscus mutabilis. NCBI lineage: Eukaryota > Viridiplantae > Streptophyta > Magnoliopsida > Malvales > Malvaceae > Hibiscus > Hibiscus mutabilis. Next base: position 56,551,758 of record CM033720.1, read on the forward strand.
AGGCATGCATTTAGTTAGCATTGGTTGATTATTATTGTAACACCCTCGACCCGGATACTGCAATTGAGCCACAAGCCCGAACCACACCCATAAAACTTTTGCTTTTAAAAGCCAGTAAAAGAAATTCAACCTTATAAATCCAAACGCGACATATCAAGAATTTAAATCCATACTTAAAACATTCAAAATAGTCAAAGGAGCTCCAAATACAGTAATAAAACATTTGACCCATACAAGTTAAATCAAATAAAGTTACAATTTCATAGAGTCCTACGAATACATAGCCACTACATTTAAGTACTTGTACTCTACCAAAGGGCCAATGCTGGATCCTTGCTTTGATGGTGCTCCGCTACGCTCGAACTACCTATTAACTTGCGAATGAAAACAACGATTCTGAACTCTGAGCTAACAAAGCTCAGTGGATACACAACCACTCGACCATGCTTCAAGTGAATCATAATTAAGATCATGCTATGAAATATGATGTCAAGATAGGATAAAGCAATGGTGCTACCATAACCGCCTAAACACATGCTATAGAACAATCATCACCTTAACAATATCAACATATAAATAAACAATCCAGGAGTGAGGCCCAATGTCACCCGACACTAGGAAACCCGCCCATGCTCAGAATCTCACATCGAGTGGTATACTTCGAATCTCACATCGAGTCTTCGCTCGGAATCTCATATCGAGCGGGGCTCAAAATCTCACATCGAGCAAATATCATCACCCAAAATCTCACATAGGATGGCCTTCGATTCATCACCCGAAATCTCACATCGGATGGCCTTCATGTGTTGCAACACTCACTCATTGGGTATCCGGATCCTATCAAACAAGGACTCATAACCAAACAAGTGCCCTTATCTGGCACGACGACAAATGATCCACCAAGGATCCCTAAAACTCGTTTACCAAGTAATTTACTTTCATTTCAATACTCAATTAACCATTTAATCCATATAAGCAAAGAGGAACCTACATTCTCGATTTTACCAGTCATTTTATATCATAAGGGACCCATTAGAAGTCACAATTTATAGAACCCCCGAACTCAAAACGTAAAAACTTGGGCAGATTACCCAGCGAGTATCGATACTCTGAGATGAGTATTGGTACTCCCATCTAGGTATCGATACTCTCTGTTGAGTACCGATATGCCATTTAGATTTGAAAAAATCAGCCTTTGCCCCGTATCGATACGCTTCGTTCCGTACCGGTAACCTATATCGGTATTGGGATCGCCCCGTACCGATACGCCTACCCTAACGTATCGATATGCAAAGCCTTTCTAGGCAATATAACAGTGGGTACCGATACGACCTGAGTGTACCGGTACACCAAAGCCTCACTGGAATTTTGCTCTAACGAGGGGTATTGATACGCGGAGAAGCGTACCGATACGCCCTTCACAATTTGACCTCTGAGATACGAATGAGTACCAATATGCAGCCACCACGTACCGATACTCGAGCCCCAGTTTCAAAACCTGGAGCTTGGGATTGTACCAAACCCCCCTCAACCTCCATAGTTAAGTCTTAAAACGCTCCTACAAGTTATTTGGAGTCATTAGATGAGTTTCTAACCACTTTTGCCCTTAAACTTCAACAATTACAAGATTTACCATTGATGATCATCCAAGTTCTAAATTATCAAAAAACTATATGTCAAGAAACACATACCAAAATGATGATGCACATGAACACATAGAAGTTAGAAGTGTATTAACCTCGAAATACAAGCTAAAGAGGACCCTCAACCTCCAGCTTTCTTCTTCCCTCGGGCCTTTGAATGCTCCCCAACCTCTTGAACTACAAGGGAATGTTGTAAACAAGTTACAACGTTGTTGGGAGGTTAAAAATGAGCTTAAAAGAATGTTCAACCACAAGAAATGGGATTGAAAACACCATTCTCGTTCTCTCACTAAAACCCCCCACAAAATCTCTCTTCTTACTATTGCTAGCAAAACTTACCTTGGATTGTAGATCCTTGGATGCCTAACAACTTTCTCTTCTACACAAATTCGGGATTCCAACACAAAACTAACAAAGGTGGAGATTTTTCTTTTAACTCTAATGGAGAGAAGATGAAGAGGGTGGGAGAGCTTTTGGGGGACAAGGTGACTTCATCACCTTACAAAAATCTGCAGCTCTTAACTCTTCCCACTCTCATATTTTCTTTATTTGTGAGATTACCATAATGCCCCTCTCCAAAGCCCTATAACTCAAGCCCAAAACCAAGCCCACCAAGGTTTAATAGACCCAACAACATAGCTCAAACGTGAGGCCTATACCTCGGTTTAGCCCAACGCTCGGGTTCCAAAACTCGGGGCATTACAACTCTCATCTCCTAAAAGAAAATTTCGTTCTCGAAATTTACCTGGTGGAAACAGATATGGGTAGAGTTCTCTCATTTTAGCCTCGACCTCCCATGTAGCCTCTTCAATCCCATGGTTCCTCCACAACATCTTCACTAGGAGTATACACTTTTTATAAAGCTCTTTAACTCCTCTATCAAGTACTCTCATTGGCTCATCCTCATATGTCAAGTCCATGTCGACCTCTGCCTCCTCGAGCGATAGAACATGCTAAGGATCATAACGATATCGTCTCAGCAGAGCTACATAGAAAACATCGTGGATACGTGATAACTTAAGAGGCAAAGCTAGACGTTATGCTACAGACCCGATCCTCTCAATCACTTCGTATGGTTCAATATACCGTAGACTCAACTTGCCATTCCGTCCAAAACAAAATATCCCTTTCCAAGGAGATACTTTTAAGAACATTTTTTTACCAATCTCGTACTCGATATGCTTGCACTTCCTATCCACGTAGGTCTTCTGTCGATCAAAGGCCGCTTGCAATATTTCTCGGATGATGTGAGCCTTCTCTTCGGTTTGTCTAACCAAATTAGATCCCACGATCCTCCTCTCATTGAGCTCGGTCCAACACAAGGGTGTTCTACATCTACACCCATACAAGGCTTCGAAAGAGGCCATCTTGATACTTGATTGATAACTATTGTTGTATGCGAACTCAAACAACGGTAGCTGTTCCTCCCAACTTCTTTCAAAATCTACGACACAACACCGAAGCATGTCCTCAAGAATCTGGATAACCCACTCAGACTGGCCATCGGTCTGAGGATAGAAAGTTGTACTAAAATGTAGATCGGTGTCTAAGCACTATGAATCTTCTTTCATAACCTTGCTGTGAACCGTGGATCCCTATCTGATATGATCGAAGATGGCACTCTATGTAACCTCACTATCTTCTTAATGTACAACTGAGCCAAACGCTCCAAGGTGAAATCCATGCGCACATGCAGAAAATGAGCAGACTTGGTCAAACGATCTACTATTACACATATCGCATCATGCTTTCTTTGAGTCATCGGCAAACCCATAATAAAATCCATGGTGACATGATCCCACTTCCATTGTGGAATCTGAATCGGCTGTAGTAACCCTGATAGAACTTGATGTTCCACCTTCACTTGTTGGCAAGCTAAGCATCTCGTCACAAACTCAAAAACATTTTTCTTTATGTACGGCCACCAATAATAAGGTCAAAGATCTTGGTACATCTTGTTTCTCCCCAGATGCACGATGAAAGGACTACGGTATGCCTCTCGTAAGATATGGTCCCTCAAATCTTCTAAAGCCGAAACACACAACCTGCCCTTAAAGTACAAGTACCCACCGTCTCGTACTTCAAAATCTGAGGTTTCGCCTCTTTAAACTGCCTCAATTTGAGCCACTAAATCTTCGTCCAAAACCTGAGTCCTCCTTATCTCTTGCACTAACGTTGGTTCAACCCTGAGCTCGGCTAAAAACCCACCGTCCTCGGTTATCCTCAAACGGGCAAACATGGCTCTCAAGTCAGACAACAACTTACGACTCAAAGTATCTGCTACAACATTTTTCTTACCGAGATGGTACTCAAAAACGCAATCATAATCCTTTAGTAGCTCAATCCAACGACGCTGCCTCAAATTCAACTCCTTTTGGGTGAGTAGATACTTTAAACTATTATGATCCGTATAGATGTAACTCTTCTCCCCGTAGAGATAGTGTCTCTAAATTTTCAAAGCAAAGATCACCGCAGCCAACTCCAATTCATGGGTAGGGTAGTTATGTTCATGAGGTTTAAGTTGCCTTGAGGCATAGGCAACCACCTTACCCTCTTGCATAAGAACACAACCAAGTCCATTCAAAGACGTATCGCTAAACACCACATAATCTTTTCCCGGCTCGGGCTGTGTCAAAACTAGAGCCTCGGTAAGGTAAGCCTTCAACTGCTCAAAACACTATTATCTCTTCTCATTCCAAACAAACAGCACTCCCTTCTGAAACAACTTGGTCAATGGGGCAGCTAAAATTGAAAAATTCTTGACAAACCATCGATAATATTCTGCTAGGCCGAAAAAACTAAGAACTTCTGAGATATTCCTCGGTGGTTTCCACTCTACTATTGCTTGAATCTTCTGAGGGTCAACACGGATCCCATCTGCCACCACGATGTAGCCCAAAAAGGCTACCTCAGAAAGCCAAAACTCACATTTACTGAACTTTGCATAGAGATTCTTGCCTCTCAAATTCTGAAGAACAACTCGTAGGTGGTAGTTGTGCTCCTCAACCGAACGTGAATAAACCAGAATGTCATAATGAACACCACCACAAACTGATCCAAATAAGACTGAAAAATTATGTTCATCAAATCCATAAATGTTGTTAGGGCATTAGTGAGCCCAAAAGGCATCACCAAGAACTCATAGTGTCCGTATTGCGTCTTGAAAGCGGTCTTCTGGACATCTTCATCCACCACTTTCAACTGATAATACCCTGATCTCAAATCTATCTTTGAGAAAACCTAAGCACCCCGCAACTAGTCAAATAAATCATCTATTCTGGGAAGAGGATATCGATTCATCACTGTTACCTTATTTAACTGCCGGTAGTCAATGCACATTCTCATTGACCCATAATTCTTCCTAGCAAACAAGACTAGAACACCCCTAGGAGAAACGCTTGGTCGGATGAAACCTCTCTCTAGTAATTCTTGAATTTTCTTCTTCAATTCCCTTTTTTCTGTCAGTGTCATCCGGTAAGGTGGAATGGACATCGGTACCGTACCGGGCATTACCTCAATTCAAAACTCAAGCTCAAGATTCGGTGGTAATCTGGGCAGCTCCTCCAGAAAGATATCCATGAACTCACAAATTGTCATGAGGTTCTCGATGGACGGACCCTCGACTCTTGTATCCACCACGTGAGCCATAAAAGCCTCACAACCTTGCTGTATTAACCTCTGTGCTGCTAAAGCCGAGACTATTGGGGATGTAAGGGTGTCTCTCCCCTCTAACCGTTAACTTAGATCCATCAGCCACACGAAGCTTCAAACTCTTGGTCATATAACCCAAACTAGCGTCGTGCTCAACAAGTCAATCCATACCTAGGATTACGTCAAACTCTTGGAACAACAAAACCATAAGATCCACTGGCAAAATCAAACCTTGAACTTCGATAGGACACCTCCGATACACCTTGTCTACTAACACATCTAACCCTAATGGACTAGACACATGAACTCCTATCTCTAGGTCTTCAGCCGGTATGCCCCAACGTTGGGATATCCCACTGCGGATGTAGGAGTGGGTAGACCCCGAATCCACTAATACAACAATAGGAGTAGAAAATAAAGAGAAGGCACCTGCAATCACATTGGTGGGCTCGCAATTCTCTTGAGCTCTAACTGCATACTGCCTCACTGGTGCCCTCGTAGTGGACTGAAACGTACCCCTACTCTGGTGGCCGGTCGCCTAGCTTGACCCTCCCCTAGAGAACCCTCGGCCCCTCTAAGCCAGATAAGAAACCCTCGGTGCCTGAACTAGAACGGCTGTAGTAATGGCGGGGTAATTTTTCACAAGGTGGTCCTGAGACCCACACTCAAAGCAAGCTCGGTTTGTACCCTAACACTCTCCTCGGTGCCTACGCCCACACTGATTACAAAACGGTACGCCTACACTCCCCTGAGAACTATCTGGGCTCATCATAGATGAAGATGATGTAGGCTTCATACAGCTGGCAGACTCTGATCTACGATCTGACCTCACACTCTGATTCGAAGCTCTTCTTCCCTGATTCCATTAGTTTTTATCCCTTCTCGAGTGAGACTGCGAGCTGTTAGAGAAATTTTGAGTCCTCCCGCTAGGTCCTCCTTGTCCACTAGTAGAACTATATGCCAAACCTTGCACTTGCTCCAGAGACTTTGCACTAGCAGTCAACTCAGAAAATACTTTGGGTGGGGCAGCTGTCAAATAGGTTTGTATCTCCTTTCGTAACCCTTTTATAAACTTCTCTTGCACCTCATTTTCTCGGTGGCCACAAGCTCCGGCACATACTTGCTCAGCTGCAGAAATTATTGTTCATACCCAAAGACGGTATGGTTCCCTTGTACGAGGTGAGTAAACTGATCCCTCAACCTGTCAATGTGAGCCTCACCCACGTACTTCTTCTCAAACTCATCAAGAAAGTCATCCCAAGAAGGTCGACTAGGGTGCCATTCCAACTCTACGGTTTCCCACCATTCTCTCGCGTTTCCCTTGAGCAAAGATAACACGCAGGATAACTTATCATCGGACCACAACCTCATCTGTCTCATAATCCAACAGGTGTCTTGAAGCCATTGATCCGCCTTCACCGGGTTGTCTTATCCCGACCCAAGAAAATCTGTGGCACCCTGCCTACGCACCCTTTCAATCAGCGCCTCACGGGGGGTAGATGAATACCTCAAAATCGCCCTCACAATCATGTCTAGGGCTCGGTGCAAGTGGAAGAAATAGTTGAGTCCATGCCTAGCTCCCCCATTGGACTCCTCCACATCCAGCACGTAGTCTTTATCGGATCTTCCACCCCGGGAACCCAAACTTTCTTCCACGTACCTAGCTCTCCTTGGCATGGCTCAGCTCTGCACAAACAAACAACATGAGTACACTATCGAAATTCCAGCTTAATCCAAGTACGACTTTGACTCGTGGGCATGTATCCGCTAGACACCTATTTACCACACTAGACTCTCTCAGGGACTGCCTAGAACTGACTAAACCTAGGCTCTGATACCAAATGTAACACCCTCGACTAAAATGCTGCAATTGGGCCACAAGCCCGAACCACTCCCATAAAATTTTCGTTTTTAAAAGCTAGTTAAAGAAATTCAACCTTATAAATCTAAACGTGACATATCAAGCATTTAAATCCATACTTACTTAAAACATTCAAAATAGTTAAAGGAGCTCTAAATACAGTAATAAAACATTTGACCCATACAAGTTAAATCAAATAGAGTTAAAATTACACAGGGTCTTACGAATACATAGCCCACTACATCTAAGTACTTGTACTATACCAAATGGTTAATGTTGAATCATTGCTTCAATGGTGCTTCACTATGCTCGAACTACCTATTAACCTGTGAACAAAAATAATGATTCCGAACGCTGAGCTAACAAAGCTCAATGGATACACAACCACTCGAACATACTTCAAGTGAATCATAATTAAGATCATGCTATGAAATATGATGTCAAGATAGGATAAAGCAATGACACTACCATAACCGCTTAAACACATGCTATAGAATAATCAACACCTTAACAATATCAACATATAAATAAACAATCCAGGAGTGAGGCCCAATGTCACCCGACACTAGGAAACCCACCCATGCTCAAAATCTCACATCGAGCATCTCGAAATCTCGCATCGAGCGGTATACCCAAAATCTCACACCGAGTTTTTGCTCAGAATCTCGCATCGAGCAAATATCATTACCCAGAATCTCACATTGGATGGCCTTCGATTCATCACCCAGAATCTCACATCGGATGGCCTTTATGTGTTGCAACACTCACTCACTGGGTATTCGGATCCTATCAAACAAGGACTCATAACCAAACAAGTGCCCTTACCTGGCACGACCACAAATGATCCTCCAAGGATCCCTAAAACTCGTTTACCAAGAAATTTACTTTCATTTCAATACTCAATTAACCATTTAATCCATATAAGCAAAGAGGAACATACATTCTCGATTTTACCAGTCATTTTATATCATAAGGGACCCATTAGAACCTTTGTCACGATTTATAGAACCCCCGAACTCAAAACTTAAAAACTTAGGCAGATTACCCAGCGAGCATCGATACTCTAAGGTGAGTATCAGTACTCCTCTCTAGGTATCGATACTCCCTGCTGAGTACCGATACGCTATTTAGATTCGAAAGAAATTATCTCTTGCCTCGTATCGATACACCATTTAGATTCGAAAGAAATCAACCTTTGCCTCGTACCGATACGCTTCGTTCCGTACCGGTACCCTATGTCGATACTAGGATTACCCCGTACCGATACGCCTACCTTAGCATACCAGTACGCAAAGCCTTTCTAGGCAATACAACAGTGGGATTTTATATTTACAAAAGCTAGTTTGAAAAGCAATACAAAACAGGGTCTTAGACGTAGTTCGAGGTCTTATGTATGCAGAAAATCTCTGTTAGAAGACTCATCCACCAAAGCAATATGTACGACGCGACTCGGTCCGAATTAATCAGGATAAAGTCTTGAGAAACTGAGATAACATAATAAAACACCACACAGCAAATTGGATTGGCAACCCATCAACAAAGATCAAGATTATATTTACTATTAATAAAGTTAAAAACTAATAAGTATTTTACTACTCATTAAATTCAACATACAAATTATAATTTTAATTTCATTAGATTAAATCGTTCAACTTAATCAGATTAAAATTAAAATTATAGAATATAACTGCTTGCAAATTAAAATTGAATAGTGTAATGAAAAGCAAAATTTAGAATTTAATCCAATGGATTCATGTGATTGTTTTACAAATAATATTACTTTTAAAAAATATATATCAAAAAGTAGAAGCAACAAAAATTAGCTAGTAAATCAAAGCAACAAGCCACGAGAATTTTGTGAGATGCATGGTGGAGAGGGGTAAAAAACAAAATATATATCATTTCGGTTTTAGATTTTGAATGGATAAGGTTGGGAAATATTGGACCACCGATATTAAATAAAAAAATAATATCGTGAGGGTATTATTATTTGATGTTTACGATTTTGCGTATTTTTTAATATATAGTTTGATACAACGTATACACTATTTAGATTCTATCGAGCGCTTAAAAATATTAGATTATACGTCTTCATATATATTGTACTAACAACATATCAACAAAGTTAAACTCAATTGATTTTTATTTACTTTTTAAATATAATAATGCATGACAACATTTTAAATTCGTTTATAGAAATTTTTTTCTTCATCAACATGATTAGCTTAGTATTATAGATTCATAATCCAACTAAAAGTATTTAGATTTCCTCCGGTTATGATATCATAATTAACTACTAGTAGGTCTAGCGGAATGCGGTATCACGTCAAATCTTAACAATATCAATAAAATAAAATAAATTAAAAATATTATCTCATCATATACATATACAATATTCGATTCTTAATTCAATCCTACCTGTAAAAATTATGAAATGAGAAATATAGAAAATTGTCTCTCTCGATCGGGTCCCAATATGTTCACAAGAAATCAGATGGAAAGCACATGTTATTTCATCTCCATAGGCCACCATATTTTTATTACTTTTGTTTCAACTTGGGTTTTCAATTTTATTTAATTTTTAAATACTTTTCCCTCCAAAATTACAATAAATGTACACTCAATTAAAGAAGAGCAGTTCACATATTTACAGTGCATTCAAGTCCCCAACCCCCAATGTTTGCAAAGAAATTTATGGCCTCATATTATCTTTTATCTCAATTTGAATTGACTTCACTGGATGATATTTAATGAGTTTTGGAATTTACAGAACCATTTAGTTTTTTTTTGGTAAAAAAATACCATAAATCACTCAATTATATGTTTTTGTTATAAACACCTTTTTTTTCTTCAAAAAATTACAGTTTAATTTAGTAATTCAATTAAAATGTTGTTTCAATTATGTTACACTTCAATTAGAATTTAAATTAGATTCTAATGTGACTTGGTATGTTAACAATTTTAGTCTCTAAAATTTATACATTTCTATTAATTTAGTCTTAATTTAAACTTATTAAATAAGTTTAACCCTTCATATTTAAAAATTCTATTAGCGAAGTGACTGTGTCTACTAGCAGACGACGTTAGTGTCATAATGAGTTTGTTCTATTAAGCTGTCTGTTATCCAATAATAAAGTGATTGTGTCTGTCAAGCTATCACATATGTTGATTGTCGAGTTGATTGACGCGACAAGTGTCTGAGAGTGTGTTAGGAGGGTGCAATGTCAGAATTTTTAAATATGAAGGGTTAAATTTATTGAATTAGTATGAATTAGGATCGAATTGATCAAATGTATAAAGTTTGGAGATTAAAATTGTTATTATACAAACCATTTGTTACAATTTTTTAATTGAGTGGCTAAATTATAAATTTTAAAAATAAAAAGTGACCCGTTTGTATCCGAGAGGTGTCTATCGAACGTGCGTGTTTTTAAGATTCACTTACGCAATATAAAATTATTTAGTTTTGCACACTTTTAGGATCTTTGGATTAACAAGATTAAAATTTTTAAATCGAAGATAATCCACTTCTTTTTTCATAAAAAGCATCTAAAAACGTATGAAATTAAATTATTTTACACCGTGTCAACGGATCCTACCCCTACGTATATAAACTTTTTAGCTACCATGGAAATGGTAAGAGATAAAAGTTGGCCAAAAATAAGAGAGCAAATTTCTCAATTATTTTTTTAACACCTTTTGAGGGCAAATTATGTACATGGTGGTTCATACAACACATAATTGAAAGATTTACAAGAAAAATAATTAGGAGCACCCATATTCAAATTTCAAATTAAAAAGGTATTTCCACAAATAAATTAACATAATAAAAAATTAAAAGCTTTAATTAGTTTTTTTCTTACAAGCTTTTTATTGAAAGCCAAGATATATGTGGATGTGAAAATTTGTGTATTTTTATTCGATAATATTCTATATTCAATTATATTTTAATGTTATATTTGTCTCGTATAATCGTATCATATTTACTTATAGGGGTGTAAACGAGCCGAGTCGAGCTCCAGTAGTGTTGAGTTCGACTCGGCTCGTTAAGAAATCGAGTCAAGTTCAAGCTCGAGCCGAGTCCAATCGAGTTGAGCATTGATCGAGCTTTCACTGAGTCGGACTCGAGTAGCTCGTGGTCTGTCTTGTTTCATTTACAACTCTATTCATAATAATAATAATAGTAATAATTTACTATTGATCAAATTGCATCATTTCATTATAAATAGAATCATACTAAAGAAATATTTTCATGTGTCTCATTAAAAACCCTTAACCCTAGTCGAAGGAAAAGAGTACACATGAAAATATGTAGAAAGTTAAACTAAAAATTGAACTAACACAACATAACAAAAAAAAACACCCAACCTACATTTTAGTTCACTTTAATTTTAAAAATTAAAAAATAGCATATTATATTTTCAAGTAGCTTGCAAGCTTTTCGAGTCGAGTATCAAGTAGCTTGACTCGGCTCGTTATGAACTCAAGCCGAATTCGAGCTCGGGTTCAATCGAGTGATCAAACTTTGACCGAATCGAAATCGAATAGCTCGCGATCTGTTTCTTTTCGTTTACAGCCCTATTTACTTAATTAATATTAACGGATTTTTCAAACATATTTACATATTTAATATCTAACGAGCTTTAAAAACGACCGTTTGCTATCCTACTTTTCAACTGCTATATATATTGTTACATGAGTTTAGAAAAAGGTCAAACGGTACATGTTTCATCGGTTCCTACTTAAATACAAATACACTTTTGGGTATTTCTTTTTTCTATTTTTTTCCATTTATTGTTTAAAACTTTGAATCAAGTTGATGTCAAGATTAATCAACAAGGGTTAATAAAAAAATATAAACATATACTATCATGTGCGTGCAAGGTGTACGCGCACGTTGTCAAAAGATTAAAAAAATAAATAGATAATTTCATGTAATCACACCAATATATTAAAAATATATAAATAATTTCTTAAAAATAGATTTAGTTTGGATTGATTATTTAGAATCTAAGGACTCTTTAAAGCTTATAAATACATAAATATGGTTAAATGTTGGGTAGCTTATTTTAACATACAATTTGATGCTTTGTTTATATTATTTAGACATCCTTCTCATTTATATATTGGAAGATATTGAACGATTAAGTATATTATATTCTAACCAACAAGAGTTAAGTGCAATGGCAAGATACATTACTCTTCCAATGAGAGAACCCAGATTTGAACCTTGGAGATGACATTGTTGAGAAGGAGAGCCACGAATCCCAAATATAGACCATAAAATGGACATACAATTTACCAAAAAAAAATTCTTTATTTTATGTTCTCATATGTGTTGTACCAACAATAATATCTCCAAACTAAACTCATTCAACCAAGTTGAATATATTGATTTTCTTAGCTGGGTTTAGGGTTATGCAAAATTAAATCTCATGGCCATGAAGTACTTTTGAATCAAACAAAATAAATACTAGGAGTACCATAATAGCAATAAATGGCCTCAACCAAAACAATAGTAGAGGTAGTAAATTTTAAAGCAGATATAATTAATACACCTAACAATAAAAGAGCAAAAATCAGAGTTTTATTTCGATTCTACAAAACAAAACAAAAAAATATATACACAAATAAAAAATATAAAATATACAAAAACTTATATAATATATGTTAAATTTTATAAATATATTATTTTAAATACATATATTATTAAAACCCAACAGGTGACTCAAGTGGAAAAGATAATGATATTCATCTTAGAAGACATGTGTTTAAGCACTTATGTGTGCAAGGTGTGTGTGACTTGTCATAGAGTTAAGAAAAAATATTAACATATACTATCATGTAATCACACCAATATATTAAAAAAATATATAGATTATTATGATCGGCTGAGATTAGCTTTTCCCCCTTTAGTTTATGACTTTTGATATTGAGTAACTATATTAAACTCTGATTATTCTGAAATCGTATCATATTAGACTTTAATAAATATAAAATTTTGATTATTTTAAAATCGAGTCATGTCAGTCTTCAAATAACAACAAATTATTTTAATTTATATATTTTTTAATTCGTAAGATTCAAAATAAAAACTTATGTAAAGAATACCAATTTTTTTACTACTCTCAACCTATATTCTTTAGATTATATAAAAAATATCGAATTTCATATGGACTCGCCCATTAATGTCCCCGTAAAAGATTTTACTTCAAATTTCCAAAACATTTAACCATTTAAAACACACAAACCGGACCAAAGCGTTTGTATTTCGTCACATTAAACAAAGTGAAAAACCAAAACCACAAAATCCTCTCACATGGGGAAGAAAACGAAGCTTCCTCTCTTCTCCAAAAACAACAATGGCGAAAAACCAAAACTTTCATCATCATGGCCATGGCCGTCGTGTCACCAACCCAGAACTCACTCTTTCAGAACCGACGAAACGCCCGAGTCATCATGGTTCTTGAATTCGTCGGAGTCGCCGAGCTTCTCAACAGCCTTCGATGAGTCCGCAACCGAGTCGACTGCAGCGGTCGGCTCGGTCGAGACTGTAATACAAGGTTTAAGACTAAGATCGGAGAGATTATTCTTCGAGCCGAGTGAAGCCAAGTTAATAACCGATGTCACCGAGCCGTCACTTTTTAAGGCGACGACGGTCTTGTCAATGGATTCTCTGAATCCATTAATCGATTTCAGAGAATCCATGGAAGAAATGGTGGAAGCTCACGGATTAAAAGACTGGGAAAAACTGGAAGAACTCTTGGGGTGTTATTTGAAAGCGAACTGTAAAAGCAGCCATGGATATATCCTCGGAGCTTTCGTTGATTTGCTCTTGAAAAAGGTTGCCGTTTCATCATCAAGCCCTTGCTCGCCATTGTCGTTTTACACTTCTTCTTTATCGTCTTCGTCTGAAAATACTTCGATTTCTGCAACTCCATGTGAGTGTTCATTGAAATCTGATGATAATAATAGTAATGCCATCAGTTCATCTTCGTTATCAGAAGAGGAAATCATTAAAGATATTGGTGTTTCTTCTTGTTCAAGTTAGATTTTTTATATATATATATTTTGTGTATACAACTAATTTTCAGAAATGAATACAGTGCATTTTTTTTTTTCGTTCATGTTCTTTGTTTATTTATTTTCCCTCTCTTTCCGAGTTCCCAGACAGGTTTCCAACACAATTTCCATGCCAACGTGTGTTTAATAAAAGGATTATTACTTGCATATATATATATATATATAACTTGAATAATATTTTGCAAACTGTTTTTTATTATTGTATTCAAGTATAAAATAATATTTGTGTTTAATTTAAATTTGTATAAACTCATTTATATCTCCTTACTAAATTATTCGAAATTATATAACTTGAATTGAACACACCATCTTTTACAACTATGCTACTCTTTAGGTTCTTTTTGTAAGCTATTTAAATATTGGATTTATGGGTATTATTAATGAGAAAAATTTCCATACACAGGCTTATACAAGCTTTTTAGTTTTAAGGGTTAGAGGTTTAGTTTAAAGTTTAAAATTTAGGGTTTGGGTTGTAGGATTTAGAATTTAAGGTTAGTGTTTAGAATTTAGAGTTTAAGGTTTTGAGTTTGGAGTTTAATTTTAATTTATAGTATAAATAAATAAATTTGTGTAAAATTTATTTTACGCAGCTTGTGTATCAAATTTAAACCTATTATTAATTATTAATATAGTATACACATTGTTTTAAATCAAATAAAAGTATAAATATTTATATTGTTTTAGGTTTTATCTTTTAATTGTTGTTATGTATTTTTTAAAATTTGTTAACTTACTATTGGTTTAATGAGGTGAGACGTTAGATCATTTAAACAGGGTCAATAGTTTGATTTCCGACGTTGTGAAAGAGTAAACAAGGTCGATAAGGTCACCCCATATTATGTCTCTATAGTATCTTATTCAGATTAGTCGATTTATTTAATGATGATTATGCTAAAAATATAAAATTTTAAAAGTTAATTTCTTAAAAACAAAGTGTATAAATGATTTGGCTTAATGAAATTATAGGTCTAAACTAAAGTAGATTTGATTTGATGTGCAATAATGAACTAACAAATTTTAGTTCCATACCTAACAATTTTATTTTATTTTTGAAATAAACAATTTTATTTTTTATTATTTGTTTTAAAAATGTGCCATTATTATTTATTTTTGTTTAATTCATTTATTAGGAAATAGATACTAAATTATTTATCACTTCACTCATGATCATTATATTTTATTATAAGAAAAATATTTTACTACACATATGGTGTAAGTTATAATTTAAAAAAACGATTAATTTTAAAATTTATTGATTTTATTTAGGGTTTAGGGGGTTTTATTATAATTATTTAATATATTAACAGTGAAATTTTTTCTATAAGTGATTTTAATTCACCATCGTGTGTTTTTAATTGTTTATTAAATATTAGTTAATGACACGTAAATATAAAAAACACTTTGTGGACAGGTTTTTTTATCGTTAGTGTATCAAATAAAAACTCTATTAAAATTGTGTGTTATATTTTTTTTTTTAATTCCGGACTAACATGTCGTTTGTAATAAATATTTTTTAAAATCATAATATGAATTAACATGCAAAAGAAATCGTGAACGTCCACGTGTGATGCTATGATTGAGCTAATATTTAACTGTTGGATTTATTTCACCTGGTTCTGTTGTGCCTTGGAAATCCTGACGTACGATGGAGAGAGATCACAGCCGTCGGTTTTTAACTGGATAGTCATTATCAATGATGGGTACAATTCCAGTCAGGACTTTGGCTTTGCCCTATATTTTTAACACAAATTTGAGATCCTTTTTCTTTTCCAATTTCTTTTTGAAGAAAATCCAATTAGTTTGCAAATCTAAATTTTGTTTTAATTTTAAAATGATTTATATATATAATCAATTATTAACTATCATATGGTTTAACGAGAAAAAGCGTTTGATTTCTCAAGCAACGTTTAGGGTTAAATCTTGACATTATAAATGGAGTAAACCGAGTTATGATGATCGTTTACATAATAAATCTTGGTACTACTCAATGAATTAATCGGTTAATAATCAAATATCAATGAATGATTAAAGTGTTTTCATTTAGACACGAGAGCTCTCTAATATATTAAATTGGATGATGGATAATCTCGATTTTAAACAAATAAAAAGAATTTTGGTTATTATATTTAAATTTTAATAGAAATAGTAAAGATTTTTAAAAATTTAGATATCATATTCAAATCTAACCATGGATGGACCGAGGGTGTTGAAGTAGTCATTCCTCTGAAAATTTAAAACTCGTATATGATTTATAAATATTTTGAATTTTTTTTATGTATTTTCTATTAAAAATCTATTTTCACCACCTGAATTTAAAAGTTCACTCTAACATAAAATTCTGCTTCCCTTCCAAAATTTAACCAAATATAATGATATTTTTGAAAGTTTGAAGGTCAAAAATACAATTAGGTCTTAATTTTTTGCTATATCCTACATGGGCCGTGTTTCACCCTTTGAGTCCTGTTTGTAGAGTCTAAAAACCCAGTGATGTATAGAATAATTTTCTATTTATATTTATATTAAAATATTTAATTATAAAGACTGGCTATAAATATAATTAATTTATCAATATCTATAAATTGATAAAAAAAAAACATTTGAAAAAAATGGTGGTTCAAATTTCTGAATGGAAACAAAATCTTTTTCCTGCATGCAATTCAGCTTTCTAATAAACATACAAAATGAAATCCAGATAAAGTGAATTAAAAAGCTAATTTCCTTTTTTTTCTGAGAAAAAAATGTAAGAAATGAAAAGTTTGTGGGGCTAATTAATGAATGCAGCCATGTTCTTGAATTTTGTCAAAAATTCAAAATTGGGAGTAAATGTTATGAGAAGAAAAAAAAACAAGAAATACAGATATCTTAGTTGTTAAAGTTAAAAATAAAGAATGTCTCAGCTGCCATTTGCATATCAAGAGGCAAAAGAGTGGTGCCTACGGACCAAGGGACCATTGCTTTTGTATTATCTTTATCAATCCATACACACACATATCCTTTTATTTTATTTTGATATATTATTAATATACTGATCGAGTTTATCCCGATAAATATATTGTTGATATAATATACAGGACGCTGGTTTGAGCAGGTTTAAACACTCAATATCCTTCGATTAATGAGTGAAAAGAAGTTTGTACAGTATAAACATTATATCAAACTGTCTATATTAAAAAATATTGATATGTGATGAGGTAAATGATATCGACAATGGTTCACGCGGTTTGGTTTATGAGATGGTTGTCCTTGTGGTTTTACCCGACTCGACGATATCCGACCGCAACACCCAAACAACTAGATTGATGCTTAAATATTAATTGGGCTTCTTATATTATGCTTCATTTTGGACATTTCCCTTCCATTGCATAAAGCCCAGCCCAATATACCGAGTCAAATATTGATATTCCTTCATGTCAAGAATTTGTATTTGATGCTCTAAATTATCATTATTATTCTTTGGGTAGATATACTTCTTTTTAGTAGATATATAAATCAAGTTCAGATACCAATTTAAATAAAAAAATATAAGTTTTAAACTAAGTGTTTAACATCTTCTAATTTATGGGTGAAGGTAAATTTGAGCAGTATAGACATTATATTAAGCTGTACATATAATATTTTTTTAAAATATACACTCAAATGCCAAATAGTATATAATAAACGATAAACTATTAAATTTTCATTTGAATTAATCAACTGAACCAAAAACAAAAGAACAGAACAATTAAACTATAAAAATAATATTTTATTGAACATCGCTTCAAGAGTCCACCATTGTGGTTAATGGTGTACATATGGAATATGCATAAAGGCGAGTAGTGGAAGAGTCCAAGCTTTCAAGTTAAACTACTCCAACCAAAACTATACTTTATATGCTTTATCATTACTATTATTTGGTCCCTATCTACATGCTTTATTTTAAACCAACTCTGTGGATTTTTGTGCCATAAAATTCAGGGTATCTTTTGGATCTTTAAATTATAAAATGATAAAATATGGTCCTCATACCCTATACTTTATTAACTATTTCTTTATTAAATTGGTTGCTTTCATTGGTTGGTTAATAATGTTGACCTACCATAAAGACCCCATGACTCAATTCCAAATTATTAATAGTGTGCACGATACAATGGAATTGATTACACGCATGGTCATGGATAAAGATTTTACTTGTTCAGCCGAGTTAATCGTATCACATGCCTTTAAATTATGACATTCATTTTAAATTTGTCTCTAAGATTTTGAATATTTTAATTTTATCTATAAATTATAATTTTTATTCTAAATTAGTCTTCAAACTTTTGAATATTTCTATTTCATTCTCACAATGTCGATATATTCTAATCGTGTCCATTGTTAATAAAATCGTTAAAAATTGTTAACCGTCACGTAAACATAAAAATGCGTATTATGTAATATTGTGATGTGACATAAAACGATAATTAATGTTGTATATATTTATAATTTAGGGTTGAAATTGGAAATGTTCAAAGTTTGGGACTAATTTAGAACGAGGCCATATTTTGGGATAAAATTGGAGCGTTCAAAAGTTTGTGGACTAATTTAGAATAGAAGTATAATTTTAAGATCGAATTGAAATATTTAAAAGTTTATGACCAATTTAAAATGAAGATTACATTTGGGACATAAGATAGAATTAACTCTATCAGGCCGGTTAATCATTTATTGAATTAATTTGCTTTTATATTTAATTATAAAATTATAAATATTAATATAAGAGATTTTTTGAAAGCTATAACTAAAAGTAAAGCTAACCCTCGAATCTCGATGTAGACATTTCTTGTCAAATTAGTTATTGTTTTTTGGAAAATACATAGATAAATAAATTTGCATAAACTTTAGTTTGCACGAGTCTTTTAATATTAGGTTTATAGATTTAAGTTAGGGTTTAGGGGTTTAAGGTTTATGGTTAGAATTTAGAGTTTAAGATATATAGTTTATGGTGTTAGAGTTAGGGATTTAGGTTTTAAATTTTATAACTTGAATATGAAGGGTTGTATAAATCTTTTACACAGCTTGTGTATCAAAATATAACTCTTGTTTTTTTTTCTCTTTTTATACAAATGTGATATTCAACCTTTAAAAAAAGTTTTGATTCGGTATTTCTATTTAAAAATTATCGATTCAACTATTTAAAAAAAATGATGTTCAAAATAATAAAATTTATAAAATTAAAGATGAAAATCATCTGTATACATTTTTGAATGGTCGACCAAAGTTAATTTTTGAAAAGACTTAGACCTACGAAACAAAGAAAAAAAATAAATAGTTTTTTTAATAGTTTTAGAAAGACTTATTATTTATATGATGAAATAGTTTTAGGGGTTAGGGTTTTAGTTTAGGGGTTAGGGTATAGGGTTTAGAATTCAAGGTTAGTGTTTAAAATTTAGGGTTTAGGGTTTAGAGTGTGGGGTTTAGTTTTTTAGGGTTAGGGTTAGAAATTTAAGATTTGAGTTTTTATAGTGTATCAAAGTTTTACCCTTATATGATTTACTTATATAAAGGGTTAAAAACCTATACACTTAACGACGATAGTAGTGATTAATCTTTTTGTTATAAATGTTTTTTAAACAAATGTTGATTATGAAATGCTTTTGCATTTCCATAAAATTTAGTTTATATTAACCGTGAATCAAAAGCAATGACAATATTAATATACATAGACAGTAACCAAACTTAATATTATTTAAAAAAATATTTAAAAAATAAATTTAAAGACCAGTAATAAATTATATATTTTTAAGGAATAAAAAATAATTGATTTATCATAAACTATATTTTAAATTTTACTAATACTTTTATTGAGAGTATGACCCCACTAATCTGTATTCTTCCCATATGGAAACATCATGGTTGGAATCGAAGGAGGAGTAATGAAATTTATTTAAAGGAGCCAACCTTGATTGATCCTAGATAAAGCCTCTCAAGAATCATGAAGGATCATGGAACTTACATATGTACATATAAATATAATTCCAAGGTTTTGACAAAATTTAGAATCTTCTATTTCAATTGGTCAAATTGCTTAGGATGGAAATTCAAGTTGTAATTTCTTACAAGACTATAAAATTCCAAGTCCTACTTAAAATGAATTCATTTACTAATTGGATTTTAAATTATAATTTTTTAGAAGTTAGAATATGTTTCATGCACATATTAAAAAAATATTTCGTGTAGTAATCATCATACATGTTTTGATTGTGAAAGGTTGAGGTCTAGTATGATTAGATTCCTACTGATGTAATTAGAATCGTTAGAGAAGCTGTATAGCGTCTAGTTGAATAGAGACAACGAGGTTTTGATGATGGCTATTGAGTTTCTTATGCAAGATTGTTTTTTCTCAGTATCTATTGCTATGTTTGATTTCAAATTTGTATAAATTTACATACACTTACAAACTAAACTGCTTGAACTCGGGTCACCTAAGTGAAACACACAATCCTTTACCATTGGCCACTCTTTAGGTTCATTGTAAGAGTAATTTTAAATATAATAATTTGAAAATTTCAAAACTAATTAGAGATACAAAAATATATATGTAAACGTGAACTTGTCACATGTATTATATGCACCTAATTAATTAAAGAAAAAGATGGACAAAATGTGAAGCTTTTTAATATTACACGAAATCTATTTGTCCTCTAAGAATTTTTCTTTTTTTTTTCTTTTGATAATAAAAAACAAGTTAGTCTATTAAAAAAGTTAGTAGATTTAAAGATCAATAACAAAAATAATCATTTTGAATTTTAGACTATACATTAAATGCTAACCTTAAGCATTTATATGTGGTTCAAATTTTTAATTGCATCAATAATTTGAATCCAACGGGGTAAAAAGTAGTCCCCTAAAATTTAACCACATTATCTTTTGTTAACGCATTAGATATAATTGTCTACCTAATAGATATAAATATGTTTACAATTTAATTCACTTATGGTAAATGTAATTAATATTATACTCATGTTAAAACTTAAGGTTGAACTGACTTGAATACTAGAAAACCTAAATATATCTATAATTTAATACACATATCTTATATGTATAATTATTTCCTTAGGTCATGGATTCTAGACTCATTAAGAGCACATTTTCTTTCTTTAAAGTTTCCCTCTCCCTCCCTCTAGGTAGGACTACGATTATAATTAAGATTTGTCAAAAAAAATATTCTACACACTAGTTATGGAAATTAAAAGTTTTTGCAAGCGATCGACAATCTTTAGAGTAAGTAGTTAAAACTCTCGATTGGCACCCTCCCTTCTCCCCTAGGTTGTGGGTTCAAAACTTATTAGGAGCAAATTTTCCTTCCCCTTAGGTAAAAATTGTTCAAAAATTTTTCACAAGCGCCTTAATTTTAAGGCCTAGAAATTTAATTAGGGTGTAGAGTTTATGGGTTTAAGTTTAAAGGTTTAAAATTTAAGAGTTGTGATTAGAATTTAAAGTTTATATGTTAATACCTAAACTCTCACCATATTACTCTATAACCTAAATTATAATCTTTAAACTCACGCTTCTGAAAACATTTAATTTTCTTTACTAATATATTAAATATAAATCCATCTTAAATATACTCTATATTATATTCGAATCGAAACTTAAGTCAAATAAATGACTAGACCAATAGAAAGACGAAATCAAACCATGAAACGTGTCACCTTTCTAATTTATCTTCTAGACTTCAATTGAAATAAATAAATCACGTAGTTTATATTTGTTATATAATAAGCAGAGACGATGCTAAATAAAATTGTTCTTTAATTTTCCCTTCGATCTCAAGTAAGAAAATCATCATTTTTCTTTCATTCTCTGTCGGTCGGTCATCACATTTTCCTTGCACGAAATCGACCACAACCCATCATTTTTATTCCCAAACCTTTAACTTTTCTTTTAGCCCCAAATTTCGTTCAAAAGAATCTCAACAAACTCGCCTTTTCATCACATTGTTTCTCTTCTTTTGCAGAGTTTTTGGTTATTTTTAAGCTTCCATTGTTGTTGATAATACCATAGATCAAGGTACTTCGTTAATCCATTTGGGTTACCGTCTTTTTCAAAAGGTTTCGAAATCTAGGTTTGCCTCTTTACTCTCTTTTTCCGGGAAAATTTTCAGTAAGAAATGCTGGGTGAATTCATTACCAGAGTGCTTGTGTAAGTCATAATTTTACCATTTTTTCTGGGTTTTGTTTTTTCTATGGTTTTGAATCGAACTGATAAGGAATTGCTTGGTTTAATTTCTGGGTTTTGCAGCTTGGTTCTTGGGTATGGATTTCCAGCGATTGAATGCTTTAAAACAGTGGAGAAGAACAAGGTTTCGATCGAGGAACTCAGATTTTGGTGTCAATATTGGTATTTTTTTCAACATTTTCTTGCATTTTTCATTGAGTTCTTAGCTATAATTGACTTTTTCTCTCATTCATGCATAGACTTTGGTTAATTAATCATATTATTATTATTTGCTAGTTTGATTCTTCTTATATGGTTGAGAAATTCAACGTTTGCTAAGCTTCTAGTTTTTCCAAATTAAATACGCTCCAATTTGAACTGTTCATAAGGTTTTGAAGTAGACAAGCTTTGACCATTGGTATATCTATATCATTTTCATATACTTTTTGGGTAAATTTATATTTGATGTAATTTTAAAATTAAAAAAATAAAAGATCAAGATTTTTTTGGTAAATTTAAAAAATAAGAATTTATTATTATTTCACGTAGTAATTCATAATTATATGGAGTATATAAATTTATATATATTGAAAATATTAAAATATTTATATTATATTATATTATATATATTTGAGGTGAAATTAATTACATGGTTTTTATGTTTTAATTAGTCCCATGTCATAATTATGTTTTAAGTAGGAAATATATATAGGTTTTATTATCAAATTGATCCCTAAACTCTTCCAATTTCCACATTTATCATTTTTGTTCAAAAACAGTACATAAATTATAATTTTTTCTCTCATTTTACCACGACATCTAATAAGTTGGTAGATTAAGTATTTTTTATGAAAAAAAATTTAAGGACCTCAAAATAAAAAAATAATTTAGGGAATAAAGCTTGCTATAGCTGAGAGTGATTTGTGACAATGGAATTTGCAGGATCGTCGTAGCGTTTCTGACTGTTTTCGAGAGCATAGGGGACACATTGTTTTCATGGTACGTTTCATTCCTACATAAGATAATAATTTAAACGCGACACGTATATATGAAACATAACATGAATATAATACAAATACATGTATTATTAGGTCTAACACTGATATTACACAATTTTTTAATTATTCTCAAGGTTGCCTGTCTATGACGAGCTGAAGCTTACACTCTTGATCTACCTATGGTATCCCAAAACCAAGGTAAAACCAAAACGTACAAGCAATGCATTTGGTTTTTCTTTCCAATGCAAAACTTGGAAGTGAATAGACACTAACAAGCTTCCTCTTCTTGTTTTGGTAATGAAGGGAACTGCTTATGTGTACGATACCTTCTTGCGGCCATACATGACGAGACACGAAACAGAATTCGAGCGAACAATACAAGAATGGAGAGCCAGAGCTTGGGATTTCGCCTTGTATTATTGGGAAAACTGCACTGAGTTGGGAGAAACCAAATGGGTCGAGATGTTGCAGTTCATGTCTGGTCAATCTTCCAGGTTGAAACAAGGCAAGCTGGTAATCTTCGTTACTCTTCTCTTTAAAAACTAAAATCGGTCGAAAATTTTAAAACTTAAAATGCCCCAAACAAACATGGCTTAATCTAGATTGTCCCGACTAAAAAAATTAACTCAACTCTCTCAATTGACATCTAACTTGAAATGATTAGCTGTTTTAAGTTTTCTAATTCTTCAATGACTCAATGCAGATTGACCCGGTTCAAGATAAACAACTGGACTTCGAAGAAAAACGGCCGGTCCGTCGTAAAATATTCGGAGGCAAAACTCGTTAAGTCTAACCTGACGGTGACTCCAAGCTCCAACAGGGAAAATCACACTGTTAACTTGTAACAAAAAGAACAACACTTGTATAAAATCCCCTGCAGATTTGCAAAGACAACAGAAGAAAGAAACCCAGAATTTGCTTCTTGAATAGCTAGTGTGAAATTCAATTCATTCTTTACTTTATTTTCTTTTGTCCCTTCGTAATTTAAACTATGTTTCTATAAAAAGATTATTATTATTATTATTATTATTATTTGAAGTTTAATTTTCAGTTCATCTTACAAACTACTATAGATATTAAGATACTTGTATTCGACTCACTCGATAGCTCAAATTCAACTAAACGATGCTTAAACCGATTCTGATTTAACCGTATCCATGAAACTTGCAACCACAAATCACTCGCTTACGCCCATATTTCCACCCCAAACATATTGAAAAATCCTACTATAACTTACATTAGCAAGAACAAAACAAAAAATCTCAACCATGAATGCTATAACACAATAGATCAAATTCAACCACAAAGTGAAAGGTTGAGGTAGCAAATACGGTAGAAAAACTGGATTTCTATAATCATATGATAGTTTATAGATGCCATGGTCACAATCTCCATATACAATTATCGATATCATAGAAACAACAGATAGATTCGATGATTCTCCTCTCATGCACCAATTCTACACATCTACATTTGGTATGGCTGCTTTCGATTTTGATAATGTCAAACTAATGACTAATTAAGAAAAACTCAAATCAACAAAGGGATGTTGCAAATGTGCTTATATAATCAGATTTGGCAGACCAGAATTCCGATGCCAGCACATTTTATTTCTACAACTAAAACCATAGGATAGATAAATAACTCAACCATAATAACCCCTATACTTACCATCCATGTAAACATAAAGATAGGGGTGCTGGCATTCTTTTTGCAGAACTTGGTTAGGAAAATTGATTTTACCTATTGAGTTGAGTTAAAATCGGAAGATGGCACTTCAGTCATTCTAGAAGGTGGAGTTTCTGGCCTTGGGGCACCAACATCAGCCATTACGAAGTCTGGATGAAGCATATCGACTCCGCCCCATTCAACACCAGCTGTTCTTGGAGTTAAGGGTTACAAGCTCAACTGTTGAAGAATGTATAAATAAGTTTGTGCGCTTGCTTTTTCCTGCCTTTGGCAGGTTGAGCAGATTGATTAGATAAAAATAGAAGGATACAATCTGTCTTCCACATATCCGTAATGCTAACATCAGCATCTGATAGAAGCCAATAATCTGCATCATTCTGACAACAAGACAAAAAAGTTATGGTCAATATTAAAAAATCATAAATGATCTGAGACAAACCAACTGTCCATACTCCATATATTTGATGTTTGTGAAGCTTGGCTTGTGAAGCTTGGCAAGAGTAATAACTGGTCAAGAAAAAAGGCACTTACGTCGATATCTGATGGAAGAATTCTCATCATTCCCCCGACAGACTCTTGTGAAGCAATAATATCAGAGCTGATTTGATGATTTTGCTGTGCCTGTGGTACAATCTCCTTTCGGATACCCACCGTATTGACCAACCCAACTTGGTTTTCATTAGAGCCAGAACTTGAAGGAAGTGGGACACTCAGAGGCGGGTTAGCACCATTCATCTCTTCAAACTTCTCCTCAAATTGGCTGAGAATACAACAATTTGAAAAGAAAGAAATTAAAACAATCTCTCTTGTCATCATCAATTAGTTTTATTTCATAAGAAAGATGGCTCATAAATATGTCCGGATAAATGGTTAAATATATAGAAGGGAGTAACACCTGACTAGGTAAACATCAATGGGACCCATTGTGCTTCTAAGGATTATCCTGTATCTCCTTTGTCGATAGTCAACATCCTGGAATATATAGGAGCAACCCCATTATGCCTTTAAATCATGCAAGTGGAACATTGTACTAACTCATTAAAGTTTTCCACCAATATTACCTCATCAGGATCAGGTACTTCCAGTGTCGTTCCATGTGGAGCTTTAATTGCTATCAGTGTTTCATTCTGCCAAAAGCAACATGGAAAATTAACTACAGTAAAACCAAGATGTCTTGGTGATTAGTATCAGATGCAGAAGATGATTGCAAAAGTGTTAATTTAGGGGCATGAAATCAACAAACCTGAAAACAAGGTATACCCTTGATGTCTTCTTCGGTCACAAATAGCCACCTGAAACAGTTTGAAGATAGGTAAATGTAAATTCTTTTTGCAAATAATTAGCAGTTAACTTCAATTAATTGGATTCCAGTGCTACGTAGGAAAGAATATTTTACCTCTGATTGTTCTCATTCTCACTCAAATCCCTTAACCTTTCCTGCATTTCTCTGCAATATTTTAGAAGCATCAGCATTCCTAAACAGGTTTGAGGCGGTAACGGTTACTAGTCTAACACAAAAATAAGCAAAGTAAAACCTTATTTGATCATCCAATCTGCGCTCTTCCATGGAAAGGTTCTCAATTTCTCCCTGAAAAGAAGAATAGAAATCAAGCCATATGTATGAGAAACACACCAGAAATCGGTAAAGCAGCACTTACTGAAGATCTTTTAAAAGTAATTAGTCAACGTAAAGAACTAAAGAAAAATTCTAATGCACGAGAGGGAAATATTTTGCCCGGATATCAAAGAAAAAGAAATTTGATATTATTTTCACGTACCTGTAACACAGAGACATCACCATCTGTTTCTCCTGGCCTTGAAACACCAACACCCCTAGTAAATTTGATTAATCCTCATATAAGTTCCAAGTTCATTGAAGGTTAACAAGAATGACAGACCAAATTAAGACATGAAATTCTAGACAAATGTTTAACATTATCAATAATTACTTCCAGTGTATTCTGTTTTTGAACTTCTTTTCAATAAGACCAATGCCTTCCAGGACATTTGTTATATCATATATCCTCCTCTTCTGCACCTGTTACAACATTTAGAGGGAAAAAAAAACCTTTAAGTAACATGAGAAAACACTCACTAAACACCCAACTATACAAAACTCAATAGTCGTATATACCTCCAATGTTTCTGCAGCCTTATTTAGGTCAAGGATACCATCTTCAGCATGCTTTATCAGATTAACGAACTTTTTTGTCAACAGACCTAAACATCACGACCACATTATTGCGGCACTCACCATCCATAGAAGGTTTTAAGGAGACATAATACAATGTTAAAAGAAAAAGAACAGTCGTAAGATTACCTAAAGAACTGTCATAACGGCAGTTGCCTGCAGGTGTAAGAGGACATGGAGAACCTGCCAATTACCATACATGATGTCAGTAATTCCTCTTCCACATAATTTCTCTCTCTTAATTCAATCATTAGAGTATTGATGATAGTCTGGTGTGATCATAAGTTTCCTTCCATGGACTATGCTTGTAAGAGATGGTTTCTCACCAGCATTTGACACAGGTGTCTGGGGGGTAGATTTATTGGCCTTTGAGGTCTTTGGTCTATTATTTACCCTTCCTTTAGCAGATACAGGTGTCTGGAAGGGACTGTTGGAGATGCTGGTAACTCCTGGACTGCTTGTCCATTGGCTATACTCAACTTCATTTCTGTCCACTGTGTTCTTCCTTTTTAATTGCTGAGGAAAAAAAAGCAGTATTTCAAAGTAGTGCCAATGGCAGGCTAACTTACAAGTTTACTCATCATTTGCACAAGATTATATTTACATTAACAACCACTAGAATTGGGGGGGGGGGGGGGCACTAAAAATAAAGTAAGTCTAACAAATGCAGATTTAGGACATCAATATGCATAAGGAAACTTACTGTTAACCATAAGAACCAGCAGAATTGCTTGGCTACGTGATTCAAAAAAGGTATTCACAAAGGCCTAAAACTCTTAAAACAGATTTCGAGGAAAAAATAAAGTAAAACAACTAGTAATTATAGTCAAGGGGATATCATATATGAACATAAGTTTGCACAACAAACTAGCACACATATGATACAGAAAGTAGAAATTATAGTCATGGTCATTAAGAATATCAACTGAATTATTTCTTAAACATTCATCAAGGCCAGAACTTCAAAAGAATTAGCAGACATCAAGGTTTCTTCATATAGGCCATGGCATTGAATGTTCGGCTTCAAACCAAAAAGCAGTAGCATAAGCATAACTTACTCTCCGATCATAGCAAGTTTATTACATAGAACTGACATGCAATCAATTGCAATTATGTTTGAAATCCAAAACATCAAAACCCAAAACTAAATACTAGATCTTTGCCTCATCAGCACGTCTGAAAAAAAAAATTATGGTACTAAAACTTAGCATTCTCAAATTCAGGCATAGGAAAGTATAAGTCATCAAGTTTTGGACATTGGATGAGGCCAGCATTCATTAAATTTCAACTTAGTTTCGCAAATGAGCACTTTAAAGTTTAATCTATCCAAACTCGACTAAATCGTCAAATACGTAAATGGCCCACGAAAAGTTCACTTATTAAAGTACAGGCATAAACAGTTTCACTGCACAAACAAATAATGCTACTGATAATTTATCCCCTGAGAAAACAAGCCACCATGAAAGGTTCTCTCTATGAACAGATCAGAAAATCCACAAATAAATTAAGCGCATGACACTAAATGTTAAGTAAGAGTATAATTCTCATCAAAATTGAAATATTGTGACTAATTACGCTGCAACCGCCATTTACATAAAAGGAAAATTAAACTCACTGGAGATCTCACAACAATTGCTTCAACTTCTTGATCGGCGATAATTCCACGAGCATTTGCTGCACTGGAGGAAAACCTGTGATAATCATCGGGTTGAACAAACGGCGGCTTCGTTGAGGTGAAGGCCAGATGGCGACGTATCGGCGGAACAACCGACGGAGCAGTCGATGAAGGTGCGGCTGAAACCGTACAAGGAGGAGGGTACGGCAGAGAGGTACCATCGGGGACTCGAGAGCCGCCGGACATGGAGGCGGGGAAGAATTGAAATTGGGGAAAAAGGAGGAGAGAGAGAAAGTGAGGGTTTAGACGTTAGAAAATAGAAAACGAGGGGAAAGGGAGGGAATCTTTCTTTTCGGATAAATATGGAGGGAAGCATTTTGTATATAATTGCAACTAACGTAATAAATTCTTTTGTTTTTCCTTTCTGAACTCCTAACTTTTCGATTTGTTCAATTTTGTCCCAAAATTAATATAAAAAATGGGTAAAGAACACATATGGTCAGTAAACTATTTGTAAAAATACAAAATGTAACCAAACTTTTAAAAATTATATAATGGCAATTAAACTGTATTTTTTATTACAAAATGGTCACTAGGCCGTTAACTGTTGTTAATTGGGAGACGTGGTAGTTACGAAAATTTATATAATAACATATTCAATCCTCAATATTTACACATTCAATTAATTTAGACATCAATAATGAGGGGTTAAATTAAGAATAAATTGATTAAATGTGTCAATATGGAGGATTAAATGTTATATTATTCAAATTTTTGTAAGTGCCACATCACCCAATTAACGACAACTAACGGCTCAGTGATCATTTTGTAATAAAAACTAAAGTTTAATGCACATATGTAACATTTGAAAGTTTAATGACCATTTTGTATTTTTACATATAGTTTAGTGACTATTTGTGTACTTTACCCTAAAAAATTTTAGGCTTAAGGGTGTAAGAAGCCCTTGAACTTTTGAAAAAAATAAATTAAGTCTCTAAACTTTTTTTTAACCCAATTAAGCCCTTGAACCAATAAATTAAATCAATTAGGTTCTTTGACCAATTTTGACCATTAAATCTTGACAAGTTTTTCTTTAGATATTACTGTCACATGATACACTATAGTTTCTATCATGTGACATTTATAGATTTTATAAAAAAATATTTTTTGTAACATTTATAATTTTTAAATAAAATAATAAAATTTTGAAAATGTCAAGTACAACGTTGTAACATGACGCGCTGTACCAATTGATCCAAAATACCTAATTAAATTTAAAGGTCAACGTTTTTCAAAGAACTTAATTGGGTATAAAAAAAGTTTAGGACTTAGTTTATTATTTTTCAAAAATTCAATGGTAAGACAAAATTTTATTGACTAAAATATTTTTTTTAAAAAATATGATCATGTTCGTAGATTAAATTGGGATTGCACTCCGAAATTTTCTTTGTTCAAACTCAGTTTGGGTTGAGCGAGTTTCCCATACTCTCTGATAGTCCTTATTGCTTTTGTCTCTATTATATGAAATCTGTCGTTGAGTTTGTGTCACATATTAATCAGATATGTGCTACTGGAAAAGTAGTAAACACCCCTTTAATAAATAGTAATTAATATTATTATGAAGGTTATTTAGGGAAAAAAGACATTATTTTTAAAAAATTTAAAAATGGTCTGTATTAAAAAATTTATGAACATTGTTAATTTTATACAATATATAAAAAAAAAGTTGTGTTCAGGTGACGACGACTTTTATAGTATCAATTATTAATGAATATCTTAATACATAATATGTTTTCGCCACTAAGTATCGGCCTAACTATAAGGAGGCGGATGCTTTCGCTCGTTTCTCTTGAAAACTTTCTTTTGGTTTTCATGAGTTCATTGAGTTGTTGAATGTTATATTAAACTTGTTCAATTGAATTTTTCGGGATAGTATTTTAGCTTAAAGTTTTTCTGTTGAGTTTTTTTCGCTTGTTTTCTTATAACGTATTATTAAGGGTATTTTTTTTCTCTAACTAAGTTTATGGAGGTTTTTTTAACAAGGCTCTGGATAATACTCTTCCTTATTAATTAAAAAATAAATATTAGATATGAAAGATGAATTTTAAAAAATCAAATCTATATAAAGTTTCAATTCTCTAACTCTATATAGATTAAATATGATTTATCTTAACAAGTATTTATGTCTTGAATTTTGGATAAAATAATGGAAAATCACACAATTCTAGTTAATAACTTTTGGTTAAATTAATGTGTTTTTATATTTGAGTGCTATAAATTTATTATACTACATGATTACATCAATAAAGTAAATTTATTTATATTTATTAAAATAATAATAATAATATGATAATCATTCGATTTAGTAATTATATATACATGCATAGTCAAGCATTAAATATAAATTACAAATTAATTAAACGAAAAATTAGGTTGAATGAAAAGGGAAAACAGGGAACTCGTTGAATATGATGGGTTGAAGTTCAATCCATCATTCTACTGGTACTTTTCTATTTCATGTCAACTATAATTCATTTCGAAGAATGAAAATTTTATGTAAATATATGTCCCAATATTAACTTTAATTTTTAAATAATAAATTCAAAACCCTAAAATTTAAATCTCACACTCTAAACCTTAAGTTCTAAACACTAATCCTAATATTAAACATCAACCCTAAACTCAAATTTTTAATGTTGAAACATATATAGATACAAAAAAATGGCAGAAAATTTCTATTCTATTTAGATCACCCGTTTAAACCATCTCACTATCTTAATTAAAAGTGCATATTTGGTATACTAAGTGTCACACCTATCAAAAGAAATGAAAGAAATCTGGTTATTGATAAAAGAAATATACAAGAACATGGACACATTGGTTACGCAATTTGGTGTTACACATACCCAGAGATAATTCCACTATTAAAATCACAGTACAAAGAATGATTAAAGTCCAACCTATCTCACAATTGTTGCAGCCTCACATAGTATGAACTATCTTCTATGAGAAAGGAGTCATGGTGGCCAGAGATTGGTGATCGACGGTAAAGATGTATGTGATTGGTGGCTAGGTTTTCAAGTGTAAAATAAAGAAAGAAAAGTAACAGAGTAATTTGAAATTTCTTATTGAAAATATAAAACTGATTGGGTGATCAACCCGTTACAATACTAACGGCCTAACAACTGTGTAACAATACAAACAGATTAACAGTTTAGCCCAACTAATTACATCTAATTAACAACTAATCTTAACATCTCCCTCAACACATTTCCAACGGAAAGTGTTTCAGTCACTATAGTCCTGATTTACAATATGTGCATTGCATACGTAATAATGTTGGTATTCATGAACCACATGCATGCTGTGTCAGCTCTTCTTCACCTGTACATCGAACATGGAAGACTTGAAGGCCTTGCTCATATGAATTGAAGGCTCTTCCTTCGAAAATCTCGATGCGACGAGAGGCTGTAGTCCTTGAAAAAATGAGAAAAAGAAAGATGTTGGGCAATGGCCAGGGCGTTTCTTAGCGAGCTAAGGAAATCTTGGAGTACTCAAATACCCTACCATTGGTCTTGCATCCACTTCTGAAAATAGAAAACAAGTAAGCAATATTCACATGTTGAACATGGAAAGGACAATAGATTGTTTGTTGTACAATGATTCAAAATATAGGAAGCACCAACCCCATGCGCGAAAACATGTGGGACGTGAGCAATCTTATACCAATCTTCGCCATAGACTCTGTGACATCTCATCCCGTCCTCCAACATCGGAATTCGTTCCAACATCAACTGTTGCAAAGTGGTCAGGCGACACATCTCGTCCGGAAGCGATGTTAAATTGGGGAAATTATTGAGATGGAGTTTTCTAAGATTCTTTAGATGTTGAATCCACCGAGGAAGATTCCGACACTTTGGAATGCTTTCCAGATACAGATCACCTAGGCATGTATAATCTTGGAATGTATGGATGCCATCCGCAGATAACTCCAGCTCCTTGCAGTTCCTTATTCGAAGCGTTTCAAGGGAAGTGAGATGTTGGAACACGGGAAAGAGTGACCTCAATCCACAATTTCTAATGTTTTCAGTTGAACAAGATGTTGAAGGGAAAGGGGAAGAGACAGCAGCTGTGGGATGTTGGCAATACTCAAGGAAGAGAGATTCTCAAAACGGCACTCATCTAGTGTGCTTTGATCCAGTTCCTTGACATTATTCAAACATAAGCATTTCAATTTGGAAAGAGGAAGAGAAGAGGTTGATGGAGTTGTACTCATCTGAATGGTCTGCTTCAAAGGCCTCGACCTGGTGGTGATCAAGGTTAGGTCATCATCGAGTGATGGATACAGCGGCATGGAAGTCAAAGGGCAGTCTCTAATATGTAAACTAGAAAGACAAGGAAATGCAATAGTTGATGCTCCTATTTCTGTTCCGCCATTGTCGTCATCGTTGTTGTTATGATCATCAATCAGCCTTTTCCTCCACCAACTCTTCAGTTTTGGACATTTAATGAGTTTGAGAGATGTAAGCGACGGGAAGAATGATTCTGATCCTCTTCGTTCTCCCCCGAGGTCACCATCGTCCATGTACTCCAGCTCAGTTAACTTTCCAATGTACAGCCGTTGAAGATGAGGCAATTGAGAAAAAGAAGGGAGATGTTTGAATTTACTAGGACCTTGAATTTCAATAGCAGTGAGATTTGTCAGCAAAGAAATCCAACTTGGAAACTTGGCATCTCCCCTCCATCCTTCCACACGGAGCTCCTTGAGATTAGGATGGGGCTGGAGGTCTTCAAGTGACGTCTCTTCATCATCTCCAGCATCATCGCTCCATTGGAAAACCAATGATTGCAAATGTTGCTTCTCTTTCAAATTAGTTGCTCTAAACTCCTCTTTTGCATTTTTCACCCATCCCAACTTTCTTATCCATAGCTCTCCTCTTAAGTTGTTAAGCCCACCCAATTCACTTAGATCTGCAGCAGCAGCATGGGACGATGTCAGCTTCCCTATTCCACATGGCATATGAGTTAAGCGATAACAATCAACACACGGAATGTGGGTAAGATTCACCAATTTTTCTATCTTCCTTGGCAATTCTTCAAGCTTCCTACACCCCTCAACTTTCAGCACTAGCAAATTTTGTATCTTGCAAATACTGTTTGGGAGGATCTTAAGACGATAATTATGAGAGAGATCAAGGTATCTCAAACGTTGCAACTTATGAATCGAGTGTGGAACAATATTGCAATTTACATCATTCAATTCTAACACACGCAGGGATCTACAATTAGAAATTATAGAATTCCAGAGTTTCTCTTTCCTACATCCTCCAGAAAGTTTTAACAAAGTTCGTAACTTCTTTCCCTTAAACAAAGGAATTAATGAAAAATCAGCCGATATATGACGGTGATTTTCATCAACCTCACTTGCACTTGATTTTGAATCTAAAATACTACTCTCTCTCCCCGCTGCTGTTTCAGCAAGATCATGCATTCTAAATGTCATTTCCCGGTATTCACATCCTTCTACCTCTTGAAAGAAATTTCCTTCCACTAAATCTTTAAAATACTTCAACTCAATCTCTTCAAGCGATTGACTCATATTTGTTTGCTTTACAAAACCTTGTGCAATCCAAAGTTGAACAAGCGTTTGTACTTTGATTCTATGATCTTTTGGGTACAGTCTGCAATAAGCAAAACAATGCTTCAAATGGGATGGGAGATGGTCATAACTCAGCTTAAGTACAAGCATAATTTCACCATCTTTTTTAGATATTATAGCAAGTACATTATCTTTGAAAGAACACCATTCATTTTCAGTTTCTTTAATAGATAACGTACTAGCTATAGTCCTTATGACTAAGGGAACTCCACTGCACCTTTCCAAAATCTGCTTTCCTATTTCTAAAAAGGCTGGCTTTGTTGAGTCTGCATATCTTTACTCAAATGCTATTTTTTTGAACAAAGACTCAGCGTCGTCATCCGACAAGCCTTTTAAAACATAGGATTGACGTTTACTAGTAATCTTTGCTACGGTATGAGAGCGAGTAGTTACTATTATCCTACTTCCTCTAGCCCCACCATCAGTAACTTCTTCAATTCATCCCACTCTTCTCTCTTCTCGTTCCAAACGTCGTCCAAAACAAGCAAGTATTTTTTTCCATCAATTTTATCTCGAAGTTGTTTTTGCAGTTGATCCATTTCGAGATTTAGATCAAGTGCTCGATTAGTCTCGGATTTGATGATGTTTTCTACTATTGTTTTCAAATCAAAAACATTAGAAACACACACCCACGCCATCAAATCGAAGTGATCTTTGACCCTTTCATGATTAAAGAGAAATTGCGCCAAAGCAGTCTTGCCTAAGCCTCCAAACCCCACAATCGGAAGGATAATAACATTCTCTTCGCTTTGAAACTCTATGTCTAACAAGAGTTGTAGAAGAACTGCTTTATCATCCTCCCTCCCTATTATCTCATCTTTACGCACAAAAGAGTGCGTTTGCTGCCTCCTTTTGGCCATGAAAGGGGTTTCCACAGGATGATCACGCTGTACCAAGTATAACCCATTGGTCTGACTTTGAATGGAAGCAAATCTGGCCTTGATTTTACGTCCCATTTTGAGACCGTAAGCAAACTGGTTTGAGCTCGAGAAGAAAACACTTGCCTCTTTCGTCAGCTTGTTCCCACTCATGAGGTCCTTTCGCAAAGCTTCGGTGTAGAAATCATCGGCATCATACAGAGCATCTTTCAGCTTTCCAAGCCAATCTTTGACGAGATTGCTGGTCACAGATTGCTCTTCAGCGTCAAGAAGCACGGCTTTGATTGCGGAGACGGTGCTTTTGAGGTCGTCGAGGTCATCTTTGAAATTCCACCACAAGCCAAGGTGTTGGAGAAGAAGAGGGGAGCTCAATCTAGCAATGATGTTAAAAGCTACTGCTTCGGCCATTGGTAGTTGAAAGAGAAACCAAGGCAAAAAGTGTTTTGATTATTTGCAAGAGGAGGAAGTGTGAAATGATCGGAATGAAACGCAGGTACTAATACATGTAGAGCCTAAGCCTAGTCCTCCTTTACGCACGACATCGCCACCCACTAGTGAATAAAGAATATCAAGTTGTAAAAAGTCTTCTCTTTTGAAACCATGAAAAATGCCACTAGGATTGAGTATGTATTAATATTTTGATAAGTAGTAGTGTTAGAGTCTTATCCTATAAATGATTTATAACTATGTATATTATCTTATACACAGACAATATAATAAAATTATTTTTCAGGCAAAAGTTTAAAATTTTAAAATTTAGGGTTTAGACATTATGTGTTAATAAGTTTATGATATAAGAATATAATTCAAGATCCATAGTTTGAAATTTAAGATTTTAGAGTTACAATTTTAAATTTTAAAGTTAAAATAGACAATATTTATGTAATTAATTTACACAATGTATCAAATATATCACTTTATATTCTTTATAAAATCTGTAAAATACCTACTAGACTAAAGTATCCTCGCATCTAATTTACACATAATTAAATAAAAATTTATAAATATATTATGAGTAATTTTATTTATACACGATCCTTATTATTCAAACTATAAAATTTAAAATTTAAATTTCTAACCTAAAAAAATTAAAACTTTATATTTTAACGCTAAATTTTAAAGTCTAAACTAAATTCATACACCCTAAAATAGTCATATTTATGTATACTAAAATTTGCATACCTGTATATCAAATAATTTTTGAGAAAAATATTTTCTCTCATGTGACCAAATCTAGTTTTAATGAATTTCCGTTTCATTAGTAGCTTTAATTTTGTTTCCCCACCAATTTAAAAAAAAAAATTGTTTCCCCACAATTTAATTAATTTAGCTTTCTCTTACAACCCAAAATAAATTCTGCATGCAAAATTAAAATGGATGCAAGACATAATCATTAAAATTTTCACTTTTATTGCTACATGAATTTTGTGGATTTCAGAAATAAATAACAGTTGTCGGCCACAGGTTGGTATACCGTGTAATTACCTTAAGATTATTAAAAGAGTTTTATTTTATAATTAAAGTGGGGTTAATCTTGTTGTCATGCACAAGTATTCTTTAAGCTTCAAATCCTATCTTGAATAGTTTATAAGAGAAAACAATTGAAAAAATTGAGCTGTAGAGTTCAGTGTGATCTAAAGATCCAACAATAAAACACAATAACAAATCAAAGATAATGCCCCACAATGTTAACGAATGGTAGTCTTCATTGGAAATTCTTCAAGCTAAGTACAGTTCTCAAGTTTAGCACTTGCATTTTGCAAAGGTTGTATCTTGCAAATACTCTTGTGGGGGGGGCTAGTAAGCAAATTACAAGAACGATCAAGGTACCTCCATGGGCGGGTTGAAGTGTAGTTTTGTACGTCTAGAAAATCTTTGTAAAAAGCATGAAAGTTTGAGAGAAAAAAAATTAAATATATTTGAAATCACTTTATTCACCGCATAAAACTTAAAGTGGTTAAACTCAAGCACAAACAAAAATAGTATCTACAAAACTAAAGTAAAAGATGATTATGGGCCACTTAGTTAAATTTTTTAGTATTTCAAATTATTTTGGTTCAAAAAATAGTAATTCAAAATTCAAATTATTTTAAAGTCTCATTTTCTAATAGACAAAGTCATTAATTGTCAAAAATTTTAGTTCATTTAACTTTGACTTTAATTTTCTTGAATCCACTTAATACGAAATCTAGATCCGCTACTGGTACCTCAAATGTTCAACTTATGAATGGAGCGTGAAACTATATCAAAATTTAAATGCTCTAATTCTAATTCACACGCATTTATAATTTGAAATTATTAAATTTCTAAGTTACACCACTCCTACCATGAAGTTCCTATCATTTACATAGATGATTTAAGCATGCAAAGCAAGCCCCTTCCGCATATACCGATACTCTATTTAATCCAATTTAAAAATTAGGACACGCGTATCGGTACGGCTCAGCCTGTATCGATATGAGTATTGAGTTCGAAAGAAATAATATTTATAATAATAAAGGCGTATCGATACTGGTCCAAGTGTATTGGTATGCATATTGATCACTGGAATTGATAATGTTTGAATCATGCTTGGAATACCGGTACGGCCTCTCGAGTACCGATACATGCAATTCTATTAAAAACCACTATAGTGATTATGAGAAATTATAGAATGATCATTGTTTAATAAATGGGTTAATCAAAGAGGTAAATGATCTCGGATTGGAATGAAAATTTATATGTACACTGGTTATAGACTAAATTTCACATTGGTGAGCTTAATTTTAGAAAAGAGCCCCTAGTTTATTGAAATTATGGATTAGTCCCTAAAACTTATAAAAATTTAAAATTGGTCCTAAATTGATAACCATAGCTCCGTATTGATTAACCGCCCTCACGGTACTGTTATACTATTGCATTGTAACATCGATAAACATCGTTACGATTTTGAAATACTAAAATTATTAGTTAAAAATAATGCACCGATCACCATATCGAACATCGGTAGCACACTCCGACCCAGTTCCCTACTAGGCCGAGAAGGGTGTTACACTTTCAATTCTGTTGAGTAAGTTTTTCGACATTCGGATACTGCTGAGTCTAAACCAGATGAATTTTGTGGATTTTCTCTGCATTTGTAAAGTCTAATTTTGTCACTGAAACAGAGACCCTCTGTTTTGTTTTGGAATTGCAGCTTGTACTAAATCCTATGAACACTAAAAATACTTACAACAGCAACACCTGCATCTCCTCTTGCAAATCACCAAACACTTTTGCCTTCCTTTCTGTTCCAAGTTTTCAACCACGCAATGGCCGAAGCAATTGCTTTCGACATCGCCGCAGGGCTAATTACTAAATTGGGTTTCCTTGCTCTCTCTGAAATCGGACTGTGGTGGAATCTCAAAGATCTGC
The DNA here is from genome assembly GCA_019671005.1 of Hibiscus mutabilis. Classification (NCBI taxonomy): domain Eukaryota; kingdom Viridiplantae; phylum Streptophyta; class Magnoliopsida; order Malvales; family Malvaceae; genus Hibiscus; species Hibiscus mutabilis. Next base: position 56,590,594 of record CM033720.1, read on the forward strand.
TGAAGGACGTGATGAGTGGGAACAAGCTGAAGAGGTACGTGTTTTCTTCTCCAGCTCAAACCAGTTTGCTTACGGTCGCAAAATGGGTCGTAAAATCAAGGCCATTAAGGCAAGTAAATTTTTTATCCAATCGAGGCAAATCTGCTGACCCTTCAGTAACTCTATTTATGTCCTCACACTATATTTATTATAGGACTAAGCTTTCGATCGAGTTAAATCAATTTTTTTTAGTTATTCGAGTTTGTAAGTTCTATTTTACGATTTAAACTTTATTTAAAAAAATTCAAATCGAGTCGAGTTTATGAAATTTGAGTGGAGTTTGAATTGAGTCGAGTTTTTAAATTTCTGTACAAATTTAATTATAATTATTTATAATGTTATAATTCATATGGATTTCAATTTTAATGGCTTTCTATATGCATATACTATATACATATATATATTTCTTCATATTTTCACATGTAATATACATAATATATAATGCATAATTGATAAGCTCGACTCGAATGTGAAATTTGAGTCAAGTTTATGAAATTACGAGTAGAGTCAAAACAAGTCATTTTTTGCCTCGAGTCGAGTCAAATAATTCAGTTTTTTTCGAGTCGAGTCAAGTTTTGCCCACCCCTATATTTATGTTTAGGGTGTTTATGATTAAAATTTAGGATTAGATTTTAATATTAAAGTTTATGAAATTTGAGGTAGGGTGTATTTTTTAAGGTTTAGGATTTAAAATTTAAAGCTAGAGTTTAAAATTTATTTTTTTAGGATGTGACATAGAAAGGGACAAAAAATTTTGTCCGTGTATAACACGAGTACACGTCTCAACAATTAGTACGAAGTAATTATGATGTTAAACTTTCGAGTTAATCGCATCACACGTCCCTAAATTATGATACGTATTTTAATTTTGTCTCTAAACTTTAAAACATTTTAATTTCATTCTCAAACTATGACCTTCAATCTAAATTGGTACCCAAACTTTTGAGCATTCCAGTTTCATTCTCAATCTATGACTCTCATTCTAAACTGGTCCTCAAGCTTTTTGAATGTTCTAATTCCAACCCCAAATTATCAATATATGCTAATCATATCCTATGTTAATAAAACTGTTATAAAAATTGTTAATTGTCATGAAACAATGATGTGTATTATGTAATAATATGATGTGGTATAAACGATAATTTGAGAATGAAATTAGAACGATCAAAAAGTTTGAGATCCAATTTAGAATGAGAGTCATAGTTTGAGGATGGAACTGGAATGCTCAAAAGTTTGGGACCAATTTAGAGTGAAGGCCATAGTTTGAAGATGAAATTGAAATATTTTAATGTTTATGGACCAATCTAAAATGAGTGTCATAGTTTGAGGACGTGTGGTGCATTTAAATCTAAACTTTCTTGTTATTGATAATTTTACTCCAAATCAAAACTCAAATTTGGCTCCAAAAATTTAAGGCGTTACATTTACATATTATTTTAATTTTAACGATGCATTCAAAGCTTCCAAAGTTGCAGTGATCTACTAGTTAGCTTAGTAACGAAGGATACTTATATTGTCACATCTTGTACGGGTTCAAATCTTAGCGTGAAAATGTATTATCTCTCTATTTAATACAAAAACTTCTACAATTACGTATTAAGTTCGACTCTCATCTACAAATTATTTAGTAAGTAATTTATAAGTAGTCCTCTCTAAAACTGTAATATCCAAAATTTTGGCTAGTGACTAAATTGTAAAATTTGAAAGTTTAGGGGTTAAAGTATAAACTTTGGAAAAGTTTGGGGACTAAAGCGTAAAATTTCCCCAACAAGTAATTTTATTCAGTATAAGAGTGAATCGGATCGAAATATGTACCTTGATATCGGTTTTAAGAATTAAGGTGCAGAAAAAGGTACCGAATTTGGATCGAATAAAATTGTTAAACGTGCTTAGGCCAGAGAAATACAAGGATGGATGACCTTCGGGAAGTTCCCATAAAAGTGTTTCTGATCGATATTTTGGACTCAGTAAGAGTAAAGAATATTCGAATGAATTATCGATAAAGGATTTCTAAGATAAATTTTATTCTATGAAGATTTTCGATAATTATCGAGATAATAGACTGAGTTAAAAAAATTTCAGTCTAAGTCCTTAAGAAAGGAAGTTTTTATGAGATGATAATGTTTATTTTCCGAATATGGAAATGTAGAATTTTTGGAATAAATCTGATAGTTCGGAAAAGGTAAAATCGTAGTAGAAGTATTTTACGAATATCGGGAAATCAGATCGAACTAAAATTTCAGAGACTGATCCAAAAGCCATGGGAAAGTCATAAAATAATATTTTATAAATATTTTATTATATTTGGTTGGATTCCAACTAGACTTAGTTGAATTTTTACAAGAATGGCAAACAAGTAAATAAAAACTAGTTAGAGGGCAAATTGGTCATTTTCCCCAATGGCATTTTTGAAATATTTAAAAAATTACAAGGATAATTTTGGAAGAAGGAAATGGAAGAGTAAATCTTGGCCCTTGATTAATGATAAGATCAATCTCAACCGTTGGATTAAAAGGGTATTTTAGTAATTTCACTATTTAAATGAATTTAAAATTCATTTATATTTACAAGTGGCATAATTGTAGAGAATGAAAAACAAAGTAGCAAAAGATGAAGACTTCATCTTCTACCATTCGAAAATATGAGAAAGAAAGGGGAGAAAATTTCCAAGTTTGATTCAAGCCTGAAACTCGATTTTCAGGTAATCTTTTCAACTACAAAGTTGTTCTACTCTTCAAGATCTATATTTTGATGTCAATAATTTATGGAATACATTCTTGATTGATGAGAATTTTTATGAGAAAGAAATTAGGGTTTATGGACTAAATTGGGGGGTTTTGGGGATTTTATGATTCTATGTTGAAATTTAAGTTGAAATTAAGTTTTTATGATGATAAAATCATGTTTTTGAGTTGTGATTTAAACCCTACATATTTTAGTTTGTATGAATATGATTAGGGTTTATGGATTCAAGTTTGATTTAAGGTTTGTGATGTTGGATAAATGATCTAGTAAGCTTGAATTTGTTATTTGGAAGCAAAACCGTAAATTAAAGGTATAGGGACCATTTCAAAAATTCTGAAAGTTAAAGTAATAACCTGAATTTTTATGATTTTGAAGTGTATTTACGTTATTATTGATGTTGGAGATGTGAAATTGAAGTCAGAATGCAAAACCGATGTTAAATTAAGTTAGTGACCATTTTGACAAATTGTCAAAGTTAAGTGACCAATTCGGAAATGAGGTTTTAGAGAAGGACTAAATATGATTTTAGTTGAAATAATAGAATTCAAGTATTAATGTTGATTTGAGGACTAATTTGCAAAGTTAAGAAGCTTGAATCCTTATCTTTGCATTTTTAGTGACTATTTTGGAAAGAACAAAAAATTAGAGGGAATTATTTTTGAATAATTATTTGATAAAGAAAGTGATACATTAGTGGTTTGAATCAAGTAAGGGGACCAAATTGACAAAAAGCAAAGTAAGGAGAAATTAGTATAAAGTTTGAAGTTATTTATGGAAGTTATGTAGGAAAACTGGATTTGGCAGTAAGTTTGAAAATTCACCATAAATTCTACAAAAATGGTTAGATGATGAATTTTATATCAATGAAAATATTTATTCGTCAGTTTTGTTTAAAACAAACGGTGATTGATTTCAATTCATATATCAAAAGATATGAATTTTTAAGTGATGAAAGGTCAGAAAACAGAATAGCAGTCTGTTCCGAAATTCAATAATGGAATTTGACTTTGAAAATTTGTCATAAATCATACAAATTGAATCTGGGTTATTAGTTTATATGGTTGAAAAGCTTATCAAATCTAGTTTCGTTTTCAAAAAACGAAAACTGATTTCGAGTTCTGAGTTAAAAGATATTAATTTTTAATTGAGTGAAGGTCAGAAAAATTACATAACAGTTTCTGTCAGGACAGCCCTGTAAACGAGAGTTTGATGAATTTTCATAATTTTTGTAGATTTTATTAAATTATGTGTCTTATACCGTTAGAACAATTATCGAATCTAGTTTCTACGGTATAAAGGAGATTAATATTCAGTATGTATTCTGCCCTGTAGAAGTAAATCTTTGATGGTAGTGCAAGTTGACAGAAAATGGAAATTGAGACAATTTGTGTCTAGTGTTGGTTAGCAAGCTTGGAGGAATTATTTGAAGATCAAAATGGTCATTAGGGACCAAAAATGAGTTTGTGAGCAGTATAAGGAAGGAAAGAAATTTATGGAAATTTTTTATGTTGAATGATTAAATAGCTTAATTGAAATATTGTTAGAAGCGAATCTAACAAATGTTTATTTATATTCATGTGATAAATGAAGTTGGATCCGAATCAAAAGAAGGTTCGAGGTATTATAAAGGAAATGATCAATAGAGCTTAGTGAGGCATATTAATAAATGGCCAAGGTGAGTGCATTTCTATATGTTTGCATTATGTTGAAATTGACATTGTATTTCTCTATAATATGTGATATGATACATAGTTCGACATAGCAAGATTGATGAAATACCAGGTACGAATGATTGTTTGCATAAATGATGATGCATTATGCATACATGAAATATGGATAATGACAAGAATAAAATGAAACAAGTTAAAATGAAACAAGATACACCTGGGGATCCACGCCCATCGTGCAAATGCATTAACAAGGTGTTTGATATAAGTAGCAAAGAGCGTCCTTATATGAGGAGCAAAGAGCATCCTCCAGAGTACGTACTCAAATAGCACTATGGTGCAGATAAGCTGTAGGTACCGTGGGCCTTTCAGCCATACAAGTTAATAATAATACAAGATGGTTATATGATAGACCATGAGAATGCAAATGACTGCATGATGATACATGAATTACATGACAGTGATGATACACGATCTATATGATACATGATACATGGAGTATATGATAGATGCTACATGAATTATATGAAATGATAATACATGGTATACATGATGTTGATGATACTTGGTTTACGTGCTATACAGATGATTACATGATATAAACATGACCATAAGATGATACATGGTATTAAGAAAGTATGATATATTATAAAAATTATGAAAATGGTATATGAAATTTATGGAATATGAGATACATGATAATCATGATCATTATGTTATGCTATTATGGAAATGTTTTAGGATAAAAGCATGTCCATGACAAAGAATATGTTATACAATATTAACATGAATTATATGATAGTTATAATACATGACATATGTACATTGTGATATACTTGTTGCAGAGAAATATGAAATGCATTTTTTTATGAAGTATTATATAACATCATTTCATGTGTAAATAAATAAGTTTAATTGCCTCACTAAGTTCGTACTTGGCATGTGTTTTATTTCACACGCAGGTTCTTCAGATCAGAATTAGCAAGGAGGAGCCACTTTTGGAAGTCAAGTTATCGGTAAGTGAACGTACGTACATCTTTAAAATAGTCAGGAACTAGTAGACATGTAATTATATTTTTAAGAAAACTGTTTTGCAAGCTTTAAAGTATATATTTTCAAAGTACGATAATACAAGGATACATGGACTAGGAAAATGAAATAATGTTACCAGTAGGGTAAAAGTATAATGGTTTAACCAGAATTTAAATCTTATCGCTCATAATTTTTATAATCAATAAAGGGTCTAGACAACAAGCGACGTTTTCACCCTGAATAATATTTTCTTTTAAATAACTAAATTTTATAAACCAATTCAGGGTTAAAACTAGCTACAATCGTCTAGAATTGTTTTTCAGTTGAAATTTATAGAAAATGATGTTTACCGAAGAGTTTAAAAAAAATTCAGTATATGTTTTTTGTATCATCTGTAATGTATATTCGTATTACGGATATACGTTATGGGTGTTACAAAAACTTATGACACGTAGTCATAAAACATGTTTTACTTTGAATTGAAATGACATCCTCTCGACTGATTTAAATTGTTATAGGATAAGCCAAAATGGGAATGGGGTGGGGTTATAAACTTATAACCTATAATTTGATGATCGAGTCAATTCTATGATTATAAGTTCACTTCATACCGGACCAAGTCGGAATAGGGCTATATACATTCTCATTATGAGAATGAGTCATTCGAGTATATCTAAATAGATATTATGTTTACATATGGATCCCTACGTCATTACATTCTATTTAAGAGAGATGACTGAGTGGACTAAAGTATCAAATTGCTAATTCGTTGGACGAATTATTCGTACTGAAGGTTTGAATCCCTCTCTTTCCATTTTGATTTTTGCCAGTGCAATAGATTAATGAGCATAAAAACAACACTGATTTTATATGGAAAATTCTTAACAAAAAAATATAGACAACCAAAAGTTTATAATAATGTCGAAAAACTACAAGATGATAAGTTTGTACAACTAAACAGTTTTGTAACGAATTACTAAACCCTAAGTCATACTACATATTTATAACTTGATTGAAAAAAAAAAACTTATCTAACAAAAAGTCGACAACATGACATTAGAGTTTGTATGTTATTTTTCTCATGAAATTCCACATTATCCGCATGCAAGGAAACCCTGATGCAGTAAGTTCTGATAGTGAGTATATGTATCTCCATTTTTTTTTATAAAAATAAATCTAATTTAATGTTTTTTTGGTAAAAGAAATTAAGTTTAGTGCATAAGGAGAAAAATATTACATATTTATTTGATAAAAAATAAATTTTAATTCTTAAATTTTTAGATCCGTCATCGTTAACAGGACCATTATTATAGTATGATCTTGAATATACAGTTGTACAGCTGGGCTGTTAGTTAGTTAAGTTAGGTTGTTGATGTAACCAAATTAGTTAGAGGTTAAAAATCAGTCCAGCCTTATCCAATACCATATCTTCGGGAAACTGTGTTATTGAAAACAACATGCCTAGGTCTCTTCTTTGTTTATGATTGATGTCTTTAGATTTGCTCCGTAAATCAAATAGTCTTAAGTCTTAAATATTTTAATTTTAAGAATTTTTTTTTATTTTTATCGTATCAGTTTCGATCTATGAGCCTTCATTATTTTTTTTGCGAAAATAAAAAACCTTTAATATCGAAAATACTTCAATCACGAAAATTTATCTATGCGAAATTGAAATCAAGGCCCAAACTCTAAAAAATGAGTCTCAAAGCACTTTAATGTTGCTGTAACGACGAGCTTGGTAAAAAAAATAATAATGCTTTAAGAACTTGTAAATGGAGAATAATGGTTTTTAAACATACGACATGAAAAATGGACCATACAAGTAAAGTGACTGAATTAAATAAAAGTAATCTAAAATTGTCATTATCTTATTGTAGGATTAAATTTATTAAATTAAAAATTAAGACTCAATTGATAGCCAGTGCACTCATTCGCCTTAGAATCTGAATAGAACAATCTTTTATTATTTGAAGCAGTTCATTCGTACAGTTATTAAAAGAGGGTAATTATTTCGAATTTAATCAATTAAGATATCCGAAAACAACAACAATATCAATATAACAATAATTAGATATTTCATTCAAACATTCGAATACAAAATGGATTTTTATTTTCTATTTCTGTATTCTTTTTAAATTTAAGGGCTAAAATATATAAGTAATAGTGACCAAATGTATAATTATATAAATTTTTATACTAATCGCTACATCATCTTTTCGGTTAAATTTTTACGATAAATAACTTAATTGACACCATTTATATCTTTAAATAAAAATATTTAAAAGGATGGACGAAATTTAATCACCTTCTAATAATTACAACATTGGTCATATGATATTGCACGATTGATAAATAGAAACAAAGTACCATTCATTTTCACGTGTTAATATTGAGATCCAAATGTAAAAGTTAGGCATGGAAGAAACAAAAGCTTAAAAAACTTGGCCAACGCCATCCGACCAGTATTAATCACGTGCACGAAATCCCACTCACACTCTCCCCCACGATATCCTAACCTACACCTTGCTCAACCCTATTACTCCTCCATCACCCAATCAAAATCCGACACGTCATATTCACACGAGAGGCACGCCACATCATTGAAGAGATCTACTTACGTGGCATCCTACGTGTCACTCCCCAGTTCCAGAATTACATAGAAACACACACACACCAGCCTTAAACGTTTAAAATTCTCAGCTCTTTTTCTGCAAGTTCCCCGAAAGAAGATTTTGTCTTTTGATAACGGAACCCTAAGCTGAATTTTTGCGCCATGACCAATGATACGCAAGCTGCGGCGGTGGCGGGGGTGCCGCCGTCGAGTTCGAGTGCTTTCTCGTTCATTTCGAAAGGGTGGAGAGAGGTGCGCGACTCGGTAGACGCGGATTTGCAACTGATGAGAGATCGAGCGAACTCGTTCAAGAACATCACGGCGAGTTTCGACAGGGAAATCGAGAACTTGATTAACTCAGCTACCCCGCCTTTTTCGGTACCGCCGATCCGGCAATCCTCGGAGATCGAATTCATGAAGAAGTTTCATCCTAAGATATCGGAGTTTCATAGAGTTTATTCAGCGCCGGAGATTAGGCGGAAAGTGATGGAGAAATGGGGTCCGAGGGCGAACTTGGGGATAGACTTGTCAAGTATAAGGAACACGATCGCGGCGGAGGTGTATGGGATCGAGGAGGAGGATGTGGAAGGAGTTATTGAATTTAATAAGGTCAGGGAAGGGAGGAGTGAGAAGCGCGTCGAGGATGGGCAATTTGGTGATTGGGAACCAATTCGGGCATTAAAGACAAGGTTGAGGGAGTTTGAGAAGAAAAATTCTAAGGTTGAAATTTTTGCTGGGTTTAAGAATAATGAGTTTGTGGAGAAAGTTAAGTCTAGTTTGGTAAGCTCTTTATTGTTTTTGGCCTGAATTTTTTTAATACATATAATTCATTTGTGAAGTAATTAGAGTCTTAAGTTTTAGAAGGGCAAAAAATTGATGGTTGTAGTTAATCACACATAAGGTTCACTTATTTGTTTTCGGTTTATGCTTTATACATGCATTTTTGGTTGTACAATTCTCTAACTGGAACATTTTTGGAGATCAATATTGACTGTCTTGTGTAATCAGAGACTTAAAGTGTTTGAGGTTTTAGCATGCTTGATTTTATGATAAAAAAGTTAATTTAAAGGGTCTTGGAAGATTCATTGTCTTACTAATGAAGGGTTTGATTGCATCTCAGACAGTGGCTGTTAAGTGGGAAATTCTAGTATTTCATTTTTTTTTGGTTTCTTGGATGTACTTTGATTGGGAATGGGTATGTCAGAGGTTGGAATGAAGTTTGTATGTTTATGATTTTAAAGGATAAGATGAAAATTATGGTAATTATTTGGACTTCATTAAAAAATAAGCACTTAGTTATGGCTTTTAAAGGCTGAATCCAATGGAAACGGATCGTTGTTTGATGATGTTCGGTTTGAACATTTTAGCTTGTAAAGCTTCTCTTTGTATATTCTAGATGTTTATGTTATGATTTTTTTATCTTGATTATTGCAAATTAAATGCAATTGTTTATAAATTTGTTTATTTTGCAGAAAGCCATTTGCAAGGAGCCTCAGGAGTCAAAGGTTCCCTTCTTACCAATGGACTGTCATTTCCTTTTTGTGATAATTTGCAAAAATTATTATGCATTCATACCATTTATATGTTTCAGCGAAAAATTTCCATTTATGGGCATTTCAACGTGTATACTGTAATTAAAGGCCTACAGATATGCCAATTCCATAAAAATGGCATTAGTAACGCATGATCTATCATCGGTTATTTCTAGTTGCTAGCATCCGGCATTAGTAACACTTTCTTCCTGACCACCTCATTACAAACATCTTTATTAGAGGATGAAACCAACTCTTTCGGGAATGTTAATTTTAGCATGGACCTAGCTGTTAATGGATATTATATGCATATGAAAACATAATTTGATTTTAAGATGTTTGGTAAACTAGCTGTTGCATTATGCTGAATGATTTTGTATTTTCCTGTCTGATATAGGAAGTACCACCGCTGGATTTAACACAGCTGTTAGCAGTTTTGCTCAGGCAGTCTGGACCTTTTTTCGATCAATTTGGCATCAGAAGAAGTAAGTAGCTGCATCTCTATTATTCTTCTGTTTGATATATGCAAGAGTAAGTAGTTTTTCGTTCATCGAGTTTAAACTTTACATTACTGATCACCTTTCGGTTTGATCTATTCTTGTGAATGTGACTATATATACTTGAAGGGTTATGCTCTCTTGTTTGTGCCCATTGTAGTTTGTTTTTCAGCTTATGTCCTATCTATAAGTAATTTTTAAGAAAGCTTCATCTGACAATTTAACCAGGTGCTTTTCTTATTCTTCTGGATTAAATTGTGGTAGCATCTTTAATGCCATTTCTGGGGAACAGTCATGAAATTTCTATGCTTGAAATGATCCAAAGCGTTCATTCTAGGAGCAAGTGTTTTTAACTGTTTTCTTAAATGTGATTTCAGATATATGTGACAAGATAGTCGAAAGCTTGTGTAGCAAACGGAAAAACCAACTTGTTTTGCGCTCCCTCACTGCAGGAGAATTCCCTGCTACCAACCCTGATAAGATTAATGATGAACTGGATTTAAGGATAGCCAGTGTTATTCAAAGTACAGGGTTTTGCAGCGAGGGTGTTGGCTCCTGGACAGACTTAATGAAGCCAGATGTTACAGATGGGAAAAGGCGTGTTGCCATTGTTACAACTGCCAGCCTTCCATGGATGACAGGAACTGCAGTAAACCCACTTTTTCGGGCAGCATACTTGGCAAAATCGGAAAAACAAAAGGTCACGCTCTTGGTTCCCTGGCTTTGCAGATCTGATCAAGAACTTGTTTATCCCAACAATCTCACTTTCGGTTCACCAGAAGAGCAGGAGAATTATATACGTAACTGGCTTGAAGAAACGGTTGGTTTTAAGGCTGATTTTAGAATCTCCTTTTATCCGGGAAAGGTAACCTTTGATGTACTACATTATGGTCCACTGTATCACTCATTACACACATTTTATCAATGACAATCATTTTGCAAGTTGTTTTAGTTTTCGAGAGGAAGGCGAAGCATAATACCTGCTGGAGATACTTCTCAGTTTATCCCATCAAAAGATGCTGACATTGCTATTTTGGAAGAACCAGAACACCTGAATTGGTACCATCATGGTAAACGCTGGACTGACAAATTCAACCATTTTGTTGGTATCGTCCACACAAATTACTTGGAATATATTAAGAGGGAGAAAATGGTGCTCTACAAGCCTTCTTTGTGAAACACATCAACAATTTGGTCACCAGAGCACATTTCCACAATGTGTGTATCAATTTTGTTTTATGCTTATGCGGTCTGACCATCGTTTTCTTGTTTTTCAATTCTAAATGTATCATAGGTTTGGTGCCTGCTCATTCTGACAGTCACTTAAAAAGCCGTATTTGGTAAACTTTGAATCAATTCTTTGTATTGTGTAAACTAAGTTGTTTGTGTTCACCTTCAGGTTCTTCGTCTTTCTGCTGCAACTCAAGATATGCCGAAGTCTGTGATTTGCAATGTTCATGGTGTAAACCCGAAGTTTTTGAAAATCAGGGAAAAAGTTGCTGAAGAAAGGGAACTTGGGCAGCAAGCCTTCTCCAAAGGAGCATACTTCTTAGGCAAGATGGTTTGGGCAAAGGGATACAAAGAGCTGATAGATTTACTGGCAAAGCACAAGAATGATCTTGACGGTTTCAAACTGGATGTCTACGGGAACGGTGAGGATGCACACGAAGTTCAGAGTACTGCTAAGAGGTTGGATTTGAATCTTAATTTTCTGAAAGGAAGGGACCATGCATATGATTCTCTTCATGGGTAAGGATCCTCAAGGCACTCCCTTTTAATAGTTACATTATTTCTACCCGGCTACAATGATCATATTTTGAAATTTTATTAGGAGGGATTCTTCATAACCTTCTGCATGTTATCATTGTTTCGGTATGGTTATTCTGTATAACTCTCGAACTTTACTTTCTTCTCCTGAAGGTACAAAATCTTTATAAACCCTAGTGTCAGTGATGTGCTCTGCACAACTACTGCAGAGGCACTTGCAATGGGAACATTCGTAGTATGCGCGGACCATCCATCAAATGAGTTCTTCAGGTCATTTCCAAACTGTCTGACTTACAAGACACCGGAAGACTTTGTTGTTAAAGTGAAAGAAGCTCTGGCAAATGAGCCTCAACCGCTTATGCCCGAGCAAAGGTACAACCTATCATGGGAGGCTGCCACCAAGAGATTTATAGAATATTCAGAGCTTGACAGACTTTTGAACAATGAACATAATGGTGCAACGTTGAGAAAATCAAATGGAAAAATAATTGCAAGATCGGTTTCAATGCCAAGCCTTTCGGATATGGTTGATGGAGGGATAGCATTCGCCCACTATTGTCTCACGGGGAACGAATTCCTTCGACTTTGCACCGGAGCAATACCAGGTACTCGGGATTATGGAAAGCAACATTGTAAAGACCTCCATCTCTTAGCTCCACAAGTGGAAAATCCCATCTATGGCTGGTAAGTAGATGCAAAACCGTATCGCTTGTAGGAGCCTGCTAACAATGGTTGCGAGTCTAGAGGTTTTTTCTGCTTCAGTTAATATGCTCGTCCCGGACTTGTTGGTTTATGCAGTTATCTTTAAGCAGTAGCATCCAGCGAGTCTGAAGTTCGGACCGTCGACCTTAACCCTTCCTCTTCTGCTTACATTCATTCTATCAAAGGAAAAACAATATATTAGTTTTTGAGGACTGGGATCTAGACAGCGTTTCCACCATTACGTTTGTAGATTAAAAAATTAGATGCCAATTTATTATTTTATTTTTTAATAGATTGTGAAACTGAACGATGCTTTATAAGTACATTACATTTATACACATCAGCACAAGCTGTAATAAGATGGGGGCAATTAGATTTGGATTTTAATTTTACTTATTATAATTTGTGCGTAATGAAACTAATAGTGGTGTAGTCGAGTGATGAACGAGGCATTCATGGTTGGGGTAGACTGCAGCTTAAGATTTTTGAGGTCTCTTATCTAAGCTCTATTTGAACGGAATATTATTCTCTTTTCTATTAAAGCTACTTGCTGGGTTTAAAATAGTTATTATTAGAATAATAATGCTTCCCAAGCCTAATTTAGTACAAGAATTGGAGATGATAAAATCCAACTATTTTATGAATTTCATACCGATCTTTAATTACAAATGTATATGCTAAAATCACAAATGTGATATTTGTTATATATACGTTATATTTTACATATACCAATATTAAATATATCAATCTCTCAAAAGTATATCATATATATGAAATTTCATTAATAAAAAAGTGAGATTGGCATATGTAGTTTTTTTTATAGTCTAAAAGTAATTATAAAGTAGTATCTGTTTATTTATATTCTTAATATACATATATTTTATAGACAAAATGATTTTAATCCGTATCTCTTAGGATCAATATCACCCGCTTTTCTACTGAGATGTTTATTAGGTTTTATAGTTTTATACAAATAAGCATGAAGCATATATAAATAAGGCAATCTTATCCATCACTTTTTATTATCCGTTACGTTTTTATTATCATCCACTTCTTTAATGAAACTATTTATAGGATTCAGACATTTGAAACAGATATTTACAAGTTACATGTATCTACCTCCGACTATGCAACATATAATAATTAAAGATTTCGATTCCAAACATGATTTAATTTTGTACGTGTAAGACCGTTATCCTAGCGCCCCTTTAAAGTTTTCTTTTTTTCTCTAATTCTTTTCTTTTTCATTTTTAATTAGTCGATAATAATATTAATTTTAGTGCTGGTCGTTAACCATCGATATTTAGTTTTTATATTTTTATATTTTAGTTTTTTTTAGTTTTTTCCTTTGTGATATCTTTTTCCTTTATATTTGGTACGTTTCTGTTTTATGACGCGTTTTTGTTTACTTTTGTGATAAATTTACATTTATAGATAGTTTTATCGCGACACTTGGCTCTAATTTGTAGTTATCTATGATCTTTTAGTAGTTTGATTCCTTTTTGTAGTTTATTTGTCGATGCAATTAGATCTATTTTGCGAAAGTAACCTGTAAGATTGATGATTTCGCTCACCATTCCTACTTCAATATTTAAGCATGTAAATTTATAGCGACAAGGAGTTTTATTCCTTGCCTCCTTTCTCCGTTGCTTCATCTCATTATGTCATTTCAACTTGCGAGACTTGTTTTACTGGAATGTTGTTTTGTTCTCTAGTATTTTAAATTTTATTTTATTTTATTATTTTTATGCTATATTTTCATTTTTTTAAAAATATTATTTTATTTTATTTTTTAATAAATTCAGCCGTTACTCAAAAATATTTAAATTATCCATTTTCCCCGATTCTAGAGATCTAAGCTCAAATGTCCAAAAGCCTGGTCCATTAGTTCAATTTGAAATTCATGGCCCATTTGAAAATATTGGATCGTGTTGTTTGCTATGGCTAGGCTTCCCCTTGTCACCCGTCTTCGTTTATACTCATTTCTTCAACCACTCTCGCTCGCTCTCTCGCTCTCTGTCACAAATTCGAAACCTTAATTTGACACCAAAACAAAAAGAAGATCGGATCGAAGAATCCGCTGAAAGAGGAGGGCTATATTATCCGGCACTGATCTAATTGATTCTTCAAAGTCCCCGAGTCAACTCGTCCAGAAATCACAGCCGACTCATCAGCTTCCAGCGAAAACGACAATCGGAGGAGAGTGAGAAGGGGAGAGTGATGGCGGATCTGGCCAACACGCCACTTGGCAAAATGCTGTTGGAGGAGATCACTCCCGTGGTTATGGTACTCTGCACTCCACTTGTGGAACAATCTTGCCTCAAGAACGGAATCTCCCTTGTCCAGATGCTCTCCCCTTTCTGCGACTTCACAAACATTGACGGTGAGAATTTTCAATAATTTTTAGATACGCGGATTGTATTTTGTTCATTTATACGTGTTTTTGTATCTGTGTATCTCACATTTTGAGGTGATTTCTTCGTTTGTTGCGTGTTACTTATCTGAGCTT
Organism: Hibiscus mutabilis; assembly: GCA_019671005.1. NCBI lineage: Eukaryota > Viridiplantae > Streptophyta > Magnoliopsida > Malvales > Malvaceae > Hibiscus > Hibiscus mutabilis. The sequence continues at coordinate 56,605,695 of CM033720.1, forward strand.
TTGTGGCAGTGCCTGTACGGACGTCGAGTGATCAACCCTACAGGCTGCAGAAGTTCAAATTGCGCCTGTTCTACTCCTCGGATGTTCGGCAACCGAATCTGGAGGTAATTTCTATTTTGATCACCTGTTTTGTAGCTTAATAATGTAGTGGTAGATGTTTTAATTAGTTAAATTCGATTGGTATGAATTGGAATCGGTACTAGTTGAGCTGGAAGCTACCTGGAACAGTTTCTGCCTGCATTGGTTCTTGAGATTTGATCAAATATTTTAGCTCTGGAATAATGGAATCTGTATTTTAGTTGATTTGACATAGTTCGCGTGCAATTTCAATCATGTTATAATATTCATCTTCAGTTTTTGATTTTTTTTTTTGTTCTGAAACTAAATTTTGATTTCCTAGGTAGCAAAAGAGAGACTAAAGCAGGTTATTACCCATGCGGGAGAGAAAATTTTTCTTGAATCTACAGAACCATCTCAAGTTAACCATTTTCTCTCTAGTAAGTTTACATTTGATTTTGGTATTTTTAGTATATTAGCAATTTGTTTCCTTGGTGACTAAGTTTTTTTCATTTTTAATAAACTATTGAGATGGTCCAATTTCATTGCTTGCCCTTTATTTTGTGGTTTTATTAAAAGTTCACTTTGTTGCTTTGATTTATATATGTTTTTTTGCAGGGCCTGAATCTGAAGTTTTACCATCATGGTTTCAGTTTTTTAACAAAGAGCTTGTACGTACCTTGTCTTTTTCAGACCATGAAGCTTTTGACCATCCTGTGGCATGTAAGCCTTGGAAATTTATCAGAGAAATTTCTTCCCTTTTTTTCCTGTTGCATGATTAAATCTATTGATCTTGTTTCTTTCACTTACGGGTTTCATTAAAATGTTTATTCTGTGCACCATATTGCATTCAATTATTGATTATTTCTTGTCCAAAATGATTTGTAGGCCTTTTGGTTGTGTCATCGAAGGATGATGAACCTATAAACAGATTTGTGGACCTCTTTAACACCAACAAATCGCCCCCTCTTCTCAATGATGGTGCAATGGACCCAAAGATTTTGAAGCATTACTTACTTGTGCATGATAATCAAGACGGTCCTTTAGATAAGTATGCTACAGTTATTATCTTGCTATGATTGAAATTATTAAGTACAAGCATGGCAATGAGGATGTTAAAGACTGATCTACATTCCAGAAGAATATGCATGCATGTATAGGCTTAACCTTTTATTTTTCTGTTTTAAGTTGGTAGAGCAATGCAGATATATATTATATTTTTTCTCACTTTTCTTATTCAGACATGTAAAAGAACTGCGTGTATGACTTGTATGAACATTGCTGTTCAACCTAATTGAATGCGTTAGATTGAACAATCAGCTCTACGTGTTAAGAAATGAGTCCATGTGAAGAATAAGCAAGAACGTGGGTTTGAATAGCAAAAAATCACTGAGATTCCCATCATGTATGAAGAAAACTACATTACATGGAATAAGACAAATAAAATGATTTGGGTAGAGAACATCCTCAAAGAAGCTTGTAGGAAATGGATCGCCATAATGTGAAAATTGGAGAAGACTTGGCTTTTATTTAGGCTGGGAAACCAACTTCAGACGAAGTTACATTCACATTATGCTATTCAGGATTTTCTCATAAGTTCTGCTTGATTGTTGGATAGTTTTGATAGCATAATCAACAAAAAGGAAGCTAAAGACCTGATATAGATTAAACAATAATATTTCTAATTTTCTATATATTTCAGTTAATTAAGTGGATATCATATGAGTGAAATGAATTTATGATAATATCTGTAGTGCAGCCAGCTAAATGTTATTTTAACTGCCTTTTTGGTTGCAGGGCTACCAAGCTTTTTGCTGAGATGAGAAATGCATTTGGCCAAAATAACTGTCAAATAATTTGCATTAATTCTTCTCAAGATGGGCAAATCCAGCATCAAGATAACCCTTGGGCGCTATTTGTAAATTACTTTGACTTTGAGGGATAATTATCTTTCAGTTTATTTACTTTTTCATAGGAAAATGTTAGCTGAATCTTATGTTGGTTCAAGGTGCCAGCTAAAGCATATGATAAAGTCAGTCTAATGCTTTAGTTCATGTACTTTTGTGACAGAAACCTGATGTTTTACCTACTGAAAATCTTGGTGGTTTCCTCAATTTTGATGACTTGAATGAAGTAACTTTCCAACTCCTTGATTTGATGTTCTTGGATATTTTTGTTTGTAATTCTACTTATAGTTGCATTATTTGGTAACAGATAAAGGATTTTCTGCAAGAATTATCATCTAAACATATCATTCCTTGCATGGAACAAAAGATACGTGTGTTGAACCAACAGGTATTTTAGCTCCCCGGCTTTGTTCCTCATGTTCATATCAGAATTTCAATATTATTGCCCTTTCCCCCTTAAATTTTCAAATAATTTTCTTATTCCTCTTGTTTTCTTTCTTATTAAACTTAGGTTTCTGCTACCAGGAAAGGTTTTAGGAACCAATTTAAGAACTTGTGGTGGAGGAAGGGGAAAGAAGATACAGTAGATACCCCTAATGGTCCTGTGTAAGTGATGCTGTTCATTCATTGAGATTCAAATCTGTTTCTCATTTCTTCTTGAGTTTATCCTAATTTTGTTTTATTTCCTCTGTTCATAGGTATACCTTCAACTCAATTGAATCTCAGATTAGAATTTTAGGTGACTATGCATTCATGTTAGGAGACTATGAACTTGCACTATCGAACTATCGCCTAATTTCCACTGATTACAAGATTGATAAAGCCTGGAAGCGCTATGCTGGTGTGCAGGTTATTTGAAATGTTCTCTCTCTCTCTCTCTCTCTCTCAATACCATTTTCCCTGTTCTCAACATTGATTTTTTCTTTTCACTTGCTTGTCTGGCGGTTCACGCAAATGGTTTGAAACTTCAAAAATATAAGGAGAGCATGTATTTCTGTTTATTCTCTTTGAAATAGATCTCATGAAAACCTTTTACTGTATATTTGGGCTTGCTTATGGATTTATTTTACCTATTTTGCAACCTTATCGTGTCTTGTTTGTTTCTTCAGGAGATGATGGGACTTACCTACTTCATGCTTGATCAATCAAGAAAAGAAGCGGAGTATTGCATGGAAAATGCATTTAATACTTATTTAGTAT